>JAHSUH010004883.1:0-600000 GCA_025388415.1 Cynanchum wilfordii | reverse complement strand
AACTAAGAAGGAAGTGGAGGTTCTGAAGAGTCAGTCATAGGTTTGAGAGCATTTTTGGATTTTTTTTTTTCGTGGGGTTCTCTGGTGGGTGTTAAAAAAAAAAAAAAAAACTTGAAAGGTACTAGCAGAAAGAGTGGGGGGGTTCTCTTGAAAATGAATTAAAATAAGAGTTGAACAAAGTTGTAGAGGTCAGCAGCTGAGCACAGCGGAGGGTTCACTTCATTTTCAAGAAAATCATGGCTAAACCTTTGTCCTCCTCTCAATTAAAGCAAGAAGTCACCATTCTCATCCATATAAAGACAGCAGCTTGGCCACTCCTTTCCTTTCTGATATATATATCTATATATACCACCACCGTAAACATCCAAAGAGTATCTACCCCTAATCACATATATATATATATATATATCTGTATATGTGAGAGAATATAAAAAGAGGGCTGAGTGAAAAAGGGAAGAGAAAGTAATTTTGAAAACCAAAAGAAAAAACACTGTTCCACACTACCAAATTGGAGACGTGTCAATCGGGAAGTAGATACACGTGGATGCACGTGATGATTATAATGATGTCGTCTAGGTCCGTGGTTAGTGGGAAGGGAGCTAGGCCCATTCCTCGAATCACATTGCCACGTTCCGTTGACGTTGCCCCACTTTTTTTCAAATTACTGATAAATATCTCCAGGAGTCTTCCAGTCTTAGGATTCTATTGTTGTCTACCTCCGCTGGTAAGTTGACCGGCGATTACGCCAGTTGTCACTTAATTCTCTTTTCAAATTCGAGCTGCAAGAAAACTCTTATCCTTACTTATCTTTACAAAGTACAAAGAAAGATAAAAGATACTCTAAAAACCGGGATAAATTTATATTCTGTAAATTAAAGTGAGAATAAATCAGTTTTTATTTCAATATTGGTGCAGAGAAAGATGGTGATGGTGGTGGTGGAAAGGAGAGAAAGCACATGCTCTCCACTGCGAGTCAAGGAAGCTAAGACCAGCACGAATAAAGGTAAAGGTGGCCAATGTATTAATTCCCGAAACTAATAATAGTACTGTACTACTTGCTCTCTAAAAGTTACTATTTTAGTAATCCAAAGCCACTTTTTCCAATGTATAAACAAACATTTGATTTATCCATGGAATTCAACCAATCATAGCTTGTTTGGCATTTCATATCTGGATATAATATTAATAGTAGCACCACCACCACCACTGTGCTTTTTATATGATAAGTGGGGCACTCAAAAGACAAGAATCGTAGTGCAAAGAATTGAGATATAGACAGTAAATAGACAAGAAAGTATAATTTGATACATATATATAACAATTTAAGAAAAAAGCATATTTCTATACCCATTACAAAGAAAAAAGGATTTTTGGACATCGTGCTAACTAAAGTATTTGAAAAACCAAGTAATGTAATAATATTGTGGCAGGGGTAGTTTAGTGTGAGTACTGCTTGTATTCCTGGTAATGGAACTCAGTATTGCCATGGGTTGAATTCTGTCTTTGTTATATCGCTTGTCTCTTCAATATTGTCTGAATTATCAATAGCAGCACGATGTTCAGCATACTTGCCATTGTACTTGTAAACTTCCAAATCGCCCCATGGCGTTGGGGAGATTTCAGTTGTTAAATCGAACCATTTTGGCTTGAATACATCACCCTTCTCCTCTCGGGTTTTCTTTTCAGCTCTCTGCTTCTCTTCCAAACTGCCGGTAAACAGTTAAAGTAAAAATCACACACTCAAATAACGTGCTCAATTTTAACAGTAACATCAATGATTTCTTAAATCGAAATAAGCTATGAGGGAGGAGCTAGAACCAATGGAAAAAATGGTACACATAGAGAGATGGATGGAGAGAGATACCTGCTCTTTTCTGAACCAGATTTCAATATGTCACCTGCCTCTAGTGCTAATCGATCTGGTCGCAATCTAGAATCAGATGCCAATAACTTCTTTGGTGCAGTTTCAAAGCTGTTTATCTTATGTCCAAAGAATGTGTACTGGAATTTATCGTTTTCAGGTGCCTTAGCAACTGTCCACACCTGCAGACAGTAGAACGAGGATGATAGTGAGTTTAACAGTTTAAGGCATACTGAGGTTCTTTCTTCTTGATCAATTCAACTGAATCATCTAAACTATGCATCCACAAGAACAGCTCAACATGCGATTCAAGCAAAAGGGTCTTCTAGAATCACAACATCTAGTAACTAAAAGTAGCTTAGAAGAGAATCTTTGACGTCTTTCATAAATATCCATTTACATGTCATAGATGGACAGACTTTCAAATGAGCTTGTGCCTAATCCTACAATTAGTGTTATCGGAACATATTGTGCTCCCAGTAAGACTTGACTTGATAAAGGAATGGGTTTCATCAGAAAGAACTACTCGTGTGATTCATTCAGGGTACAACGGACAAACATCACAGCATCTAGTGAGTTAGTCCCAAGAAAAGGCACCTAGAGAGTGAAAATAACTGACCTTTTCTAGTTCAGTGCCTGGGAGAGGTTCCCCATCTGCATCACAAGGTTGATAACTCATAAATTCATTCCACTTTCCAGTGATCAACATCTTAGGAACTTCATCCTTGTCATATACATATCCATCCACTTCATAGCGACCAGCACTGTTCATAAAAGAAGAATCAATATGTGAATCCTTCTTGTTAAACTAGATATAACAGCACAAACTTTGCAAAGCTTTAACACAATTCCCCACTTGCCGAGGCTCCCAGCACAAACAAGTAAACAAAGAGTACCACAATCAAAGAATTCTAATCAAGTTGTACTGTGACAAAAATTTTAGATGAAAAAAAGTAACATATTTAAATTTGAAATTTCTATACTTAGTTATTAAGATATAATTTGTACCCTTAAAAATTTACTTTTGAAATAAGTAACATAGTTGAAAATTTTTTCCTAAAATTCTGCAGAGGACAAGCAGTTCTGAAACCTGTTTGATAAAAGCATGATGTTCATTGTTTTTAATTTTCAAATGAAACAGTACTAACATCCAATTTCTTTTTTTTTCTTTTTTTTTTTTGATAATTATCCAACGACCTTTTTTATGCACAAAGTATTGGAAGAATAATTTTCACTTCCAAGAAAATCAATTGTTTTAGGTAGTCAACAGGAAGACTCACTTTTCAGGCAAGATAAAACTCTTTCTGCATAAGAAGAGTTTACTGGGTACTTATAATAGTTAACATAAAATGCACTGAACCTATTGTTATTTCTAGCCTTGTACTTGTAGAAGGTCTCCCCGTCTGGAAGACTTTTGGCCACTACAAAAAGGGAGATGTAGCAATAAGAAATCCATACCCAAACCAGCCACAAGGTTGAAAATATAGAACAACTTTGTCCCCTGTTGTCAAGTTTGTCAGGGTCATCTCCCCAGGTGAATCAATCCAGGTGCGTCCAAATATAAGATTGTTAACTTTAGTAGGGGGAGGAACCAAATCAACCACCACACCAGCTTTTTTAAGAGTCAGCCGTGACCTGCTCATTCAGTGCATGTAAAGAACTGTAAATACATGGTCATAATATCCTCCAATCACAGTTCAGTACATTCTTTGACATGGAATTATCTAACAATGACATGTCTAAATTAGTTAAAGAATCAAATAACAACTAATACCTTCCCAGAGGATAGATTTCAAGTGAATTCCCCAAAAATTTGGTCTTAACCTTTGAGGTTATGTCATATGCAAAATGATCATTCTCAGCATGTGCTGCACTCATAGGAGGGTGATGACTGACCTGATATCACAAAATTTGTGAATGGCTGCACTAACACCTTAATTGAAACATGAGATGCTAATAACAGGAGAAAGCAGCATTGTAGAATTTAAATAACTAAAGTTTTCAAAGCACTTGCTGCTAAGAGTTTACAAGAAACAGCTTCTTTAAAAATAAAATAAAAAAATAAAAAATAAAAAAAAGAAAAAGACCCGTGTAAATAAAAATCCAATGACAATGTGATGCTCATACGTCACCTGTTCTGCGATAAATGTTATGCCACAGTGGTTCACCATTTCATAAGTTTCACCAAGGATTGGATTAAATGGCTTCCAAGTCCGCTGATAAGCATAATACAAGGATTGAAACCATGCAACTGCAAGAATTTGTTTCACACCATTATATAATGTACATTGGTTAAGAACATAATGACATCCACCAGCCTCATTAATAGAAGATCTGAGCTAAAGAGCAAAAATATAAAAAAAAGAAAAATGAGGAAGAAGAATACTTTACCAACATAAACTAGTCTCTGGTGAGGGTCCTCGCATTCATCAGCCAATTCCAAAAGGTAAGAGTATTCTGTTATCTGCCATGGGAGGTCTAAGTGTCAAAACAGTACAGAGGAGAGAAAATTGAATAACTATTTAAGAGCATCATAAACTGTTACTCATGTTGAACACAAACCTCGGCCATTCTCTGAAGCATTGTCATAGGCTCAAAAATGAGAACTGGTAGTGTCACCATTGATGTGACATCAGACCCTATGTACTTTTGCATCATGCTCCAATAATTGTCACGGTCCTATAGTAGATTAAAATACAAGAAGCTAAAATAAGCATAATGGGTAGCAAAGTTTTATAGTTGGGCTACAAAAGATTGGCATTAGGAAAATTCAGAGGATAGTAGTGTGAAAATGAGCACAGTAAGCAATCGGGAAAAGAGAGAAGGGAAGAGGATTCTCATAAATCAATAGAAAAGAATAAGATTTGCATCCAGATTGGGCAATTATCATGAGATTTTCATTTTGATGGCTCAAATGCATAAAGGTAACATTATGAATAAACTAGCTCCTTTTCTATTTTAAATGGTAAAGCTTTATATGCAGTTCCAGAGTTCCACAGGTAAGAATCATTTAAAAGTCTTCAGGCCATAATAACATTTAACCAATAATAATTTAAGACATTAAAAATGCTTGAAACAAGAAATGTCAAAAAGGAAGAAGAATAAGAAGAGGAAAGAACAAATATACACCTCCTTCTTCCATCTTCCTCTTTGGGCTTCGGCCTCAGCATCTCCACTGTCGCCTTCAGGATTTATCACCTCTAACCCTTCATATCCAAGCAACCTTAAGGGAAAAAGTAGACAATTTTGAATACAAGCCAAAAGGAAAGCAAACAAAGCATCACAATTTCTTATACAAAAGGTCCATAAATAGTAGCAAGTGATCGGAATTACAAGATTCAGGACGAATTTGAATAGTACCGAAAGTTAAGTTGGTTTTAAGGGTATCAAAGATTCCAGAGTAAAGACGATAGCAATCATACCCAGATAAAGCAAATTTACGAACTTTAATTCAGAGTATCTACAGAAAGTCAACCGAAGTATGTTTCAGGGGGGAAAAAGGAAGATTTTACATCCAACAAGTAACTGAACAACGAAAAAAAAATTATCCTACATGAATCTATAAAAAACCCAAAATTATAAAGGAATAATATAGAGAAACAGATAACCAGAAATTCTGTACTGAGGCAGTACCCGTTTACAGATTTGGTCACAGCAGAACCGAAATTTGAGAAACCCATTGCTAAGGAGGCAAAGAACCCTCCACCACCACCATTTTGTTTCTGATCCTTGTTCTGAGACATCTCTCTCCGTAGACCTCTGACTCAAATCCAAAAATTGGATCTTGAATTAATATGAAGGGAAACTAAAGAAAAATCGTATAATTCTAGCAGAAACGTTTCGTAAAATTTATAATAAAATTTTACTCGTTTTCTAGAATTTGAAGAGAAAGCAATAAAACCAAAACAAAGAGGAAAAGGGGATGATGCTGCTAGTTGGCGGGGTTTTGGTTTGAAAGTCAAAAATGACTGTCAAAATTCAACCCAAAATTGCATCTGATTCAAAGAACTTTCCTCCTCCCTTTCTTTCTTTCCGTCGTTAGGGTATTATTATTAACAGATATTTCTCATCATTCCCATCTGGAATTTGGGATTGACAGCGACGGCTTCGCTGGTGCTTGATGACGTGGAAAAATTGAATTTGAAATTACATTTGGGTTCCGTCCAGTCCAATAACAATTGACAACATATTGGGCTTTTCTAAGCCTTGGGCTTCGTAGACCCATATCAATAAATAAAATAAAAAAGCCCATTTACAGATATCCGATATCCGATATCCGATATCCGAATCCACACAAACCGATTAATTTGGATTTGGCGTGACGCTGTTCAGAGTTCAATTCTCTTTTTCGGGTAAGCCACTACTTGCCGGGGGTTTTTGAACATTCGAGGAAAAGCCTTTAGAGTCGCTTACCAACTCCCTGGCTTCTAGGTTAGTTGTTTATGTTTTGTTTGACACTCCAAAAATGAGTTGTTGTCAATGATTAGGTTTATTGAAAATGGCAAAACAGTTGACGAAAGAAGAATATGAACACAAAATGGAAAACAAAACAGCAACTGTGTTTTAATTAGCAGAAATGTCGCTATTGTGAATCTGTGATGACGAGAAGAAAAAGAATTTAGTCCAACAAACATTTTCCTTAGCCGAAACTGCTCACCTACTCTTTCCTTTAAACAAATACGAAGAAGAAGAAGTCAGAACAAAGCAAGCCGTAACTCATTTCGTGGTTCCAACAACTGCATTGGTCGATAATGTCTTTCCTTCCTTTAGACAATCCGATACTGATAAGAAACTTTTTTGACAGAATTCAAAATGAAATTAATTTGGACGTATGACACATCCATCGCACACGTGGTTAAAACATTCTAGTTAAGGAAAGAAACACAACACTGTCTTCCTCGACATCAGAAAATGGTGGTTGGGCCAGCGTGTATATCATCAGCCTACGTAGCGTATTTCGCGCGTAAACCGTTGACTAAACCCTCACTTGCAAGCCATACCTGAACCCTGTACCTAAACTTTCTTCTCCTTTCTTTGCCTTTCGCCTTGCGCTTCCCCAAAAAGGCCCGAAAGCCAATCCCCATTTCCATCCATTAAAGAATTAACTTTTGTCGATTTTGCTAAAACTGGGTTTTTTCTTTTAGGGGGCTTTGGACTTAAGTGTGTTCTTGCAATGTCCGGAGGGATTCCGCCGCCATCAGAAGTACAAATCAATGTTCATCAACGGCGGGGTGGAAACAGTGTCTATCCACTCGGCGGTGGATCAACCCTTCGTGGTCCCTCATCTTCTTCTACTCCGGTTGTGTACGGAGAAATTAAGCAATTCAAGAAATGGTTTCCCTGGCTCGTACCTTCTTTCGTGGTGGTTAATGTGGTGATGTTTATCATCACTATGTATGTGAACAATTGTCCCAAGAATTCCGTTTCTTGCGTTGCTGGGTTTCTAGGGCGGTTTTCTTTTCAGCCCTTTAAAGAAAATCTTCTTCTGGGACCTTCTTCCTCTACGTAAGGAGTGCAAAAATAACATGCTTTTTTTTTATATAAGTATTTTTTTGGTTGAAGTTTCTAGTTTTGTAGTTGAAGCCTTTATCTGAAAGATGCATATGTTGATTCATGTTTATGTTTTATTATATAAAAACACAGATCTTTTGAGCTGTTGTTCATTCTAGGCTTTGGAAACTGAAGGAAGCTTAGGATGGGTGATCATACTGTTCTAACTAGGGATGCATATATGCTGGATTGACGTGTAGCAACTAGCAATTGAATCACGACTCTCACATGTGACTTTTTAATCCGGGTTGGAAAGTTGTGAATTATGTGCAGAAGTATTGCTGGAGAATTTTATTGGATATAATTCTGCATTTATTAGGAGTAGTTGCCGTAAAATGAAATCAAAGAAAAAAATGTGATGGGGGAAAGGAATTTATAATCTTAAGAATGCATTAGGAATCTGTGGGATGACCCTTTTATGAATTGATCCTCGGTTTCAAATGGACTAAAGTAAGAACAAAATTAGCTAAGCTACATATCAAGACTTTTATAATTATCGATAATGAGATACATAGTTGTTCATTCTAGAAGCAAGAACAAATTTGACCCTCGCCTGCTGCTTCCTTGATCTTAAATGAGAAACTTATGTTTTGCTTTTTGCTTATTGATCTTGTTTAATGGTGAAAGATTTGTTTGTAACTACATAGGAACAACTTACAAATTGTATCTCAAATTTTTTTTTTTTTCCTTTTTAGGCTAGAGAAGATGGGTGCTTTAGATGTGAATAAAGTGGTCCATGAAAATCAAGGATGGCGCCTTATCACATGCATTTGGTTACATGGTGGAGTTTTTCATTTGCTAGCCAACATGTTGAGTCTTTTAGTTATCGGCATTCGGCTTGAGCAAGAATTTGGATTTGGTATGTGCACTACTTGATTACTATGTTATAGGGGATGCAACTTTTATATATTTACTCTGAAACTTAATGTGATTCTTTGCCGTATATATATTTAATCTGATAGTGGTCTCCATATTTACATAACTACAGTTAGTCAAAGTGTCTGTTCTTTAGTCTAGATAGCTGTAATAGTTTTGTTCAGATGTAATTGTATCTCTCTGCACTAACATGATATTTCATATTCATCTGTTGGAGTTTAATGCTAGATCAGTTAATTGATGATCTCTTGTACCTAATATCTTTTTTGCATCACTTTTCAACTTGTTCTGATTTGCTTGGGAGAAGCTTGAGAGAGGTCTTCCCATCTGAAGACATTATTAAATTGTGAAATCCTCTGCTACCATATTTTTTTAAGTACATATTGACATAGTCCTTTAGGCTCTTCCTTTCCCCTCTCCCATCTCTCTCTATATATATGTGCTATGAAGAGTGGATTCTGGGGGATAGAGACTGATCTGTTTTGATATTTTTATAGTTCGCATTGGATTCCTGTACATTATCTCTGGTTTTGGTGGGAGCATATTATCAGCTCTTTTTATTCAGTCAAATATATCTGTTGGAGCGTCTGGTGCACTTTTTGGATTACTGGGCGGCATGCTTTCTGAACTGATCACTAACTGGACAATATATGCCAATAAGGTACTTACCAAACTGTGGTTTATTGAGGCCTTCTGAACAGTTGCTACTGGTTACCTTTCTCTTTATCTTCTTGTATAGTAATTTAAAATCACTATATTTTCTCTAGGTAGCATCTTTAGTGACTCTTGTGGTCATAATTGCTATCAATCTGGCAGTGGGTATCCTTCCACATGTAGACAACTTTGCTCACATAGGAGGTTTTTTATCTGGTTTTCTTCTTGGGTTCGTGTTTCTGATACGCCCCCAATTTGGATGGATCAGCCAGAGATATGCTTCTCATGGACATCCTTCTACATCACCTAAATCTAAATTCAAGGCATATCAATGCGTACTATGGGTCATATCTTTGATTCTTCTAGTCGTTGGGTAAGATTCTGCAAGCTTGTTCCTGTATCTATTTATTTTGTTCCACCACTCGATCTCTTTATGTCCCTGTGGAAATTTTGCTTTTCAGTATATTTGTATACTCATCTATCTCAGGTATGCTTTACAGTCTAACTTACAAATATACCTGGTAATATCAGTGCTCTGTTAATGCTAGCAAACAGTCATTTTCTCATGATCATCATACTATGGTATCTTCGATAACCCTACTTACTATAAACTTCTGACGTATTTTAGAAACTTTACAGGTTCACTGTTGGACTGGTTTTTCTGTTTCGAGGAGAAGATTTAAATAATCATTGCTCTTGGTGTCATTACCTGAGCTGTGTTCCTACATCAAGGTGGAACTGCAGTACACAGGCTGCTTCATGTCTTGTAAGTAAAGATTTATTTTTTTACTTCTTATTCTTGCATGAAAACTCACAAAACATCTGCCTTTCCATTGAATATATTTGTGCTCTTAATCAAGTTAGTATATAAGTCTCTACTTCTTTATGTGATTCTTGCAGTCTGAGCAAACAGGAAACCAGCTTACATTAACATGTTCCAGTAGTGGTAAGAGTAAGGTGTTCTGGTTGCAGAATCCAAGTGCATCCAAGATCCAAGGCCTTTGTACTCAGCTTTGCAGATGATATGCAGATTAACCACTTTGTGGATCCATAACATAACTGGCTGTATCTAGAAAATATACCCCAACCCAGGGGGTGGGGGTGGGGGTTTAAGAATCAGTTGATCACATGCCATTCTTTTCTTTCTGTAAATTTGAGTGACATGTAAATGAATCTTATATATTTGTGTATAAAAATTACGTTTTGTTCAATATTAATCAATTCTTTTGGTAGAAAAATTCAAAAAAAAAAAAAACCCATTTTTCCCCTTGATGATTTTCCTTTTTTTTTTTTTTTTTTTTTTGTGTCCCTACTGCCTTGGTCAATTTACTTTAGAGAGAGCGAGAGAGAGAGAGAAATAAAAATCAAAATAAAATAAAGTAAGAGGGGAATTATAAAATGAAGGGCTAACAAAAATCGTCCAGCGTAAGCGTAATATCTGTTTCGCAGTTCTCTCTCCCTATCAACGGAGAGCTATCAGTGGAAGCAAAGAACCGCACTTTGGACAACGCCACCGCACTCCGGCGCAGTAATTTCTACATGAATTCTAAGACAAGCGAGCTTTAGCGTTTACTGATAAAACTGTAACAATAATGGCCGTTCGGGCTATAAACAGCTGCACGTTCTTTCGCTCCACTGCGTCGCCACAGCTTGCAGCTGTACGAAGTTGTTTTTGTCAATTCAGGGCTGTACAGAAACGAAAGTACTCCAAATTGGGGTTTCATTTCACAGTTTCCCCTTCCTCGAATAGAAATGGTAGAAGTATCCGTAGTTACTCGGTGGAAAGTCTTTTCGACACTGTCGTGCTGGAACTCGCGGCAATGCGCAAAATTAGTAGTGTCCGCGTTTCTAACAAGTATTTCTTTTTCCTGCTGATTTCTAATTGCATATGTATACTTTTAGCTAAGCATGCACGTTGCTCACATATTTTGCTTAAATAATAGAACTGTCTTTTTAAGCTAGTTATCTTGAAATTCTACACTTATTTCTCCTAATTTGATTACATAAGGATGACTAAAGCTGAGAGCTTTTAGTTAAGGTTACTGGTAATGGAACTACAAATCAATTTAGAGCGTCTATTAGACATTCTAAATCTACTGATGGATGAAGGAGTCTTATGCTCACTTCTTAGCAATTATCTCTTGAACTCCAGGTTGGTAATACTTATAATAATCAAACAAACAATTGGCCTGCAATCAGAAAGATATCTAACTTTCTAAGCTACAAGCTTGGTAATTTAATTTATGTAATAGACCATAGCTTTATGGAAAATTTTTATCTACTACTTTAGATATGGAATTTAATGAGAGATAAGAAGACCTTACTTGCTGTCAGATTACCCCAGGGGCAAAATAAAAGGGAAAAAAAAAAATCCATTTTTTTTTAATGTCCAATTTGACTCCGTACAATAGGAAAATATTTTGCCACCCTTTTACCAAATTAATTATTAGTTGTGGGGCTTATTTGTAGACTTATATTGCTTTAAAATACTTAGTGGCAGGACCTATATGTGAAATTCATATCCACTCAATTAAATGGAAGAGATTTGAGGAATGTTAAATTGGAAAGTGAATATTTTAGGATATAACTATATTTGTTTCTGGACATATCAAATTTGGATTGGAGACATTAACATATGGATATAGGGAGTGGTGGTATATTAGAGAATAAACCACGCTGACTGTAATTAGTGTATTAAGAAGTTCTTGATGTTGAGAGAGCTGACTTAGATGCTGGCTTTGTCTCTGGAACTAAGAACTCGTATTAGAATCTATGCTATTTATTGCATTTCTGAAATATTTCATGTTTGATCATAATGAAGATAAGACCATTAACATTTAATTCCCCAAAACAAAACTAGTTTGGCGAGGAATCATACTAATTCGCCTGCATGTGTTCTGTGCACATGGATGATTGTTTTGATCAATAATCTTTTCTCCCCTAATGACTTGCCTTCTTTGCCGTATAACTTTTGCAGACTATCAACTGGTGGGGAAGTTCTCCAGGATAAACTGGAAAAGACTACATTGCAGAAAGGACTGCTGCTAGAGTTCAGGAAAGATTCAGAGAGGGTATTGCTGGCAGTAGCTCAGAAACCTGATGGCAAGAAGAATTGGATGGTCTTTGATCAGGTCTGTTAAAAACCAATTCCAGCATGTCAAATGGCTGCCATGCATCAGAATGTTGTTTTTACCACCTTTATTTAATAGTTTCGTCCTTTGATCATACTGTGGTGCAGAATGGTTCAACTACCTCAATAAAACCACAACAAATCACATTTATTGTTCCTGGTATCGAGAATTTTGACCACTCAGAGATATCAGAATTTATACGAAGGGCAGAAACTAACTTGGTTGGTTCTTCTTATAGTTAAAATTCATATGGTGCTACTTTAAATTGCTTTTGATGATGCGTTTGTATCATTATTCTTCATTGCAGGATCCAACTCTCCTTGAGTTTGCATGGATTGAGCTTCTTGAAAAGAACAGATCAGTAACAGTTCAGGAATTGGCGGAGGTATAACTTTTAACTGGGTAATTGTTTATATCTTGTTGTTCTTCTAATGATCACAGTCCATCATTATAACAGATGATTTTTGGTTGTGCGGAGCCCCTAGAAAGCTATTGTGCCCATATATTGCTATCAAAAGATGACATTTACTTCACTGTTCAGGAGACAAAAGGCCTTTCTTCTATTTATGGGCCTCGACCTGCTGTTCAGGTTTGTAGATTATAGTAGACTATTTTCTGTTAAAGTTTGTTGATAAGGATATGTGATGTGAAAATGCTCTCCTCTTAAAAGCTTCAATAGAATGTTTAGTTGAACTCAGATTTTCCATTGCTTTAGGCTTATTAGTTTTCTGTGGTTATTTACCTTTTCTTTTTAATGTGACTGGTATTGGGGCCATGCTTTTACTTTTAGGAGATGGGTGGGTGGGAGTAAAGGAGAGGGTCAATCTATGAGGTTTCTCATTTTAGCCTACAAAAGTTAAAGTACAGGGTGAGGGTTGCTTCCAGCTCTGAGTCAGTCATCTTATGTCAATTTTTCCAAATCCTCAATTTACTGTTATATTAGACTAAGTCCACAACTTCATAAACTAGGTTGAAGAACTTCTACAAAGGAAGCTTGCTAGAGAAGCTGCAGAAAAAGAGTTTCAGGACTTCATTAATTTGTTGCGATCTGCTAAAGGAATGCCTCAACACTCTAAACCCCCGACGTCTTCCTGGAGGGCTGAAGAGAAATTTTGCCACAGGATTGAATCTCTTGAATCTTATGCAATTGATGATTGCAGAAATGATGACCAAAAGAAAACAGCTGGAATGGTAATTTCATGTATAATTTCTATCTTCAGTTAGTTATAGCATCATTCAATTGCTAATCTACATAGATCTAAATTATAGTGCAGAGAGACATTTCTTTGGGAATGTCAATTCTGCAAGTGCTGACATAAAACCTCTCCCTATTGGTGGTGGCTTGCTATGAAGCATGATAAGAACAAAAAGTACTAATATACCTTTCCTCCATTTCATGTTTTCCAGATCCTGAAGGCAATGGGGCTAGCAAAAACAGCATCTGCAGCTTTGAATCTTCTTATAGATATTGGATATTTCCCAGTACATGTAAATCTTGATTTGCTAAAGTACAATATCCGCACTGATTTTTCAGCCAATTTATTATCGGCTGCTGAAAATTTGTTAGCAGAACCATCTGATCAGGATGAGGTACACTTTCTTTGCCATGTATACACAATATTATATATTTCAATTGTTCTCTTCAGAATGGGATATTGGAACTAAGGAGATGATGATCTCTTTCCTTGGGCTTTGCTTTAAATTTAATATCAAATGTTCAACCTTATGCTTCTTACAATTTGATCATTGATAACAAAGCTTTTGACACTGCTGACATCTGGATAGATTTGGACTTTTTGGCTTGGCTTCTTAGATTAAGGAATTGAATGATGAGTATTTGATCTCTGAACGTGAAAGTTTTATTCCATCTTCCTCCCTTTTGGGGTAGCTGTTGCTTCTTTAGATAATGGAAAAGGATTATTAGCTTGAGCATTTCCCAACTACCTTTCTGAATCTTGACCATGCAAAAAGTTTTGGCTTCTATGATCCTTGTATACGTATATTTGATAAAATGTTTTGGGTACTAACATTTTAAATATTGAAAGGACATCTGACTTCTTTTTCAGATGGGAGGATCTTAGGGGAAACACAGAAAAGAGTAATTTAATTCACCCATATTTTCATCTTGTTAAAACATGTAAAGAAGTTCTCTACATGTCCAATGATTGTTAACCCATCCCTTGGCAGGGCATTTTGTTGTTAAAGGTTATGGAGCAAGTTGTTTACAATTTGCTTTTCCAACTTCTGATCACCACCTTTGGAATAACTATAATTTTCTTTGTTAACTCTTAATATAATCACGATACCAGCATTCTGTTTTTGCCTGTTTATGTTTGTAATTATTTGCTTATGTTTGTGTCCAGAATGACAGAATAGATCTGACCCACTTGAAAGTCTATGCAATTGATGTTGATGAAGCTGATGAGGTAATTGTTTGGTTGAGAATTTTGGCCTGGTATCATTTTGTTGTTTGATAATTGGTAGTGATTCCTTACAAATGGTTGTGTAGCTTGATGATGCTCTAAGTGCTACTAAGCTGCAAGATGGCCGTATTAAAGTGTGGATACACGTTGCAGATCCAACAAGCTTAATTCAACCTGGAAGCATATTAGACAAGTAATTGATTGTCATGATGAATTTTCAATGTTGCTTGTGTTTTGGACTGTTTTGATGATGTTCTTATTATGTAGAGAGGCAATGAAAAGAGGAACTTCTGTATTTCTACCCACTGCAACATACCCAATGTTTCCTGATAAATTGGCCATGGAAGGCATGAGCCTAAAGCAAGGAGAGCTCTGCAATGCTGTCACAGTTTCTGTTGTTTTGAGTTCTGATGGCAGGTAAACTTCTGATGTCTAATTTCATAGAAATTGTAAATTTTACGTGATCCCAGCATTTTTCTTTTTCTTCTATCTTTTTTTTTTTTTTTTTTTTTTAGAAGAGTATTATATGATATTCTATCCCATTTAATTTTTTTCTCTACTGGACAAATGAACATAGGAGTTACGCCATTATTCTTTACCATAGATTTCTTTAAGATGCATTTTAGCTTAGGAATTTAAATGAACCACATCTGCATTTTTGGACTGGATGTGTGTGCAAATTGCATGGACACTTGTTTTAAGATTTAGTACACTTGAATGAAAACATCATTAATGATTATTGTGAAGTTCTCGATGTTCTCTTTCTATCAAAGCTAGTCGAGATAATGTGAGGAGTTTTATAATTGATTTTGTCCATCTGAATTATTCGAGTATTTGAATAGAAAACCATCCTCTATACAATTTTCTTGAAAGGCAGTCAAACTGTAGTAAAATGTTGAAACATTCAAGGAAAGTTATTTCTGGATACCATCCTATTTCTTTTGGTATATAGCATTGCAGAATACTCAGTGGAAAATTCTATCATCAAACCAACATATATGCTGACTTATGAGAGTGCATCAGAGCTTCTCTATATGAATCTGGAAGAAGAAGCTGAATTAAGAATTCTATCTGAGGCTGCTCATCTCCGCTTGTGGTGGCGTCAGCACCAGGTTGACTTATTCTCTCTGATTGGTTGCATTTGATCCTTTTATTTCATATTAAAGGAAAGATAATGAAAGTAAGTGAAAGTAATAATATGCTTTTGTAGGGTTAGTATAAAGCCCAAATCCCAAATTTCATTTAAATCCTGTCTAAGTTTTGTCTGACAAGAATAAAATTTGGGGCCTATTGGAGAGGGTTTCAAGGTCCCAGTTCTTGGATTGGCATAACTGAGATTTCCATAGGTTCAAACACTTCTTCACACATTCCTCAACTGTAAATATAGGGTTAGAATAATTGTATGCCTGAGTTTGATTTCTAATTGAGCAAATTAACAAATATCATTGCCTTTGTACACAGCTCATATATTGAAATAATATATATAGTCTTTTGCATATTTTTGGAGTCAAGTTTTCCTTTAAATTGAAATATAGCACAAATATGTCATGCAGGGTGCAGTAGATACATCCACGATAGAAGCACGAATCAAAGTGGCAAACCCAGATGATCCAGAACCCTCTATCAATCTATATGTTGAAAACCAGGCTGATCCTGCTATGAGGCTTGTCTCTGAGATGATGATACTCTGTGGGGAAGTTATTGCTACCTATGGTTCCCGTAACAACATCCCTTTGCCTTACCGAGGGCAACCTCAATCCAATATTGATACATCAGCTTTTGCTCATCTTCCTGAAGGGCCTGTGAGAAGTTCTGCAATTGTCAAAGTTATGCGCGCTGCTGAATTCGATTTCAGAAAGGCTATGCGGCATGGGGTTTTAGGGCTTCCTGGCTATGTTCAGTTTACATCTCCCATTCGTAGATACATGGACCTCCTTGCTCACTATCAGGTAAGGGTCTTGGGTTCCTGCAGTGCAATAGTTTTGACTTTGAATCAAATATATAATATTCTACTTATTTTTTGGACTTGACATTGGAATCAGCATATCAATTTTGCTTGGTGTGCATTATATCCTTGGATGGCACAATGATTCTTTCCTGAGCTGCTAATAAACTCTCTGATATGTATTAGCTCATTAATCAAATTCGGTGTTTCTTTTTCCTTATTAGACTGAGTTTTGGGATGGCTTTACATAAAGTTAATGTTACCCCCTTCTCTCTGTGTGGGGGGTGGGGGGTGGAATTGAAAATCATTCCCATGTGACTGTTACAATAAAACGATTTCCCAGACATGGGCATCTTTGGAATTTGCTTATTCTTGTCACGATACAGAGAACTGTACATTTCCATCCGTTCCTGATGTATTCAATGCATGTGACTTACGAGGGTTTAACATGTAATTTAGTTGGGTAATGCAGGTGAAAGCATTTCTTAGAGGGGATCCACCTCCTTTCTCATCTGGTCAGCTGGAAGGAATTGCATCCATGGTGAACATGACTATCAGAGTAATCAAAAGGTTGAGTGGCAATAGTCTACGGTATTGGATATTGGAGTATTTGAGAAGGCAACCAAAAGATAAAAGGTTCTCTGCATTAGTACTCAGATTTATAAAAGATAGAACAGCTGCTATACTCTTGGTGGAGGTAATTATTTTTCAGTGTCATAGAGTAGTAATTTCAGTCTTTCTGTTTAAGTTTATTTAAGGCATTCTTTGATAATGTAATTGGGTTTAATCTTTTCCCTTGTAAATAATGGTTTTATACTCATTCCAGGTCGGATTGCAAGCTTCTGCCTGGGTATCTGTGGGTGTAAATATTGGCGATCAAGTGGCAGTTAAAGTGGAAGAATCTCATCCACGCGACGATGTTCTATCTTTCAAGGAGGTTCCAAGGACATAGTTGATCTTTTGGAGTTTATTGGAGAACCACAGTTTTCATTGTTGTTGGAATGAGATACTAAAGATTAAGAAAAATGGACTTCAGCTGATTGTCTCATCAGTTTTGCTCAGACCCTTGTGATGATCAGTGGAGAGGAGGACATGCACAAAGTTGGAGTCTATATAAAAAATCTCCTGTTCTTTGTTTCTTGAACCATTTCCCAAGCCAGTGTCCTGAAACCATTTAATGGTAGGTTATTATAGAAGATTTAAGTCAGCATTCTTAATGTGACAAGACATGCATGCAACCAACCAACCATCTGCCTCCAGCGAACATCCCCTTGATCAGTAAGCCTTGAGTTTGCCTGTATATCTCCATTGATGAAAATCCGGAAGGTTTTTGGAAAATCTTTATAGAGAAATTGTAAGCTAGCGAGATTCCCTTATATTGAGATGTCTGTACATAATAGAAAATAGTAGTTGAAAAATATACATTAATTTATAGCATTTGGTGCAGTATCTATCATCCTTGTCATGGGCTTGGGCCTAAAATGAACCCTCTGGAACCCTAGCGTGCTCCAGATTTCTGGGCTTCGGCTTCGGCTTCGGCTTCGGCTCGGGTAGAAAACAAGTGTGACAGGCTTTCACCGACAAAAATAGTATTGATTCTGAAAGCAGAAAACCACTCCAAAATACAGATTAAGAAAGTGTGTTAATTAGCGCCAGAAAAACAAAAACATCGGTAGTTGCTGTTGAGCATTTTTTTACCAAAATGAAATTGAGAGTTTCTGGTAATTATAATGCATGTGGCCATTCGGTCATCTATAGTAGCATGTTAGATGAACATTGAATTAATGGACAGTGACTACTCAGATCCACATTGATCCAATTCCAGATCCTCCGTCCCCACCACCACCACCCCCTCATCGCCGCTAACTACTCTACTTGGTACTAAGCAACATTACTATTAATAAATTTAAATTTACTTTATCAGCTTAACTTTACTTTTTAGAGTATGTAATAATTTATTTCTTTTTAACATGGTATCATAGCATATGTCATTAGTCAGAATGTGACAATTTATCTCTATCTAACAAATACTTACTCTGAATCTCATTTTTAATAATACTTACATATATTATCGAGTCATAACAACGATAAAATGTAATATATAGAGATTGAATTTTTCTTTAAAAGGATGAAGAAAATAGTGGTGCCCCCTTATAGGAAGGCCCTCATCACATGGGGGGGAGTGGAGTGGTAGCTCAATCTGTCTCCAGCATAGTCCCATGTAGTGTTGTTTCTTGTTTTCGTGACATTACCTTATCCTTTTGGTGTGTCTCACACACTAACGCGTTGCATGCAGATCGAATATATATGCATGAGAAATAATAGTAATAATAATTATATATATATATATTAGGGTTGATTAAACTTTGTATTGACGTTGTTGAATTTAATTAGCATTATAACTGCTGCTTTTTATTGCTTAATTTTTAGCCAAAATGAAAACTTTATATAATGGTTTTCTCTGAGAATTAATGGGAAAAAAAAAAAAGAAATTAATTATTCTTTCTTCTCATTGACAATTATTATTATTATTAGCACCGTAGTGCTGAATACGTATTTTCATATTTTTGCGTAAACAGCTTGCAAGTTAGCTCAATTAATGATTCACTCTATTTTTTAAAATAATAATAATAATAATAATAAATAATTAATGTTTTGATGGTGATCACCGACAAAGCAAAACAAATGTTATGATTAAAAAAAATAAAAAATTAAATTAAATTATTTAGTAATGAAATGGTACGTACGGAGGAGAGAAGACGTACTGTCCTTAATTTCTCCAATGCTTTCCTCAAAGACTCGAAAAAGAAAAAGAGAAAGTGTCGGCTTCTAATTAATTAATTAATTAATCAACAACATTATATAATTTATAGTTAGTTTTGTTGTTATGATATACTGTAAGAATTCTGCACATGACATACTAATTAAATTAATACTAAAAACTCTTAATTACTTAACTCATTTTTTTTTTTTTTTTTTTTATAATTAAGACTCCAAATTACATGTGAGTTTTGAATCCCCAGAAACGAACGTACAGAAACAAAGTCAAAACCGTATGCTTAGTTAGTATCGTTTCTAATCTTAAAAATTTTCAGTCCAATCTGAGTTTATTACAATAATTCAAGAATATAATTAGAATTTTTTTATATTAAATAATTAAAAGTAAAATAATATTTTACCAAAAAAAATTTTAAAAAAATGGAGGAAGTGTTAGTTAAAGAAACAGTTGTATTTAATGTGCAATCTGTTTTGTTTATGTTGGTCAACTACTTAGTTGTATTGATTAATTATAGCTTAAGCTCTAAGTTTAGCCAATATTTTACTTTATATATATATATATATATATATATATATTTCGTTGGGGTTGGGGTGTCAACCCTAGTTCCACATTGAAAGATTATACAATAATTACCTAGTATATAAAGAGATCCACTTACTTCATTAGTATGAGGCTTTTTGGGAAAGTCTCAAGAACAAACCCCTGAGGGCTTAGGCCCAAAATGGACAATATCATATTAATGTGGAGTTAGATAAAGAGGCGGTCCAACTTGATGGGAGAATTGGGCCCAACATGTTCCCTTAAACTTGTAATTTGTTTTGTTTTTCTCCAAAAATGAATAAAAATCCATTAATAACTTTCATAGGGTAAGTTGTCACGACTCGCAAGTCAGCCCATATTGTGACTATGAGTCTGGTAGCACTTATGTCAACTATTTGGTATTATTTTTACTATATCAAAAATATATATCAAGTTGACTATAAATATTTAGACCTATTTTTATATAACAATATTACACATTCGAGAATAAATTTAGGAAGGGTTGGAAGGGAGTTCACATGGATACACGTGTCGGAGGGAAGGAGCGATCTTGGTGGCAGCTTCACATGGGTTGCCATGGCGAAATTGCAAAGAGAAGGAAGGAAGAAGAAGAGAAAAGGATGACTGGGCAGATCTCCTTAGATCGAGTTGGTCGATTCATAGATGGTACAAACTTTTCTTCTACCTGCATCTACAGAAACATACAATACCAATAAATCACCCTTCAAAACGGTGTTTTTAATTAATGCTTGCATCAATACTCATCAATTCTTTTTTTTCTTTTTTTTATATGTATATATAATCAGTTCATATATTTTTTTCTTGTTATGCTCTCATTTAATAATTCAATCAATTTTCATTTTAAATAATAATGATAATGATGTAGATGACCTATTTTTAGAACCAATAACTCTGGGTGTAATTAATTATTTAAATTAAAGAAAGATATAAACTACCGAAATTCTTGATTTTGGATGTACGGTACATTCTTTAATTTCTTTTTATTTGGATAACCAAATGGTAGTAGTATATATTTCCTTTTTGAATCACCCCTCCACATGTGTGGGTTAATTTTGAAGAATTTTCATTTTGGTAATGTTATTACATTCTTTTGAATCACTGATACCAAAATTCCATCCAACTTCTGCTAAAATGTTTGGACTTACTGTGGAGACTAATGAAGTTCCTCTCCTTTGAGGGTTCGAATCTCTCCTGGTCATTAGTTTAGGAGTTTCTTCTTTACCTCCTCTCTTGTCAAGAGGAAGGTTTAAACTTCACCCGGGATTCCACAGTTAGAGATATATTCGCAAGTGTACTGTTGGGTCTTACTGTGTGGATTAGTCTGGGTCCGAAGGGTTTGAGATACCACGTCAAAAAAAAAAAAAAAAAAAAAAGAATTGGATTCCATTTTTGTTTGGTATGCTTAGTTGCCCAATTTTTACCATAACAATATCAACTTTTGGCATCTCATATATCTCATAATGGTTCTGTTCTTTTATAAAAAATATATATATATATATATATTTCTTTTTAAATTTTGCCACATATTTGCCCTTTTTTTAAACTGTTCCGTGACTTTCGTTTTTTGATTCTATATATGCCGGAAAATTTCCTTTAATTGAAACGGAATATTAGCCGGAATTTGCAGAGGGCGGCGGGGTGGCTTCCGTCTAGTCATCCTTATCGTTTTATCTTACTATAATCAGATAAAAAAAGACAAAAGGCAATTATTTTCCAAAAATAAAATAAGAGAGAGACATGAATTTAATTGGAATCTGGGTTTTAAGCCAGAACAAATTTTGAGATGGAAATAGGAACAATATAAATAAATAAAAGGGAGAAATAATATTAAATAGAGGGAAGGAGTAAGAGAAACATTAAATAATGCTTTTCATCATACAAGAAAACAAACAGCTGGGATTGGTGAAAGGAAATATTTGTTGGCTGGATTTAATTCTGATTTTTTTTTTCCCATTCCAAAATGTTCAATTCTGCTGGTTCAAGCAAAGGGCATTTTGGGAATAGTGTTTACCTTTTGCTCTTTCATTTTGTTTTGTAAGAGGGAAGAGTCATATATATATATATATATATATATATATATATATATATATTTATATATTTCTTGAACGATTATTAAATAAGGGTTTGAATCCTTTTATTCAATGATGTGTTTTAAATTTGTGAGACTACTTAAAAACAAATGGATTTAAAAACCAATTTAAAATGAGAAAGAGAGAAAATGATAATGGAATAATAAATTTTATTGAGAGATAGGAATGAAAAAAAAACACACACACACACAAAGGAGAATAAGAATTTCATTTAAGGGAAAGTGATTATTTTCATTTCAATTTTGAGAACGAAAATTGTGTAAGGATAACTCGTCTCCATTTGGATTACATTTTGCAACAACTTGCCAAACCGGAAATATATGCTATCCCACTACATCATCACAATATTCGTATACCATATATATATATATATATATATATATATTTTTGTAATATTATGTAACGGTCTCGAATAAGATTAGATTTAATTCGTATAATTCAAATTAGATATGACTGAATATGGTTACAATCAATCCCAATAATCCTAAATGCTTTTGAATCAATTCAATGTTAGAAAAGTGAAACCCAAGCTTTCTCAACTTTTACCAATTTAAAATGAGGAGACAAAGAAATTAAATTTTTTGAGAGAGTAAAGAAAAAGGGAAAATTTAATAATACAAGAAATTAATAAATCCATGAACTATGTTCACTCATTACTAAAAATAAATAAATATTACATTAATTTCTAAAGATTATAACTATAAAAACTATCTATATATTTAGTGAGGAAAAGGGAAAAAAAAAAAAAAAAGGATGGAGTAAATAAATTAAAAAGAACCTTTTGACTTTACAAGTATCAAAATTTAACAAATTCTAATTAATTGCATCATAAATGAGTAAGAGTGTGCATATAAATGACATTTCATTATGAATTATACATATAAATAATTAGGAAAAAAAATGTTAAAACATTTATAATACATTTTCCTTATTTTTTTCTTCTTATATTAATACAAATGTTAAACTCGTGATTTTGTATATTATTTATATTCTTACATGCTACACAGAGTAAATGTTGTATACTAATAATAATTCATTTTTTTATTGTGTCAAATGTATGAGTTTTGGTGAAAAAGTTATAGTTTAGTTAGTTTGACTTATCTTACTTGCGAAGTGGGACGACAATGTTAGAAATAATTTTATGCCGTAATTTTAGTTATATGCTATAGTTTTAAGTATCATTTTACGAATTTCTCACGAATTAGTCGATAAATGTAAGGGTTTTGGAAGAAGTATTTTAGAGGAATAAGAATTGAAACAAAGAGTAATAGGTACTAGTAGTTAGCATTAGCATTAAATTGAAGAGAGAGAGAGAGAGAGAGGGAGGGCACATAATTTAATTTCAAAATGAAAGGCCTTGTGATTCCTATACCCTTTTAGCCCTCTGTTCTCTCCTTTAAGTACCCTACCTTCCTCCCGCTTCCCATTCGCCCCACTGCATCACCCTTTTCTTCCTTCCTTCCTTCCCTGCTTTCCTCTCCCATTTGCATTGTTGTAGGACAACCGCCGCAACCGCCGGAGAATCTCATTTCACTCAAGTGGGAGAGCAGAAACTAATTGGAAATGGCTAATAACCTCTTCTTCCTCTGCATTGTTACTGCTCTCTGTTTCTTCACCGTTATCGACGCCAGAATCCCCGGCATTTATACCGGCGGTGCCTGGCAAACCGCCCATGCCACCTTCTATGGCGGCAGTGACGCCTCTGGTACCATGGGTATGACTCATTTCCACTCTCTTTCCATCTACAGGCTTTTCTCGCTCTTCCCTCTCTCTTATGTGTGTGTGTGATTTTTTTTTGAAAAAGAAAAAAAAACCTGTGTTTCCGAGTTTTACCTTGAAAGAAAATCAACAACAAAAAAAAAGGCATGTTCTCTTTGCTAATCAAACTCCTGAATCTGTGCATCATGTTCACTAATTCCTCAAGAGACCCTCTGTTTCATCCTATTACGAAATCAAAGGGACTAATAGCTTCGAGCATGTAAACTGAATTAATTTAGTAAGCTTAGTTAACAGGTTTGTTTTTCAATTGTTTGGGACAGGTGGTGCTTGTGGGTATGGGAATTTATACAGCCAAGGCTACGGTGTGAACACGGCAGCCCTCAGCACTGCGCTCTTCAATAACGGTTTAAGCTGCGGGGCCTGCTTCGAAATCAAGTGTGGCGATGACCCCAAATGGTGTAATTCTGGGAATCCTTCCATCTTCATTACCGCAACAAACTTCTGTCCACCAAACTTTGCCTTGCCCAGTGACAATGGTGGATGGTGCAACCCTCCACGCCCTCACTTTGATCTGGCCATGCCTATGTTCCTCAAAATTGCCCAATACCGTGCCGGCATCGTCCCCGTCAGCTTCCGCCGGTGAGTCTCACAATTACACATTAAAAAGATCCCCAAACCCCCTTAAATTGTAGTTCCCTTTCCCCCACATGCCATGCCTCTCGTCTTAATGATTCCCCATCATTCATAGGCTATTACTAGCTGGTTAGTGGGGTATTAATGGATACATTCTGGTAAGAGTATTTACATGGGCCAAAAACTTACGGAAATAACCTCTCTCACACAGTCACACGCGTAATCTTCTTGTTTCCATCTAATTGATTAGAAATAAAAAAAAAAAAAAAAAAAAAAAGAGAGAAAAAGAGAATACGTACTTTGCTAGCTAAAGTACTCTCTACTCTGCTCCCCATACCCCTAACTCACTTCCATTTGTATTAATCACCATTAACGTAGTAAGGTCGTAGGTCATAGGTTAACTGGTGCGATGCAACTTTACTTTCCTTACTCCTCCTAGTAATAGGAGTACCATATAATATTGACACCAAACAATTGGTTCGGTGGTAGGGTATGGCCAGATTTTTGGGCTCTCACGGTCTGTCTTTTCCGCTAATGGGACCGGAGTCTGGTTCTCAAATATTTACTGCACCTAACTGTATTACTTTCTGGGCTGCGGTCCCCGTACCTATTTCCATGAAATTTCTTTTCTTTTTTTCCTCTAAAAAAGAAAAACAAGAACCAATTTCTTGAATGTTTCTATACTTAGAAATTCTTTCCTATTCAAATGCATAATTATGTCTTAGAAAAAACTAATTTAGGGAAATCTTGATATGGGAATCAGGATTTGGCCGCGCTTGGAATTCACGAAATCAGGAACACTAATTTATGTCAGGGTTCACGGTTGTTTAATTTAGGAGTAGTATTTTTTTTTAAGAAAAAAGGGACTGATGAAAGAATGAAAAAGGGCAGCACTACTTTTTGGTGGGGGTCATGGTACCCGAAATACCGGTCAGCCTAGGGTCCAAAAGTAATTAAGTGGAGACGTGTCAAAAATCTAAGCATCCTGTGATTTTTTTTTGGGGATTCCAGGGTTCCCTGCAGAAAGCAAGGCGGAATCAGATTCACCATAAACGGGTTCAGTTACTTCAACTTGGTTCTGGTAACAAACGTGGCCGGTGCAGGAGATGTCATTCGTGTCAGCGTCAAGGGCACAAAAACCAATTGGATGCCACTCAGCCGCAACTGGGGTCAAAATTGGCAATCCAATGCCGTTCTCGTTGGCCAGGCCTTGTCCTTCCGAGTCACCACCAGCGACCGTCGCTCCTCCACTTCCTGGAACGTTGCTCCCGCTAATTGGCAGTTCGGTCAGACCTTCATGGGAAAAAATTTCCGAGTTTGAATCATAACAAAACGGAAATTCGAAAATTCGCCCCCTATATATATATATATATATATATATATATATATATATATACTTACTACTAAGTATCTACCTTTTTTTTTTTTTTTTTTTTTTGTTATTGAAATTAACCCCTTTGTTCATGATTTCCCGCCTTCAGTTTTCTCTTTTTTCCTGGGAAAATTGAAACGTCGCCGGGAAATTCAGAAATAGAATAGGAAGAAGTATAGTAATAGTAGCAGCATAGGAGTGCAGTAAGTGTGATGATATTACCAGGTTTGTTTTTGTTTTGTTTGTTTGTTTGTTGGGAGCTGGTAAAATATAGTGAAAACTGTAATGGCCAGCTGGGGAGAACGATTGGGTGCTGAAGCGGCTGCAGAAAAAGAAAAAGAAAAAAGAATGTAGCCCGCAGCTCCAGTTCTGGAATTGTTACTGCAAACTAGTCTTAATTACTATATGAAATGAATGGTTTTTATTAAAAGTAGTATTGAGTAAGTACTGTTCAATTTACAATGCTTGGGTCATGAACATGATCATGAGCAGCAGCCAGCAAGCAACCTTTGGCTTTTGTGTATTTTTTCATGTGATGCATTGATGAATGTTAGGTTCTTGTTTGATATTTATGAGCTCATATATATATATATATATATATATATATGTATATCCCATCTGCAATTCAATTCAACCTTACTGTGGCTTCTGTCCCCCTCTCCTTGTGGGTTGGGGTTTCTATATTTGATATACTCTTCCAGTCTGTCTTAAAAAAACGCGTCCTTAAATTTACGCTTTAATAGACTCTTTAATTAATTAAAGAAAGATGTAAAAAAAAAAGGGTTTTGAGTAAATGTAGGCTTTTTACACAAAAGAAAAGAAAAAGGACAGTAATTTTAAAAAAGTATGAGATTTTGGAGATGAGGAGGGGATATATGCCTTATCTTCTCTTCTTTAAGAAGAAAGACCTTTCGGGTAAGAAAAAGAGGACCACTCTTTTTTTTCTCTTTTGTAAATTTTTCTTACCCTAATCTAATCTCTTCAACATCTACAAATTCCGATATTCAGTAGCCTCTCATAGCCATTGGATATCTAATCTAATGGACCAAATTTATTCTCCATTGCCTTTGTTTATTCAAAAACAACAACTACTTTTGAGTGTGTATGGACTTATAAGAATATTTTTCAAGATATTTTTTAAATTACTCAATTATTATTATTATTATATTTAAAGTCTTTTAAATTAATAATAATAAAAAGTAATTCTTCTAGAGTTAGGATGATTTATTAATTAAAATATTATGAGGATAGAGTAGAAACATCACTTTTTTTTTTTTTTTTTAATTAGAGCTTTTGACACACCCAACAAGTTGAAGAAATTCATAAAGAGCATATTTAATGTAATACTCTATTTCAAGGGGGAAAAAAAGTCTCTATTTTTTATTTTTTGATTGGACTAAAATTTCAAATATGTGCAAGTTGAGGTTTTAGCCATTTATTAAGAACGCTACTTTCATAAATTTTGTACTCATGATGGCTCAAAAATGAAAGTATCGTTTTTGTCAATGATGCTATACTATAAATTTATTAATACATTTATTTCAATATTTATAAATAAAAAATAATAATTTATGAATTTTAATATTTTATAAATCCTTAAGGTGAAAAAAGAGAAACTTATAAAAAAAAAGGTGAAAAAAGAGAAAAGCGCCGTCTGTGGGAATCGAACCCACGACCACGTGGTTAAAAGCCACGCGCTCTACCAGCTGAGCTAAGACGGCTATATATTTTCATAATTAAATTAATAAATTATAAACAACTAGAATTTTATTTTATTTTATTTTATTTATTAAAAGAGAATAAACATAATACAATTATTATTATTTTTTTTTTGTCTATTCACATTTAAAGTTCTTTTCCGGCAAATCTTCTGGTTCTTCTCCCATTCCTTCTTCCACCTGTAAAACATGAAGCAATTTTGAAGTGAGACATACAGAAGCTAATTTCATTATAAGAGAATCTATATTAATGATAACTTCATCATCAAAAAAAAATGAAAAATAGATAACTTAAATAATTCGATTGACACGTGAACTTCACCTTAAAATGTATATCAGAATTAGATTGACAAAAAATTTAAATTAAGACTAAAATGAGATGGAAGAGTTCTATTTGAATAGTCTGATAGTTTGAGTGCAAAACTTAAAATTTTAATATAAAAATAGAAATATTATTCATCTTTGATATTAAATATAGTTATATATATAACTTGAGTAAGTCTTGATATAAAATAACCTTGAAGAAAGCTATGGCAATGGAGATTTCTCCAGAGTAGGTCTTGTCCAACTGCACCACTCTGTATCGCTGAGGTTCCACTTGAAACTTTCCATTCTCCACACCCATTGAAATTATTTCCTTTACGTATACCCTGCAGCATCCATAGATCCACAACTTAATCAATTAATTATTCACTTTATATATATATATATATATATATATATGTATCATACACATAACATATACGTATATACTACAACAATATGTAATAAAATACTATATATATATTAATCTTGCTTGGGTCATTAGTTCTTTTTCTATCTTTCTTTTATATTAAATAATACTGTAAAACTTAACTTTTGGTTGAAGAGTTGGGAGTTGGTGGTGAATTTGGTAGGGATTTTGGAGATTCTAATTAAATTTTATGCTTCAACTTAAGTAATATAAAAAAATTATTAGATTTCAATCGAGAGTATTGTATTAAAATGTTTTTGATGATGCCTGGTGGTGGCGTGTACTTACGTAGTTTCGCCGACAAAATCATGGTCGGAGGACTTATGTTTGTCCATAAGACGAATTACAATCTTGTAGATATGATCTTCTTCTCCCTCTGGATACTTAACGTCAAACACGAACTTCTGATTCCAAGCTCGTTTCTTTCCTTTCCCTGCATGCATGCACCAAGTATATATATATAAGCTTAAGATAAATGTACTAAAAAACTTTCACAGTACGAGAATATAACATGTTTAATTTGGCAAAAGCACCGTACATATGTACCTTTACCCACGCTGCTTGTGTGCTCTTGATTTCCATATACTATGTGCGCATAAGGTTTGGATACACGCTTCCAAGGGTTTATGACATTTAAGCAACCTGCAATTACATACATATATATATATATACATAGAGGATGATGATGATGATGATGATGAAGGGTGCATATATATATATATATATATATGTATATATATGAAAGGAGCAGAGAGACAGCATATACAATTACCAAGAATACATTTGTCTCTGTCTTTAAGACCTTGTGCTTCCACCAGCAAAATCTCTAGCGTACCAGTATTGGCCATCTCTCTCTCTCTTTACCTGCAGCTTGAGGCTGATCAATTGAGATATGTGAAACTAAACTTATATAACAGAGAATTTTTTAGGAGGAGGAAAAATTCAGATTTATTTTAGAGTTTATAATCATGATGAGGAAGATGGCGGCTGTTTCTCTGCTCATTATTTAACTCATCAAAGTTGTATATACATACGTATGAAAGAAATATATATGTAGTTTAAAGGTTAGATGGAAAATTCAGACATAGGCGTTATGCCAAAAAATTTTTACCTAACCCAAAGACATTAATTAATGGTATTATTCAAATTAAAGTAGAACATGCAACAAAAACATTCAGTGAATGCAATAGTTTCGTAGAACTGTTTAAACAAACATAAATAGATGAATAATAAAGATAGGATCTCTGCAAATCCATGGAGGAAATCAATCTTTATAAAAAACTGGGAATCATTACGTACCAATTTTGCTGATCATATGATCCTCCTCTAATCAATTATTTTTCTTCTTCACAGTTGGTTCTGCTGTTTTGGGCTTCAAGTCTTGGAGCTGCTCCAAAACCGTTACAACCTCATCCATTGTTGGTCTGGACTTGGGATCCATGGATAGGCATTGAAGGGCGAGGTTACCTAACTTGAATGCTTGACTCAACGAATACTGGCCTTCCAGACGGATATCAAAAACTCGGGTAACCCTACGTTTATTGGAAAGGTAGGGTCTTGCCCACTCCACCAGATTTTGCTCATTCAATGGCAAATTCCTGTCTCTTACCCTTCTCCCAGCAAAAATTTCTAAGAGAGCAACACCGTAACTGTATACATTGCTCTTCTCAGTTACAAGACCTTAATTTTCAACAGAAAAAAAAAAAAAACACATGAATATCTTCCCATCAGTAAAGCACATGACCAACAGTATGTATGTTATGTATGTATACCTGTCATTATATACTCAGGGACCATAGGCTCATAGTTCCAGACAATCTTAGTAGGTACATAGCCATCATATGACTCATCTGGCTCCTTCAGCAACCAAAATTCAGATAGTTTCACATTGTAGTCCTAACACAGAAAGCACAACTTATCTCTCTAAGGAATTCTAAATATATATACAGTAATGTTTAAACTGAGTGGAACCACTGCAGGGATTTCATTCATACCAAGTCTAGGAGGATATTTGAAATGGTAAACTCCTTATAAATCACTTTGGTATCAGGACTATGAAGAAAAGTAAGTCCCCTGGCGGCACCTATAGCGATTTTAATGCGTTGGCTCCAAGAATGTAGTGGATGGTCATGGCCTCCTGGTATATATATATATATATATATATATATCATCATTATTGTTTTAAGAAAATCCAAGTATCTCATAATAAATTCTAGAGAACAACAGGCAACTGGTATTCAAGATTTATCTTCAAATAGATTTAGAACTAATAAATCTTTCATGATGAAAGAAAATTTTTAGATCTACATCTTATCATCAAGGGGGAAATAAAAGAAACTTACTCCTGAATATATAATTTTCCAAGCTACCCTTAGGCATGTGCTCATAAACCAATATCCTTTTATCATCCTCCAAGCAGTAACCAATCAACTTCACAAGATTAGGATGACGTAGGTGCCAAAGATAGTTAATCTCAGCCTGCAAAAAAGAATCCAAGACGATTATGATCCTTGCGTAAAGCAGTAGCAAGTTAAAAGGACAAAGTTTCCAACTTTCTGTCAAACACCTAGCCATGGAGAGCAAAATTTACAGTAGCACCTGGGGCATGAATGCATTGCAAGCCAAGAAAGAAAAAAATCACTAGCCACAATTCAAGAATACTCACCAATAATTCAGAGTGCCGCAGAAATGATCGTACATTTAAGTTCATTATTGATACTATAATCCCAGTCCCAGGCTTTGCTGCTGTGAGTGATTGTTCATCCATCCACCCCTTGAAAACAGTTCCGGAATTTCCTTCCTTCAAAATACTATCAGGCCGAAAGTTTCTAGTAGCTGCTCTGAGCTCAGAAAAGGTGAACCTCTTTAAGTATGCAGACTGCAAAGTCTCACCCTGACTCTGAGAACTCTGAGGTATTAAAGCTGATGAGAAACGCAAGTGCCAAAAGTGAGTACAAAGCAGGACTAAAATGGTAAAGAAAAAACAAAGGACTAATGAATTAACATACAGAACTAGCTCTGAACAAACACATTGAACTAACGGTTTTGAAGATTCTTTTCTAATGTGGGATTGGATTTGACATGACACGACATAGACCTCATCAAAATTGTTTATGTGACTATGCCTGTAGGAAAGATATGTCCATTACCTGAAACCACATCGTTTTTCTTGATTGGTTTTCCCCTATTCCTAAGTGCTTCCCATGGCCAAATCCATATTGGTTTTTGGATAGAAGTATGATCCTTTTCTCCTGAACTGAAGACTCCTCCGTTTTCTACTTCAACATTATTCTGAATCTGTTCATTTTTTAATTCTTCCTGTGCAGGAGATACAACCAAAACAGTTTCCTCAACTTTGGGGGGAGGAGCCATATATTGATCAAATTGAGAAGGTTGTATATCTTCAACCTCACAAGGCTGACCGACAGGAATTGCTTCATCTGGAACAGAAGATGGTATACTTTGCTGCCTCTCCAACGAGCACTCGAGCCTTGCCACAACTTGAGCCATTGTAGGTCGATTTTTTGGCTCGTTATGCAAACAACTTTTGATACATGTTAGAAATTCACTTAGACTTTCAGGTGAAATAGTTCCACTCACATTCGGATCAAAAATATCTTCAATTCCTCCCTTTTCATTACATTCGCGAAAGATTGACAGAAGAATCTGTGTTTCACCAGGAATACTTCTATCAATGGCAGGTTTTCCACATAAAACAACCAACAAAACAACACCAAAGGAATATACATCGCTTTTTCTGGTCAATTTTTGAGTAATAAGGTAGTGTGGATCCAAATACCCAAATGTACCTTTAACTTTTGTGCTAACATAGCATTTTGATTCTGTTACTTTTTCAAGTTTCGACAGCCCAAAATCAGAAATTTTGGCTACAAGATTTTCAGTCAGTAAGATATTTGAATCCTTCACATCACGGTGTATGACTCCATGCTCAATGCCAGTGTGAAGATAGTCAAGTCCACGAGCAGCGCCAATGCAGATCCTAAGCCTTTGCTCCCAAGTAAGAGGAGTGCCATCCATCCCATTTTTACTAATCTTGTACAGGTTATCAGCAAGTGTGCCGTGGGGCATGTATTCATAAACTAAGATCATTTCTTCATACTCATTGCAGTATCCTATCAGAGAGAGAAGATGAATGTGCCTGATCTTAGAGAGTGTTTCAATTTCAGTCCAAAATTCTTGAGCCCCTTGCTTGGAGTTGGACTTGAGTCGTTTTATAGCAACAATCTTTGTCCCACCACAAACGAAACCTTTGTACACATTACCGAATCCCCCTCTTCCAATGAAAAGCTCCTCACTGAAGTTCTGCGTTGCTGATGTAATCTCAGCAAGTGAGAAGCGATGGAAAGCCTGCTCAGTTGAGGAAGATAAGTTGTCTTTCTCTTCACGGCAGGTTCCTTCCCTAATTTGCCTCAATTTGAAAACAATAATGTTCAGTATGATTAGGATTGCAATACCTTTTACACTTGCATTGATTTTTTTACCCAATGGTAATAAGTGTAAGTTATGGATATTCAGGTTCCTCCTAGACATTGAAACCTTCCTCAGAGATACAGAGCTTGGACTTGCAAGATTGTTGTCAAAACTGCTCAACTTGAAGATCTCTAACCCATGGAGAATTCCAACAACTAATTCATCAGAGGACTGCAGGGTTATGAGGATATCAGATGTTCCTTCTTTCTTGTCTCCCTTAACTATCACCACATAATCACTGTACATGGGGACACCACTCAATCTTATCAGATTGGCATTAGTCTCTGCAATTTGATTGTTCATGAGGACATTAAACTCCTTTAGCCCACCTTCTGCTGCCACCTCGAGATTAAAGTCGCAGAAATGAAGTCTCACCAAGTATCCAAAGCCTATATCCACTGGTATTTTCCAGGTGAAGTTGTGCAACCCGCCTACACTACTAGCATATTTACTCCCAGTTTTCCATGATGCATAGTAAATTTTGAGCGGAACTGCGAATACAGGTATACCACCATATTTGATCCCCTGCACAAAATTATTCAGAGACTCAAGGTTGGAATTGAGCAAGAAATTGGAATCCTCAGTCCACCTGCGAAACATGCCAAAATCTTCTACAGGTGAGATGTAGGTGCCACCAATGTTCAACCTATGAATCAATTCAAGTGCAGAGCTATTGTCAACAACATATCTACTATTTTGACCAACAACACGGACACCTAAATCACCATCAGGCGTGTAATAAAGGCCTGTGGGCATGGAAATGATCTCAATTCCATTTACAAATGCATAGAAATTCCCCTTCTTTGTGCTTTGAGAAGGATAAAATGTTAAGTTCAAGTATTCGCCTTCTCCAACATTCAGACAAAATTCTTTAACTAGAAATATAACACCCAAGGCATCAGCTGAAATTGAAGCGCTAAAATTTCTGAGGAGGGTAAAAGGACCAGCTTCAACCGTGAAAAAATCCCGATACCGCTCGAAACCGCGGTAGGAAGAAGGGTAGAAATGCAAGCGAATGAATTTCTGACCTGGGTTGACTCGAAATGTATAGTAGAATTGAGCAGTCGAAATTCTGGCAGTCAAATATGGAACCGGATCAACAGAGAAAGAGCTTCGATCGGTGGCAGCGGAAGCTGTTGATTTCCCTCTCGGTTGAAGCACGGAAATGATCGATCTAGATCCTGTGTCTCCAAACCATTGACGGGCATCATGTGCCGTTGAGTTGCCAAGGTTTCCACAGTTGATTGCAACATCACTGGTCAAAAACGGAGCATTACTAAAACCCTCAACGGAAGCAATAATTATTAGACTCCATAATATGAATATGAATATGAAGAAGGTAAGCAGACTAGCAGCAACTGAAGCTTTACAATAATTCATCTTGAATCGCCGTAGCTAAATTTAAGTGGGTTTTGCATTTTCGGGGACTTTATAGGCATTGCAGTAGAGAATGAAAAAGGACGAAAAGTAGCGGCAATTCTCAATGCTAGCAGGTTTCGCGGAAAATCCTCGGAAAACAAGAGGAAAGTTTTCTCCTGTTATCAGAAATCAGTCCTTTTTTTCTTTTGTTTTGCCCGTAGTCACTTATTCTTTATTTATGAATCGATAATGATAAAAATTATTCAATAAACAGAAGAAAAAAACACTACACATACAGTTTATACACATAGATAATAATTTATATATATATATATATATATATAATACATAGTGATATCAACTATATTGGCGTCCCTGGAAGCGGAATTAAGACGGTTGTTGAATCGGGGTAATATTTTCACCGACATTGGTATCATTTTGTCTGTTTAGCTGCTCCAGAACAGTTACAACTTCAGCCATTGCTGGTCTCAGCTTGGGATCAGATTCCAGGCAACGAAGGGCAAGTTTACCTAACTTCAGTGCTTGAATTAATGAGCACTGGCCTTCAAGGCGAGGATCCACAACTCGTAAAATTTTACGTTTATTAGAAATGTATGGTTTTGCCCACTCCACCAGATTCTTCTCATTGTCAGGCCTTCTCAAATCAAGCGCCCTTCTACCGGCCAAGATTTCCATGAGAACAACTCCAAAGCTGAATACATCACTCTTCTCAGTCAAATGACCTTTTTTTTTGGAGAAATATATGAAATATAAAATGTTAGACAGCAGAAATAGTCTCAGAAACTATACAAGTAAGGTTGTTTAATGGATTTCCAAGACAAAACCATACCTGTGGCCATATACTCAGGAGCTGCATACCCATAAGTTCCCATAACCCTTGTACTTACATGGGATCGATCTCCAACTGGCCCATCTTTGGCTAATCCAAAATCCGAGAGTTTGGCATTATAGTTCTGCAATTAGAAAGGAAATAGTTTATGCAAATCATTTAAGCAAGTAATGTTCAAACAGAAACACCCGGGTGGAGGAATATTCACATACCATGTCCAGGAGGATGTTTGAAGTCTTGAAGTCCCTGTGTATGATTTTGGGTTCACCACCATGAAGAAAAGCAAGTCCCTTTGCAGCACCAAGAACAATCTTGATACGGAGATCCATGGACATTGGCTCTGACTGACCTGTTAGCCAGATATTATCTCAAAAACATGTTCTTCCAAACACACATTCTTTGTAATAAAGCAAAATTATATAAGAAACTAACCGCGGAATATATAATTTTCCAGACTACCCTTAGATAGGAATTCATAAACCAAGAGTCTGTGGTCATCCTCCAAGCAGTAACCAATCAGCTGGACAAGATTAGGGTGACGTACTCGCCCAAGAAAATTTATCTCTGACTGAAAATCAAAGAATTAGCAGATTCAGGGATAAAGATTATGATCCTTGAATAATCATGCAACCCTTTAGAGGGTAGTGAAAGGAAACTCTACAGAACATTTGCCAAATTTTAAGATTTTTAACTTACCAACCATTCCCTGTGCCCCTGCATTGAATCCACACTTAGCTTCTTCACAGCCACTTCAATCCCAAACCCAACCTTTGAGGGCCTAAGTGATTGCTCAACCATCCAACCCTTAAAAACAGAGCCAAAGCCTCCTTCCCCTATTCGACTGTCACCTCGGAAGTTCCTGGTGGCTGCTTTCAGTTCCGCATAAGTGAAGTGTTTCAACTTGAAGAACTGCAAAATCACACCCTCACTTGAAGGAGTATCAGGTATCGGTGCTGACTTGTTGCTCGATTTGCTCACCTGGTTCCCTCTCTCTTGTCGTACAGCTTCAAAAATAGATGTAAACCCTATACAAAAGAAAAACAATCAGTGTAAAATACAAAATACAAAAAACAAACCAAAACCAGCAGGAAAATGTGGTTCTCAGCAACTGAATTATCGAAAAGTGATGTCCATTACCTGAACCCAGGTTGTCTTCCTTTATTTCATGCTTTCCTCTGGTCCGAAATGCTTTCCATGGCCAACCCCATGATGCTTTTTGGCCAGAATGGGAGGAACCAGGAAGGAGTTGCCTAGTGAATAGTTTCTGTTCACCAAAGGTGAAGAATTTCTTCTTGTTCCGGGACTTCAAAATCTCACCTTCGCTCCCCTGAGTCTTAGCTATTGTAGCTGATGACATGACACAAGTTTGCCAAAAAGTAAAAGAACAGAAGACTTTGTGATAATATGCATTTTTACTGAAAAAAGTTGCTCATTACCTGAAAATAATTTGCTTTTCTTCTTTCCCCCAATCTTAAGGAATGACCGAGCCCATAATGGTTTTTTGACGAGAGTATCTTCCTTTTCTCCAGAATGAGAAACTTCTCCGGTATTTACCATTTCCCCTGTCCTGGAAACTTCTCTAGTTGTGAGCTCAACCGTGTGAATTTCAGCTTCTTCACCTATGATTCCCTCATCTACAGGGGATGTAGCAGTAACAGTAACACTTTCCTCCTCATCTATTAGAGATGGAGGTTGCAAGTTTTCAACCTCAGAAGATTGATGATCATCAGGAGGAACTGCTCCTTCTGAGATGGAAGGCGGTGGTGGTGGTACATTTTGCTGCCGCTCCAACGCCCTCTCAAGTCTTGCCACAATTTGAGCCATTGTAGAACGTTTTTTGGGGTAAAATTGCAAGCAGCTCTCAATACATGTCAGAAATTCACTGAGACATTCTGATGAAATTGTTCCTCGCAGACACGGATCAATAATATCTTCAGCTGTTCCTTTCTCAATACATTCACGAAAGGATGATACAAGAGTCCTTGTTTCACCTGGAATACTTCTGTCCACTGCAGGTTTTCCACATAAAACCACCAATAAAACTACACCAAAGGAATAAATGTCGCTCTTCCTTGTCAACCTCTGACTAATAAGGTAATCTGGATCCAAATACCCAAATGTACCTTTAACTTTTGTGCTAACATAGTATTGGGATTCAGTTATTTTTTCCAGTTTTGACAGCCCAAAATCAGATATTTTAGCCACTAGATTATCATCCAGTAGGATGTTTGTATCCTTCACATCACGGTGTATGATTCCATGTTCAATGCCAGTGTGAAGATAGTCAAGTGCACGAGCAGTACCAATGCAGATTCTAAGTCTTTGCTCCCAGGTGAGAGGAGTATTACTACTACTATCTCTCCCATTTGTACCAAACTTGTAAATGTTGTCAGCAAGCGTGCCACGGGGAATGTACTCATAGACTAAGATCATTTCACCATAATCATTACAGTAACCAATTAGAGGTAGAAGATGAATATGTCTGATCTTGGAAAGTGTTTCAATCTCTGCCCAGAATTCTTGAGCCCCTTGCTTTGAGTTGGACTTAAGACGTTTCACAGCAATAATCTTTGACCCGCCACAAATGTTACCTTTGTACACATTACCAAATCCCCCTCTTCCAATAAGAAGTTCATCGCTGAAGTTCTGTGTTGCTGATTTCATCTCACCAAATGAGAACTTATGAAAAGATTGCTCCGTAGAGGCTGATAGATTGTCTTTCTCTTCATAGTAAGTCTCTTCCCTCATTTGCTTCAAGTTGAAAAGAATCACATTCAGCACTATGATTAGGATTGTCACACTTTTCACAATTGATTTGATCTTACCAAATGCCAACACCAAGTTCTTGGTATTTAGGCTCCAAGTTGTTGAATCCTGTCTCAGAGATACAGGGTTTGGACTTGCAAGATTGTTGTCAAGACTGCTCAACTTGAAAATCTCTAATCCATGGAGAAGTCCAACAACTAACTCATCAGAGGATTGCAGGGTTATGTGGAGATCAAACTTGTCTTCCCTCTTATCTCCCTTCACCATCACCACGTAGTCCCGGTATATAGGAACCCCAATACCACCACTAAATCTCATCACATTGGCCTTATCCTCTGCAATTAGGTGATTCATAACGACATTAAACTCCCCTATCCCACCTCCTCCCACCTGAAGACCTAAGTCACAGAAATGAAGTCTCACCAAATAACCAAAGCCTAAATCCACTGGTATTTTCCATGTAAAGTTGTGTACTTCATTTCCTCTTCTTCCATATTTACTACGAGTTCTCCAGGAGGTATAGAAGATTTTAAGAGGTACAGTGAATACAGGTAAATTTCCATATCTAATCACATCCACAAAATGGTTCCTAGGCTGAAGGAGATTCTTGGATGAGGATCCAAACAAGTACTTAGCATCTTCAGTCCACCTGCGCAACATGCCAAAATCTTCTGCAGGTGAGATGTAGCTGCCACCAATGTTTAACCTCTGAACCAATTCAAGAGCAGAGCTATTGTCAACAACGTAGCTAGTATTTTGACCGACAATAGGGACACCTAAATCACCATCACGGGTGAAATAGAGAGCAGTGGGCATGGAGACAATCTCAATTCCATTAACAAAAGCATAAAAGTTCCTACCTTTTGTATTATGAGGAGAAGGAGAAAAAGTTAAGTTCAAGTATTCGTCTTCTCCGATATTCACACAGTATTCTTTAACAAGATATTTTACACCAAGTGCCTCAGCAGTAACTGAAGCACTAAAGTTTCTGAGAAGGGTAAAAGGACCAGCTTCAACCGTGAAAAAATCTCTAGACTTTTCAAATTGGCCATAGGAAGAAGGATAAAAGTGGAGACGGATGAATTTCTGACCTGGGCTCACTTGAAACGTATAATAGAATGGAGTAGCGGAAACTCTCGCAGTCAAATACGGAATTGGATCGACGGAGAGATATCTGTAATCCGCAGTTAAACTTGTTGATTCCTCGCCTCTTGGTTCAAGAAGCATGGAAAAACCCAATCTTGACCCTGCCCCTGCTCCGTCTCCAAACCATTGACGCCCATCGTGTGCTGTAGAGTTGCCAAGATATCCACAGTTGATTGCAACATCATCAGTCGTCGTGTAATATGGAACTTGATAGTCGTAAGAGTCGTCAGCAGCAGAGGGAAGAAGAAAAAAATTCAAGAAGATGAAGAATACTGAAAACAGAGTAGCGGCTGAAACTGGGCGGTTAAGCTTCATCCCCGATCATTTGCTCGCTGCTTTTTCTTTTACTTTTGCTATTTTCACAAAATACATATATATATATATATATATATATATACACATATATATATATATATATAACTCGTTTTGATACATCATCATTGCAGACGGGAAGACGAAAGTCTTCAAAGTCCCGAAGAGGCAAAAACACACACGGTGGTGAACTGGTGGCAGGTTCGTGGAAATGCAACGGCGTGGACTTTAGCAATGTTGACCCACCTTTGACCATTATGATTCTACCGGTTTTAATGATATTAGGCTAAGGATATACATGTATAATTTGTCTTATTCATTATTTTATTTATATATCCCGAAGAGATACATAAGAGATTTTTATCTGACTGGTGTAATTATTAAGGTTACAGGTAAAACTTGCAAGATCAAATAATACAAGATGAGGTAAGAACTTTCATAAATTTTTTTAAAATTTCACTCTACAATATTTTCTCCCACTGCCGTTGTCGTTGCTCTCCCTCGTTCTCTTCCATTTCTCTCGGCCAAGAGAGAAGCTTAGCCCAACTTCTCTCTTGGCCAGAAATTCTGTTTTCTTTCTTTTCTTTTCTTTTTTTTTTTTTTATTTATTTTTTATTTCTTAATTTTTATGTTAGTCTTATTATGGATTGGCCAATTCATCTCTTACATTATAATTTTTTTGCGATTTATCATTTTTTTTTTGGAAAATTTCATCATTTTTTTTTTTTTTTTTAAAAAAATTTTTTAAAATTTTTTTTATTTGACATTAAAAACTCAATTGGCAAATGCTTTTTAAATATTTTGATTTTCTTTCTTTTGGAAAATTTCATCATTATCTTATAATTTTGGCAATTTCATCATTTCATTTTTTTTTTTTTTTACTATTAGTCAACTTGTATATTTAAAAAAATTTATTTTCTCGTGGGTAAAATGTCATTTTTATTGTTTAAAAAAAACACCCAAAAACCTTAAAATTTTTATTAATTTAATTTTCTTTTAGTTTGACAAACATGTCAAACCAAAATATTAATAAATAAATATATATAAATTTAACTATTTACTTTTCAAATTAATATAAAACTTGCAAACAAATTATTACGATTGTTAAAATATTTTTAATAAATGGAGTTTCAATTTTTTATAATTTTAAATTTTTTGAGGGAGATTTTGAAGGAAAAAATATGTAAATGACAAATTTATTTCTAAGTATGTCCTTTTAGTAAATGCATGTCAATAAGCGGAAAATGATTCCAAATAACTAATATATAGCATTTAAAATCTTTGAATATAGATATAAAAAAAAATTAAGATATTTTTGACATATATGATATTATTGTTGTTGTTGTTGTTTTTGTTTATTTTTTTTTTTTTTTTTTTTTAAACAATAAATGACTTTTTTGAGAAAATAATTTTTTTTAAATTTTTAGTTGAGCTTATTAGACCAAAATTTATAAGATATTTATTTTAAACAGAAAATGGATGAAAAAGCAAAATATTTTTGTAAGGACCTTTTTGATTTACTTTTTTTTGTCATGAATAATAATTAAAATTCTTTAATTTTTGGAAAAAAAAAAAATAAATTTACATTTATTTAGATAATTTTCTCTCATCTTAATGAATATTCAATTACCAAAAAAAAAAAACAAGATGAGGAACAAAAGATCCATTACACAAGCAAATGTAACAGTAGCTGTTCACGAGTACAAGGTAATATATTTGTTTTTACCATAACAAGAGCTGTACAAAAGGTTGTATATATATATATATATATATGGGTGTGAGTGATACATGCGTAGCACCAAGAATTTTTTTTTTTTTTTTTTTTTTTTTTTGCCCTCGTTCAAGCATAGAGTGGTGAAGCTGAAGGTCTTGGATAAGCTGTGATTCCTGGGGTGTCTTCAGCAATGGCTCTGCAATACCTAGTACTACTACGTCTACTGCTGTTTGAATTAGCAACTCTGTTTGATTGGCTATTATCCGTTTTATGTGTATTTTGTCCATCCTTTGAGTCACGAAGCTGTTCTAAAGCTGTTACAACCTCGTCCATAGTTGGTCTCAACTTTGGTTCCACAGACAAGCACTGAAGAGCAAGATTAGCTAACTTCAATGCTCGGCCTAATGAGTATTGACCTTCAAGACGAGCATCCAGTACTCGAAAAATTCTGCGTTTATTCGTCAGGTATGGCTTTGCCCACTCCACCAGATTGTGCTCACCAGTTGGCCTATTCTTGTCTATTGCCTTTTTACCAGTCAATATTTCTAACAGAACAACTCCAAAGCTGTAGACATCGCTCTTTGCAGTTAAATGACCTTTTAGGAAACAAAGGAATTTCCAAATATCAGACACTACTAGCATATCCCATAAAACAGGAAAAAAGACCATCAATGTTAATCCAATCATACCTGTAGATAGATATTCAGGGGCAGCATATCCATAGGTACCCATAACTCTAGTAGATACATGGCTTTTGTCACCAGTTGGTCCATCTCGTGCCAACCCGAAGTCAGAGAGCTTGGCATTATAATTCTGTCAATATAGTTTAAGAAAATCATTAGGACAAGAGTGTAGTGTAGTGAGTATGTGATCACACTTAAAACAAGAATGGAATAATATTCAATTATACCGAGTCGAGAAGGATGTTTGAAGTCTTGAAGTCCCTGTAAATGACCTTAGTTTCAGCACCATGAAGAAAGGCAAGTCCCCTTGCAGCACCAAGAGCGATTTTGATCCGTAGGCTCCAAGAAAGTGGCTGGAAGTATGAGCCTCCTGATATTATTAAACATAAAGAAAAAGAAAAATCCACAGGTTAGACAGATTTATGTAGACAGAGATTTTAGAACTACATCTCATCAGTAGGGTTAGAGAGAGCTTACTCCTGAATAAATGATTTTCCATGCTTCCCTTAGGCATGAACTCGTAAACAAGAAGCCTGTGATCATCCTCTAAGCAATAACCAATCAACTTCACCAGATTATGATGACGAAGCTGGCCAAGATAATTTATTTCTGCCTGCAAATCCATGTTTCATAAAGTTAGATTCTTTCCTTATGAAGATTATGGTGGCATATAAGTTGCTGTCCCAGAACTAGTGCAGAAAAATAGTCCATAAAGAGAAAAGTTATCAAATGTTAAGATTACTTACCAGCCATTCTTTGTGGCCCTGCCACCCTTCTTGATTTAGTTTCTTTACTGCCACCACCATCCCAATCCCAGGCTTTGATGCTGTGAGTGATTGCTCATCAATCCACCCCTTGAAAACAGACCCAAACCCTCCTTCCCCCAATACACTGTCAGGTCTGAAGTTTCTGGTGACTGCTTTGAGTTCAGCAAAGGTGAAATTTTTCAAGTTTGAAGACTGCAATATCTCACCCTCACTTCGAGGAGTCTGAGGTATTGAAGTTGATGATAGCTTGCTGCTCAAATTGCTCAACTGAGTCCCATCCCCACTTACATTTCTAGAGTTCACATCTATGCACAAACCAATAAAGAAAAAGTGCAGTAAGTAAAATCAGGAGAGAGAAAAAAAGAAACCAAAAGATCATTTTCATCACATAACAAGTCGAGCATTTGAAGAAAACTAGAAAAGAACATAAGGCAAGAAACAGAACACCTCACCAAGAAACAGAAGATAAGGCAAAGTTATCCCGCAGTTGAGACTTGAGAGAGAGAGAAAAAAGAACAGAACTTTGGAAGTTCCATCAGAGAGAAAGCAAAGAAAAAGCCTAAAAAAGCTCTTTTTCAATTAGTACATGAAGAAGAAAGGAAAAGTACCTGTACCGGAGAAAAATGGATACTCAGCCTTGATTTGTTGGCTCAAGCAAATCCCCATGAGCAAAAATTTTCAAGAAAGTCACCAGACTCTTTTACTCCAGAAACCAAGAAATGCCAAAGCCCAAACTCGTTCAAGATTTCATAGCTATCTATAAACAAAGAACACACAGCTCGCTAAAAATAAACTTCAAAACCACCCCACTGCTTTTCCCTGAATCCAGATCTAATGTGAATCCTCAATTTAATCGCATACTCTCTTTCACTCTCTCTCTCTCTCCGACCTTCCTTTTCTTCAAGTTAGGTGTCAGCCGCCAGCAACAACCTCTTCTCACTCACTCATCACTATATACACACACACGCATATATATATCTTTACCACTTTGCTTCTCTATGTATATCTAATTATCTCACTCCAGCTTGGTTTCTTGAAAAGAAAAATCAGAAAAAATGATGGCTAAAGCTGCAAGCTTTGTAATATTTTCACATATGGGTTTTGGTTGAGAAAAACAGCGCAACCGCAAGAATAGTTGGAAAGTGAAAGTAAAGAAGAAAGGGGATTTTATCTGTTAGTAGTTGCTGCTTCTGCGAGCTTGATTGGCAGAAGCCTTTTTTAGACCTTTGTGATGTATGAAGGTTGACTCACTTTTTAACTTTCTTTTTTATTTCCTTTTGTCATTGCCAGAGGAAACAAGTTTGATCAAAATTCACTTTTATTCATTTAATTGACAAATTAAACATGAGTGGGGGTTGAATTTATCTTCAATTATATTGGCTACTACTATGTCTTTAAATCATTGTATTTTGTTTCTTCCATTTGTATGATAATGATATATAAAAATGAGTATATGTGTTGATATAATTATGATCAAATAGTTGATGATTATGTAAATGATTAAGTTAGGACATGATTTTGCATGCCTAATAAGACTCGGATTGCAAAGAGGGAGTAGCTTGGATTGGGCTCGAGTCATAACAATTAGTATTCAAGAGTTAGTCTGAGCAAACTGGGGTCATGAAAATTGGTGTCAAAGTACATATGACATACTATGAGAACTAAATGTTACACAACAATAGTAAAATTTTACTTTTAAAATTTCATACCTTGTGTTATTAGACTCATAGTCGGGTGAGACCCCAAGTTGTCCAAACATACTGATGAGCATGTTAAAAGTTAAATTATTTTAGTAGATAACTAGTATCATTTTCTTAAAAAAATAAAGGGAGTAAATTTTTTTTTTTTTTTTTTTTTTTTTTTTTTTTTCAAATCATAAATGAATCAAAATGGACGAAGAAGAGTAAGAAAAAAAAACATATGATGAATACGAAAGTGTAAACGCAAGACTTGTAAAAGAGAGAGAGAGAGCAAATTTCTAATAAAATTTGCTTATAATAATAATAATAGCCACAATTTAAAGCGAGCGAACATCTTTAAATTTTGATGTTGCATTTCTAGAAGAATGCCAAAACACACCACGAGTAGGAGAGGAATGGACGGCAGACACACGAGTCAGGAAAGTGAGAAAATTCCTCTTAAAAGATGCTCGTCGGTGGACTATTGTTTTGCCATCTCCACATTAAATAATTTAATTATTCTTTTTTTTCCCCCTTGTCCATGAAACATACCGTAACTGTACATTATATTATTATATGTAAAGGATTTGCAATTGTTGATAAGTAATTAATGTATTTATTTGTTTAAAATATTATTAAATAATTATTTAATAATGTATTTTAAACTCGTGAAGTTTGTTGTGATGAACTTAGTTTTGTTGAAAGGGATAACTCAACAGCAAGTCTTCCTTGCATATCTCTTTAAGTAACTATATATCTCTATCTATATATATTCTATAATTATTATTATCTATATAGAACGAAAATGATGGGTGGTTCACATTTATTCATATTTAATTACCGGTCGACCCGCGGCTGCCTTCTCCTGCACGCCCAATTTGTGAATTTTCATAACTACTCTTTTATTATTAGTTTGGTTGGTAGTACCAAAAAAATATATATTAATTTATCTCTAGCAATAGGAAGTTCTCACTTCATATTTTAAATAGTTAATGAGTCGAGGTTCGAATGCTCGATCTTACTTAAAAAAAAATAAAATTTAATAACACTTACAATAAATATCGAATTTTCAATCTCGTAATCAGCCAAGTACTTTGACCTATTTCCTCGGATTGGCTTGCATAAGATGTCCTGACCAGGGCTATACAATTTGATTGGAAGCCCAAATGTGGAGATCCAAATTCCAATATAGGGGCCCATCCTAATTATACCAGAAAATGAGCCCATTATATCTGCTTTATTGTTATAGACTTAAAGAAGCCCAAGCCCATATATATATCTATATATTGCAACACGGATCCCAAAAAATGGGTGATTTGTGATTGGGATTCTTGAATCAGTGTAAGAAAAAGTAAACATTGATAATCAATGGTCAATGGTATGGACTATGGAAGGAAAAGAAAAAAGCCAGTAAATTTTGAAAATCCTTTTTAATTAATAAATATACTTTTACGTAATTCGAAAGTCGAAGTTAGAAAACAAAGAAAGATGAATCAGTCTTTGGATTCTTACCATTACTTACTTGCATTTACACAACAAATTTCTTATTAATTTTCGACTCAGTTCTAAAAAGAAGAAGGAGGTGAAAAAAAATTAGGGTTTCGGCCTTCCCTTCCCTTCCCTTCCCTTCCTCATTCAATTTGGTGGCAGCAAAAAATTCTTCGGCATTATTTCCAGAAGTGGGTCTTAGAATTTGATTATGGAGAGAAGAGTACTGATAGGGTGAGGTGTGGAAAGAGGGAAGGAGGATCTCCCTCAATTTTACAATATCGTTGACATGTCTACATCACCCTTCTTTCTATTCCATCCATGCCCTTTTCTCTCTTTTATTTTTTTTTTTTACATTAGGATTATATGTGAATACGTAGATTGTTTAGGGGTAGAATTGGAAGCCAAAAATAAATATGGTCCCACAAAACCTCCGCTATGTAAAAGTTATTCTTATATTATACACTGGCAATTTAAAATCTGTGAAAATGTCAAAAATTTTAAAAAAAAAAATAAAAGGAAGGAAAAGTCGAAGACTGGCTGGGGAAAAAACAGATGTAACGTATCACTGACATCTGAGGTGGGAGGCCGGGTTTCGCCAGTCTAAGTCCAGTCCCCATCACTCTCGTCCCTTTGTGCCGAGAAATCCGGACTACAGTCTTCCCCACCCCCACCCATATATATATATATATATTTTTTTTTTTATTTCTTTAATTTTTAATTTCTTCGAATGCTCTCTTAAAAAAATATATGAATAAAAAGAAAATTTTTTATTTTTTAATTTTATAATTAAAAGAGGAGATATAATATTAAAAAATAATAAAAAGAGAAAGAAGAGAGAGAGAGAGGTGGGCACCAAAAGCAAATACTGTGGATGGCTAGGGAATTGTACGAGTCTTAATGCAGTGTAGCAGTGTAGTCACATCGGAGCCAGTTATGTTTTGCAGAAAATGGTTAAAAGTAAAGGCTTCTATCTCTATGCCCACCAAAATTTTTATTCAAAAATTACCTTTCTTTTTTCTTTTCTTTTTCTTTTTTTTTTTTTTAAAATGAAAAAAAAAGGCAAGCAGTGAAATATTAGCAACTTTTGGCCGGGATGAATGACCATGATACTATCCAAAAAAATATATATTTTAAATGGAGGGAAGAAGTTGTACTCAGAGTTCTTTAACAAGATCCTTATAAATTCTCTCTTTCTTGCATTTACTGCTATTATCATTATTATTATTATTTTGAAGTTGTGTGGAAATACAATTACAAAGGCCCCCCTCCTGGTTCATCCAGGCATTTACATCACCACATTCCCTTTGGTACGTCAGCTTCCCGGAGAGAAATTGCCATTGCCAGCCTTCTCTTAACCAGCTATTCTCAGATGCTCATGGTATCATGGTAATGGTACGGTATAGTTTCTGCTTCTCCTCCTTATTCCCATAGATAAGGAATAAAATTGCCACCCTTCTGTTTCTCTCTCTATCTCTCTTTTTCTCTCTCTCTAAATTGATCTGTTTCGTTCACTTGATATATAAGAGTCATCCCTTTGCTGCATTATCAAAATGACACATGACTGAAGTCAGAAGAAACTGCTATTTCTACTGAAGTTTCTTGTAAGTTTTTCATTTTTTTTTTATTTGGAATTTTTTTTTTTTTTAAATTTTTTATACGTCCATGTCTGCAGATAGCATATTCGTCCAACCAATATCATATTTTGCAATGATTTTGAAGAAATTTTTGCTATGGAAGAAGCCAAGCCTGTCCATTTCATTTTTCTTTTTCTTTCCCCCATTTTTGTTGCTTTGGCTTGTGCATGGTGGTATTGGGATGTGGGAAAACAATAGTCTTCAACATCCCATCTGTGGATTTTCCTGTTTTTCTTTCCTTCCTACTAAGTAGATGTGCATATTATATATATATATATATATTATATATATATATATATATATATATATATATATATATATTTATATTTCCAAGTCCGGGCCTTTTCTTCAAGTGGTTGTTTTACTGTCTTTATCGGAATTCTAGATTTTGTGGGTATTTTAGTTTCAGTAATGTTAAATCTATTTCTGCACTGGTAGTTGGATTCATGGCCGGATATGGTACAGTTTCTGATTCTTTATTTGAAACAGTTAATTAATACACTCCAAGGTTGAAACTTTCTCGTAAGAGGATTTTCTTGATTAATCTGCTGGCGTTTTGGATAAGTAGTTTAAAATGGTTAAATATCTGATCCCATTTTTCTGCTTTTACACTGATGCTGAGATTCTTTTGCTTTAGCCAAGAATACTGTCATAAAATTAGGGATTTGTGTTTGATATATTGTCCTGTGTAGCTTTTGCTCTCCTGTAAACGTATTTGAGATGCCATCCTTAATTATTCTCTCTTCTACACGTCTCTGGATATGTATAGTAATTAACCATCTTGAAAGGTAATAAATCTTTTTTAGGCAATGGGTATGTTGTTTTGGATTGAGTGTTTATAAGCTGCGAAAAATCTTCCTGTTTTAGCATGCACAGATTTTCACTCAGAATTTTGCTATATTCTTGGTTGAAATTTTAGATTCTATCTAATCAGCATTAATATTACTACTAGATACGTTATGAATAGTTTGAGGCCATGGGTGGTGGCTATTACTATTATACCTGGAAATGAAAGAGAGACAAAGGTGGCAAGCTGAAGAAGATGCACTATTGCGTGCTTATGTGAAGCAGTATGGACCAAGGGAGTGGCATCTTGTGTCGGAACGCATGAACAAACCGCTAAACAGGGACGCAAAGGCTTGCTTGGAGAGGTGGAAGAACTATCTCAAACCTGGAATCAAGAAAGGATCTTTGACAGAAGAGGAACAAAGACTTGTTATCCATCTTCAGGCGAAACACGGGAACAAGTGGAAAAAGATTGCTGCTGAAGTACCAGGGCGAACAGCTAAAAGATTAGGGAAGTGGTGGGAAGTTTTCAAAGAGAAGCAACAAAGAGAGCAGAAGGAGAATTGCAGAAAGGTTATTGAACCAAGTGAAGAGGGTAAATATAATCACATTCTTGAAACTTTTGCAGAGAAGTTAGTGAAACAACATAACATTCAAGGATTTCTCATGACTAGTCCAAATGGAGGCTTTGTTCATAATGATCCACCACAACCACCTGCAGCTTCACAATCAGCTGCTTTATTACCTCCTTGGCTTTCTAATTCTCCAGCGACCTCAACAGTCAGACCACCACCGTCACCTTCTGTGACATTGAGTCTCTCACCTTCACCTGCTATCCCATGGTTGCAACAAACTGCAGATAGAACAGCAACTGATGTCTCATTTGGTTCTAGTAGTACTACTCTACCATCTCGTGGAATCATTCCTCCTGTGGAAAATCCATTCATTCCTGATCTCCTGGAATGCTGTAAAGAATTGGAAGAAAAACATCGGGCTTGGGCTGCACATAAGAAAGAAGCAGCTTGGAGGTTGAAAAGGGTGGAATTGCAACTGGAATCCGAGAAGGCTTGTAAGAAGAGGGAGAAAATGGAGGAGATAGAAGCAAAGGTTAAGGCACTTAGAGAAGAGCAAAAGGCTACTCTAGATAGAATTGAAAGTGAGTACAGAGAACAATTAGCTGAATTGAGGAAAGATGCAGATGTCAAGGAGCAGAAATTGGCTGAGCAGTGGGCTTCAAAACACTCCCGCCTCGTCAAGTTTCTTGAACAAGTGGGATTTCAACCCCGGACGGATGAATAAAACCTAAAAATGGCTGATGATCATAAACGAGGGTACTCTGGCTACTACTTTTAATATATCAACAATCCTTGTTCTTTGCTTTTACCTTAGTGATTTTATGTTTTTCCAAAACTTATTAAGCCAAATTTCCATCAGAAGCATTGATTTATGTTGTTCTCAACTTATATAACATATATATATAATCTTGCATGGTACTTTTCCCTTCTTCTAGCTATTATCTTGCACATCTATAAATGATTTCCAACTTAGGCAAAAGGCTATCTTACCATGACAAAAGTGGGCACTCTAAAGATTATATGAAATCACAAGGAAGTTTTATGTAAGATAATGTTAGATAGTTTGAATCGAATATGAATTAGCGGATTCGTTCAGAATATTTGAAAAGTTCCAATATTTCAACCCACTGAAATGTATGTATATATATTTGTCTATATTTTATCTATTGCTACTACTGATAGTCGATAGACCTACACAACATGGGGTAGGTCTCCCACCATAATCTATTCTATTCTTTTAATACTGTTTTAAAATATAAAAAACAAAAACAACATATTCCATTCAAATTCTAGCATATCATATGCTAAATCGTTATGCTTACCAACATATCATATCTCCGTTTCATCCTTCATGGGAATAGCAGGATTTTTGCCTTTGCCTGAATCATCATCTCCTGAAACAATATGCATTATATCATATATATATATATATATATATATATATATTTAGGTCAATTATAAATCGAACAATAAGTTAACTCACACTTACCAGTATTGACACCTTGTTTAACCTCATATTCCATCTCCTCAAACGAATACGTAACTGGTACGTCCACCAAATACATAACTGGTACGTCCACCAAATTACCTGAATCATCTGCTACATGCATTTTATTAAATATATATATATATATATATCATTCTCATATGAATTATAAAAGAAAAAAAAATGAAGGATAAAAATTATTATCTTACACTTACCAGTAGAGATAGTATCTTGTGTATCATCATCATCAGATTCAGATTCAGTCTCCTCATTTAACGGAACAACAGCTAGAGTTCCCGCCATATTACTACCTACATCATTATTTGCTGCAATAACGTCCATTTTATCAAGAGGTATTCTTTTTTTCTCATGTCGAACCTGCATTAATTAATAAGTAATTATTAATAATAACCCCACAAGAGAAGAATATATATTTTTAATCTTGAATTATGTTGACCTGAAGCTTTTGAGAACTATAATAATTTTCTCCAATGAATTTGGAAACTTCAACCATAGACCTGAAGCTTTTCGAGGATCTTCCATGGAAATAAACCTACAAATTAATTAATTAATTAAGTTAATTAATTAAGGAATCAACAAAGTTATAATTAAACTGATGAGGAAGATTTTCTTTACTTTGTCAAGCCTTCCCGAGTCACGTTGTCTAACCTCCAAATTCCACTGTTTCAGCAGGTCAGTTACCGGTAAATGTTGCTCAATGTTACTTGCTTCTTCTTCTGGTGGTAGGGTTTTTTCCACCACTGGAACATCGTTAACCTGTGAAATTGTAATAAAAAGTTATGTAAGAAATAAATCTTGTTTAATGAAAATTAACTTGACTTAATTAGATAATTAATTAATTAATTACCTTGTCAACTTTCAAAACATACGTGACTTCATCTTCAGGAGCTTTAACAAGGTTAAAAGTAATGGAAAATTGCCTGATTCGAGTTGAGTTCTTCAGAATTTTCCCCCTTTTATTTCCTTTTACTCTATTTTCTGGACGTTCCTGCAAATCAAACCAAATTTCAGCCAAAATGAATTCTTTTTTTTTTTTTTTTTTAAATCGAAATTGATGAATTAAGTACTTCTTCCTGAGGAACAGGAACCAAAGTTAATTGTTGATTCATGTTTGCTTGCTTGAAATTGATGTCTGATAATCAACTGAGGAGATGGAAATGAGGAGCTCTCTCTCTATAATATATATATATATATATATATATATATATATACAGACAAGGAGAAACTGAAAAAGGAAAAAATTTAATTCTTAATTTTTGTTTAATTTTACAAATCTTACTAATCCGTATTGGTAATATTATCCAAATATGAATATAAATTAATTATAAATTTTTTTTTATACATATAAAATATATATATTAAACGCGGTGAATATAAGAAATAAATCAAAATGTTACACCTTCTCGTTTGTAATATTATTTAAATATAAATTGATTTCCTTTTATATGTATATCGGATGTGTGCATTCATATATATATATATATAAATAAAAGAATATTTGAAATAATACAAATACAAATACAATGAATAAATGAATTAATAAAACATTTTTTTTTTAAAAAAATTTATTATTATTTGTAATCTTTTGTTAAATGGTAGATAGTATTGTCATAAAGTGGAACTGATTTTTTTTTTTTTTTTTTTTTATTATTTTGATATTCGTTCTTATTAAAATAAATTTTTTAGGAATGAAAAGGGAAAAAAGAAAAACATAAAAAAGGAAAGATATATATTATTTTGACTAATTTTTCTTTTTTTAAATCCTTTCCTCTCTATCTAAATTGACAACATCAGTAATAGGAGATTCCAACCAAATATCTAATTATGAAGATATAAGAAGATTTGTTTTCCTTCTTTTTAATATAAGATAATGACAATTAGTGTAACTATAAATGAAATTCAATTTACTTTAATTGGTTGATATCAGAGCTATTAGTAGAATTATAATAATCTTGGAGATTCCAACCAAATATCTAATCGTTTCCAGAATTTTGATGGGATTAAAACTATAATATTGAAAAATTAAACCATTCAAACTAAAAATGGGGTTTTTTTTTTTTTTAAGAAACAACTCAATCCGAATCTGAATTAGTCGCAATCGTGATAATTATGAAAATGATACATTAAAAGAGCTAGGATGACTATGTAAGAATTGAACTTTGTCGGTGCAAAACAACCCGAATTTGGATTAGTTAGAGTCGTGATGATGACTTTGGATACCACAGTCAAAAAAAAAAAAAAAAAAAAGGATAAGTTGCACTCTTTAGATACAACTTAGCATAAATCTGAATTAGTCGAAAGAATGATGATTTCGAATACTAAATTAAAAAAAATAAAAAAATGGCCAAATAAATGGTGTAACTTTTCAAAATTATTTAATAAACCTTAAACTTACTGCCGATCATGGGGCCTGACCCATATTTATGAGTACCCAATAGGCCCAATACTTCGCCTCATGAATACGACACTCCCTGGATTTCACCGACTAAAACCCAACAATACCTGACTGAAAAAAAAAGTGTCGGAATTTGCAATATAATTTTACAAAAAAAATGAGAGAGAAGAAATTATTTGAAGGCTTGACCAAAAAACAAAAGAGGAAAATTTACTTAATTTGGGGATTCCGAGAAAAAAATATATGAAGCATTTTTATCTTTTTTGAATGAGAGAGAATAATTACAAAAGTTTAAATTTAAATTGATAGTAATTTTTAATTGGTAAGCTAATTTTTAAAAGTTCATGCGTTGCGAAAAAAAAGATTTATATTTTATTCTTTAATTTTTATTTTGGAAGTATGGTACAGAATTTAGAAAATTAGGGCGGCCGAAATAGCGCGAATAAGCAATAACGACGGAGAATGCCAACAACAATAATAATATAAAATTATAAAATGTAAATTTTTATCACCAGAGTTGATGTTTTGTTCTGTTACCGGAATGATTTTAATCATTCAGAGTTATGTAATATTTTTATTTTTATTTAATGAAATTAAATTTATAAAATGTAAAAATAGTGCTACTTAATTTAAGCAGCTGTAAATTACCAGTGAGGGGATAATTTTCCCAGAGAGTGACGGTTCTAAAGCTAATTCTGGAACCGTCATTGACTCATTGTAATGGAAGTCTTATTAATATTAAATCCTTGAAAGCATAACACGAAGAATTTCATCTGCGTGTGCGGGAGGGTGAGTGAGAGGCAAAGGATTTCAATTCATATGTTGAAATCAACCCACTTGATAAGTTAAATTTCCTTTTTGTAATTAAGTTTCCTGTAAATTACCACAAAAAAAAAAAAAAATAGGTTTCCGAGTAGATATTCTCTACGGGTAGAGAGAGAAAGAGTGTGTTTGCAGCTCTGGGGAGTAAAAACTCTGGAATTGATCAGTGTTACTGCTCCAATTGGATTCGAGCGATGTTCGGAATGGATATCGACTCGCCTCCTCAGCCGATGATAATCTCTCCTGGTGCTCGCATCACCCAGGTACTGTGACTAATTTCAGTTTCGTTCATTTTTTTTTTTTTAAATTTTATTTTAAAGAGCTACTGAAGTTTTAATGCTGCTACTGCTGCTATTATTTTTTTTTTAATTTTAATTTTTTGTATGGGCTCGTTGCTTCTGGAGAAAATGAATTTAATGAGAATTTTGCTTAATGGTCGAAGTTGTTATTTGGTTTTATGATTGTTTTTCTTTTATCCATTTGTAATATATATTTATTGATTTTTTATGATAAGTTTAAGATTGAGGTTCGTACTGGTTGCTTTCCTATTGCTAGATAAATTAGAAGGATTATATAATATGAAGTTTTGATTCTAATTAAGGACTGGATTATCTATGGAGTTTTAACGATAGTGATCCTACTTTGTTCTCGTTTGTGATTACCTTGAAGAAAGGGGAAAAGTTAATTTTTCTGCTGTGTATTATCAGCAACTGCAAAAAAAAAAAAAAAAAAAAAAAAAAAAAAAATATGTTCACTTCTTGTCATTGATTTTCTCATGACTTGAGAATGTTAAAGCTATTCTTTTCTGTCACATGTCTGCATCACTCTACTTTGATTTCGATATGCATACAAAGCTTCTCTTACTTCCTTTCTGGAAGATATTCTATTCCTACTTAAGTCTCTTCTTAGGATAAATACTCCAAAACTTTCTTGATTAGTATATTTTAATCCCGCATACATGGGTTAAGGACAAGATATGTTTTGCAGAGTGGTGGGATGAAGGATTTATATGGATACTGAATTAGGAAAACATGAATGGCTTGCACAAGCTTTACCAATAGTCCTTGAAAGGCATCCCCTTGTTAACTTATGCTGAAGAATGTAGGAAGAAACTGACTCATTAATGAAACTGCGGTGACAGAGAAGTGTGGAAAGAAAGGGAGGGTATTCATGATGACTTTAACTTTTAGGGTGAAATTCAACAAAAAAAAAAAAAAAACCCTAATTAAACTAGGGTCTAATTAGAAGCAGTTCTTCTACCCTCGAGCAATTGTGGTTGCTTTTGAAGAATGTACCACATTGTTGTGGTCACAACTATTAAAAATGAAATAGGTCATGTACAATAAGACGGGCATACAAGAGAGGCAGTCTCTTTGATTAAGGTACATTTGATCTCGAACTTTGTGAGGCTCCATGTGGATCCTCCTATTCCCTCTGCTTACATTTGCCAAGTTTATTGTTTGGTTTTCCATGAATCTATTCTTCATTCACATGCAACACAGCAGCTACATGAATCTATCTTGTAGTTTTATTCTGCTTTTATGGATCTAGTCATTCATTTTTTGGGTTCTAGATTTTGTTGGTTTCTTCTTGCATTGAGTTAGTTTTCTATAGAAAATCAGTAGCTGGATAGCACAACACCTTCAATTTTATGAACTGTTTGTGGGAGTAAACATTTCATGAAATTCTGAAATATGTTTCAGAGACTTGCCCAACTTGGGATTCCTGAAGAATATGTGAATGATCAACCGTCTGGATTAGTTGCTTATGTCAAAAATAATAAGTGCCAGATATCGGAAATAGTGTCTGCTATCTTGCCAACTGATGAGGAGGCCTCTGAAGCTATTTTAGAAGCTGAGGCTGAAACAACTAAAAGCACAGTGGGTCCAACCACTGAAGAATTGTATGATGAAAGCATGTTTTGGTTGCGGTGGTTGATGTTTGAGTGCGATCCTAAAGTAGCCTTGGAGCGCCTTTCTGATATGAGTGTTGGTCAACGTGGGGTTTGTGGGGCTGTTTGGGGGAACAATGATATTGCATACAGGTGCCGTACGTGTGAGCATGATGCGACATGTGCTATTTGTGTTCCTTGTTTCCAGAATGGAAACCACAAAGATCATGACTACGCCGTTATTTACACAGGTGGTGGTTGCTGTGATTGTGGAGATGTTACAGCATGGAAGCGCGAGGGTTTTTGTTCGAAGCATAAAGGTGCTGAACAGATACAACCCCTTCCAAAGGAGTTTTCTAGCTCTATTGGGCCTGTTGTAGATTCCTTGCTAAGTTGTTGGAAAAGAAAGCTGATGTTTACAGAGAAGATCTGTGTGGAACCTACTAAACATGATGTAAAAGTTCCTGAGCTGAAGAAGGCAGCAGAGGAGTTGACATCTGCTGTGGTGGATATGCTTTTGGAATTCTGTAAATTTAGTGAAAGCCTTCTTAGTTTTATTTCAGGGAGGGTCTTCTCTTTAGCTGGTTTGTTGGATATTCTTGTCAAGGCAGAGAGGTTTCTTAGCAGTGATGTGGTTAAGAGGTTGCAGGAGTTGCTATTGAAATTGTTGGGCGAACCCCAATTCAAATATGAGTTTGCAAAAGTATTCTTAAGCTATTATCCAACTGTTGTGACTGAAGCTGCTGAGAAGTGCAATGATACTGTTATGAGAAAGTATCCATTGCTGTCAACATTTTCTGTGCAAATCTTTACAGTACCTACTCTAACCCCACGTCTTGTGAAGGAAAATAACCTGTTGGCTATACTCATGGATTGTTTGGGAGATATATTCATTTCTTGTTCTGGAGGCGATGGTCGGCTACAGGTCTGTGGATTTTGTTCTTTGATCTCTCTAATTTTCTGTCCAGAGAAAAATTTCCATTAGTCTGCATCAATCAGTATTGTATTTCTGGTGATTGATTGTTGCCTGTTTTTTTCCAGGTCACTAGGTGGGCAAATCTCTATGAGACCACTATCCGTGTGGTTGAAGACATCCGATTTGTTATGAGCCACTCTGTTGTGCCCATGTATGTGGCTCGTGAACGGCGAGATATATCAAGAACATGGATGAAACTCTTGGCTTTTGTGCAAGGGATGAATCCTCAAAAGAGAGAAACAGGAATTCACATAGAAGAAGAAAATGAGACCACTCATTTGCCCTTTGTTTTGGTCCAGTCTATTATGAATATTCACTCTCTTTTAGTTGGGGGAGCATTTTCTCTTGATGATAATGGAGACACTGAGGAAGAAGCTTCCTATAAAACATATCAACAAGAGGTTGAAGACCAAGATAGTGTTAGGCATGCCAAAGTTGGAAGGATATCACAAGAAAGTTCTGTCAGTAGCATGACCGGAAGGAATCTATTGGATCATCCATTGAAGTATGAAGTAAAAGCTGATACTTTTACTGTTCCCTTGTCTGTTTTGTGGCTAACATATGAATGCTTGAGAGCTATTGAGAGTTGGCTTGGAGTAGATGACACCAAAGAGTCTTCCCTTGGCTTCTTTTCTACAAAACTGTGTAAGCATCCTGTCCATAATTTCTTTACATTGAAGAGAGCTGTGGCTAAGTTCAGAGGGAGATATAGTTTCAAATCTTCGAATGCTTCTCCATCTGGTACTAAGCTTTCTAGTTCAAGTGAAATTCCTGTTAAACAACTTTCTTCACATGTCCATTACAATTCTAACTTTGGTGTTGACTTAGATGCTGGCCTTGGTGGTTCTGTGGAAGGAGAATATGCCAATGAATTAGAAGCCCTTCGAGTTCTCAGTTTGTCTGATTGGCCAGATATTGTATATGATGTCAGTTCCCAGGAAATTTCTCTTCACACCCCATTACATAGGTTACTCTCAATGCTTTTACAGAGATCTTTAAGAAGATGCTATGGTGAATCTACATTGCCTAATATGATGAGTGCTGCTTCTGATGATGCTCCATCAGCAATGGATCAAGACTTTTTTGGTCAAGTTTTGGGTGGTTGCCACCCTTATGGATTTTCTGCATTTGTAATGGAGCATCCATTACGAATAAGGGTATTCTGTGCCGAGGTTCATGCTGGAATGTGGCGGAAAAATGGAGATGCTGCAATACTTTCTGCTGAGTGGTATAGGTCAGTTCGCTGGTACGTCAAGTCTATTTTGATGTGATTTGCAAGTGATTCTATAAGTAATCTTGTCATTGAGCTATTAGATTTACTTCATATTCATTTTGGAGAATTTCCCGATGCAGGTCTGAACATGGTTTGGAGCTTGACCTTTTTCTGCTGCAATGTTGTGCTGCACTAGCGCCACCTGACCTTTGTGTGCGGAGAATTTTGGAACGTTTTGGGCTATCTGATTTTCTCTCAATGAATCTTGAGAGTTCTAATGAGTATGTGATCCATTTCTTGAACTTGTCTTTTACATTATCAAACGGTTTCACACGTAGATAACTTTCACTCTTCTCCCCTTTTTTCTTATCTAAAGTGTGCGTTGTGCATTTATAACTTGGGCATAGGCCTGGGAGCTAATCACTTTAAAATGCATGCCATGTTCCGAATAATTTTATTATTATTTTACGTTAATAAAACGAGTTAATTTGGCATTTCAACAACATAGTCTGTTTCTGCTAATTATTTTGATTAATTTGGCATATCATTTTTAAACTCAAAAGTTACTCTTGGGGGGAATTGACTTCTATAAATCTGCCATGTTGGTGACCTTAAAAATTGATGCTAGCAACCAAAATAATAAACTAGGTAAATGTTTGTGTCTTGTATAGAGATTCTTTAATTCTTTCTTTCGGATTACCTAGTGATTGGGACATGTCCGGACTTAGGCCAAATAAAAAACTGAAATTCAGCAATGTAGTGGCAAAAATTATGCTTGGAGAACACAGGGACCTGGTTGGGTTCTTTCACATGTTAGATTGGCTAATTATTTCCCATTTTCAATGTAGCGAAATTTTAAGATATGCAGAACTTTGATGAAGTCATTGTAACTTTAGGAAAGTCTCTGTTTAAGGTATGGTGTCATTTTCAGGTACTCTATGAGAGGTGATGGTGATCAGTTTTCATCAGTAAAAGAGTTGTTACGAGTCCTGCATTTTCCTTGTTTATTTTTATGATGAACATGACAGTTAATGATGAATTCCTGGATTAATGCTAATCAGTGGACATGCTGATGCTTGTCTGTCAAAATTAGTCTATCTCTGCATTCCAGGCTCAACTAGAACGCATTTTGTATGTTTATTTGCAAATCAGCTACTTTTTGTTTGGAATTGCATCTTAGTGAGAAACTAGATTAGATAATTTTCTTTGGATTTGGCAGGGCTAGTTTGTTTGTATTTATTTGGGCTTGCTCCTTCTCCCCACCTGGTATCTTAATTTTGCAATTTTCAGATATGAATCAATTTTGGTGCAAGAAATGCTGATACTCATCATACAAATAGTAAAAGAAAGGAGATTTTCTGGATTAACAACTGCTGAATGTTTGCAAAGAGAATTAGTGTATAAGCTATCTCTCGGAGAGGCCACACGTAGCCAGTTAGTGAAATCTCTTCCTTTTGAGCTATCAAAAAATGACAAACTTCAGAAGATATTGGATATGGTAGCAGTTTATTCAAACCCATCTGGAATGAACCAGGTATTTCTGTGAGCAGTTCTATTTTGCTGTTATCTTGTCCATTTTCCTTCTTTACCTCTTCTCCTGATCAATAGGGGATAGAAGATTTGGTTATTTTTCTCGCATACCAATTATTAATTTTCTTCATACCTATATTTCTCCAGGGCATGTATAAACTGCGACCCGAATATTGGAAGAAACTGGATTTATACCATCCTCGTTGGACTTCAAGGGATTTGCAAGTAGCAGAAGAAAGATTTATTCGGTTTTGTCATACTTCCGCTCTTACTTCTCAGCTTCCTAGATGGTCTAACATTTATCATCCTCTAAGAGGAATAGCTCGGATTGCTACTTGTAAAACAGTTCTTCAAATTATCCGTGCAGTTCTATATTACTCTGTTTTCTCGGAAAAATCAACTGCTTCCCGGGCTCCTGATGTCGTTCTTTTAAGAGCACTGCATTTGCTTTCACTTGCACTTGATATTTGTTGTGTACATAGAGGATCTAGTGATCGCTCATGTTACGTGGGTGATGTGATTCCTATTTTGGAATTTGCCACAGAAGAAATTTACACAGCAAGGCATGGTGATCAGAACTTGTTATCTCTTCTTGTTTTGTTGATGAGGATTCATGAGAGGGAAAAGGTCAACAATTTTATTGAAGCTTCCAGTTTCAATCTTTCATCTTTGATTCAAACTCTAATCAAGAAGTTTGCTGAGCTTGAACCTCGGTGCACAATCAAACTACAAAAGCTTGCACCTGAATTGGTCAATCAGCTGACAGAACCTTATTCTATGGTTGATACTAATTCTGATTCGGAGGTGGATAAGAGAAAGGCAAAATCTCGGGAGAGACAAACTGCAATATTGGTGAGTTCACATTTGTAAATTTAAAGCCATGGCTGGCTAATTTTCTACCGAAGTTTCTTTGTTTGGCTAAATGGGTGAGGTAGTAGATTGTAGTATTACCAGTGAGGTTTACCTATTTATTTCAGGGGGAAAAAAAAAAAAAGAAAAAAGAAAACCCAGCCCTGCTTTCAAAAATTCTGTCAGATGCATCTGATGTTGGTAGAGTGGCACAAGTGTTTTATGCATGCAGTCTATGATGTCTGGGCCTGTACAAATGTTTACCATGAATATAGTTGAGGTTATATGAACGTTTTATCATGTATCCAAGAAGTTGTATTAGTTAGCATAGTAACACATATGGTATCATTATATATTGAGATTAGTTATATTTGGTTTAAGCCTTCATTCTCAGATAATTATCTAGAGCAGTGACCTGTTAGATTAGGGTGCTTATAGTGTGCTTGTTATTGCCTCTTCTAATCACCTCATTTAACAATTTTCTCTACCGTACAGGAGAAAATGAGAGCTCAACAATCCAAGTTTATGGAAAGCATTGATTCTTCTCTTGAGAATGGCTTGGATGATTCAGAATTTGGTAAAGAAATGTGTGATTCTGATGTTGGACATGATTCTGTAGATTCTACCCAAGTGATTTGCTCTCTCTGCCATAATGCTAACTCAAAACATCCTGTGTCTTACTTGATTCTTCTTCAGGTAATTCTTTCAGAGAGATGTATTCTATTTGTTGTTAAATTTAAGTATCAGTTTCCCTGAATTTATGTCGCTATTGAATGTTTGGTTACTTTTGAGTAATCTTGCTTAGATCTTCATTACATTCTGATTTCAACCTTTGTCTTTTGAAAGAAGAAATCCAAGCTTCTTAGTTTCATTGATAGAGGGCCCCCTTCATGGGAACAAGGGTTCTCCTTGAAGAAAAGCTATGAGGCTGCTACCAAAGAAACAAACAATATTTCATCTCCAAAGGGCAGTGAATCATGTGCTTCACAGTCACAGGGTCAGCTGCTACAATCAGTTCAGAGAGCAGTAGAAGATTTTGCTTCAGATGGCCAACCTTCTGAAGTTAATGCTTTTCTTGAGTATGTTGGAAGTCACTTTCCCTCGTTCAAGAATATACCATTCACATTGAATGATAATAGGGAAAGAACAACCTCTTCACTTGAGAAGGTGGAAGAACTTATGTACACACTGGTTCGAGAAGAATTGGGTAATAAGTTGTTGCATAAAGATTTTGCAGAACATGGTAAGGACATTTCAGTAGCTGGAGAGATTCAGGAAAGAAGCAGCCAGATTGAATCCCTCTTGCTGGGTAAATACATTGCTTCTATTTCAAAAGGATCAGCTGATAATCCATCGGCATCTGTGAATTCGAACTCTTGTAGCAATAAGGTACAGCCAGACAGGAGTATGTCACTTCCGGAATATGAGGGGTTTGGCCCCTCGGATTGTGATGGGATTTACCTTTCTTCCTGTGGGCATGCTGTGCATCAAGGATGTCTTGACCGTTATTTATCATCTCTCAGAGAAAGGTGTTTCCAGTTCTCTATAGTAGATGGTCTTTTGTTTTTATGAATTTTTTCTTTTAGCAAAAAAATAACGAAAAATCCCAATCATAATCATAAACTTTAGAGTTTAATAAAATTTTATGCGTTAAATATTCTATATCCCCTTCAAGTAAGAATGAGTTCTTTTAATTGCTAGTTAATCTCTCAACTATAGCAATTGTCTTCTTGCCTCTCAGTTGGATAAGGCATTAATAACCACTATTAACATCAAGGAGAAAGACTTGCATATTAGCACTAACTATAATATATGATCGATTTGTGTATTTCTATTTTTCTATATGGATCTGGAGGGGTGTGGAATAAACCTCAGACTTCTGGTAGGGCTTCCACCCTAAATAGTTGTGCTACCACATACCTTCAAGAGAATTTTGCATAGAGCCTTAACATTGAAATTCATGAATTTAGGTTAAATAATAGAGCAAATTTTGAGAAACTAATTATTACCCTGAAGTTCTTTGGTTGTAGAGCTTAAACATTTTAACTTTTTATGGGCAGGTATATTAGAAGAATTGTTTTCGAAGGAGGGCATATAGTGGACCCTGATCAGGTAACAATCCATTCTAATCACATCATTTTCTTATCATGAAGGGGATGATTTATAGGTTATTATTCTGAAGTTTTGCATCTCTTGATCAATTAGGGAGAATTCCTATGTCCTGTATGCCGTGGGTTTGCAAACTGTGTCCTCCCAGCATTGCCTGGAGAGTTCAAAGGGTTCCCTAGGCCACCAGTTTATCAGAGTGTTACTGCTTTAGATGGTGTTGATTCTTCAGCTAGATCAGATGTAATAGTGGATGATGCACTTCGTATCTCAAAAGCATTGTGTCTATTGCAAAGTGCTGCAAATGTTGCCAGAAATAATAAGATTCTGAACTCGATTCCATTGCAACAGTTTGGAAAGCAAACATCAAATCTTGAATCAGTTATCCGCATGATATCTTCTTTGTACTTTCCTGGAAAAGATAAGATTTCAGAATCTGGCAGGGTTAGTCCCATGCTGATGTTGTGGGATACTCTCAAGTATACTCTCATCTCAACTGAGATTGCTGCTCGGTCTGGGAAAACCTCCTTAACTCCAAAATACAGCCTTGATTCATTACATAGTGAACTCAAATCATCTAGTGGGTTTATAATATCCTTGCTGCTAAATATTGTTCAAAGTACAAGGGTAAAGGATACCCCTAGTGTCCTCCTGAGGATGAGAGGGATGCAGCTCTTCGCAGACTCGATATGCTCTGGGATTTCTTCAAATGAATATTCTGGATACATAAATCAAGGAGGAGGTATAACATGACTTCTTGATTTGCAGTTATATACTTGTGCTTACTGCTCTAGAAAAGAGATCTTTCTTTTTTAAACTGGTGTTATTGTCCATTTTCTTTCTTCATATTGCCTATCCTTGTAGCTGAAAGTGATTTTTATTTGTATGTGCATCCATTTTACACCTCTAGACGCCTGCTCAACTTGACCCTTAAAATCCTCCACCCCCAACCCCCCAAGAAGGCTAATGGATGTGTGAAAAAATTTTGTTAATTGGCAGGAAAGATGCAGGACATTCTTGAAAATTTGGAACCAGAGATACGATATCCTGACATTCAATTGTGGAAACAAGCTTCAGATCCTATCCTTGCTCAAGATGCTTTCTCATCCTTAATGTGGATTTTGTTCTGCCTTCCATTTCCATTTCTCTCGTGCGAGGACTCCTTTCTGTGCCTTGTACATATGTTTTATGAAGTTACCATAACACAGGTTGTAATGCTATTCCTCTCTTGATCAATGAAGATACAATATCCCCATACCTCAAGCAATTGTTAACCGACTTTAATATTCTTGTAGGCGATAATTACATGTTGCAGGAAGCAACTATGCGGAATTGATAAGTTAGAATACAAGGATGGAATTATTTCAGACATCTATAGATTCGTTGGGAAATATGAAATATCCTCTCAACATTTCGATTCGAACTACATTAAGTGTTATGGTGGCATTAAGGAGGCTATTCGTGGTTTGAGCTTTCCTTATTTGAGGAGATGTGCATTACTGTGGAGGCTATTAAAGTCTTCAATGTCAGTGCCCTTTAGTTTTGGGAATCATGTGGCTGATGATATGACAGAACATACAAGGAACAACTTGGAGGAGTTTGTGGAGGTTGAGAAGCTGGAGCAGATTTTCAAGATTCCTTCACTTGATGTAGTTGTTAATGATGAAGTATCACGTTCTGTAGTTTCGAGGTGGCTACGTCATTTTTCAGAGGACCTTAAAGTTCAAAATCGACAGTTCGTTTTGTATTCCACCCCTGTAGTTCCATTTAGGTTGATGCTCTTGCCTAATGTCTATCAGGATCTGTTGCAAAGGTTAGTTCACTAGCTGTCTGTAACGGGAATGATGTCTTTGTGAATTGAGTGCTAGTTGATATGTTGGTGGTCTTCCAGGTATATTAAACAACACTGCCCTGATTGTGGAGCTGTCCAGGAAGAGCCTGTATTATGTTTATTATGTGGTAAACTGTGCTCTCCGAACTGGAGAACTTGCTGCAGGTTAACTCCCACTTGTGGTAGATCTTTATTTAATTGCAAAACTCTTGAAGATTTTACATATTTAACTCTTCATTTGTTTTAAAGGGAAAGTGGATGTCAAGCTCATGCCATGGTCTGTGGTGCTGGCACTGGGGTGTTCCTCTTGATTAGGGTACGTTTGCGCTTTTTAGGTCCTCGAGGATGCTCTGATTTGTCAATTTTGCTCTTTTCCCTTATTGCGTCTCTAATTTTTACACGTAAAATATTATTTTCTTATTTTAGAGAACTTCAATTTTGCTTCAAAGATCTGCTCGCCAAGCACCTTGGCCTTCACCCTACTTGGATGCATACGGTGAAGAGGTAAAATTTTTTCTTCACATACCTGCATAGCTATTAACTAGTCAAGTCAAACCAAGCCTAAGGTGTTCAAGCTTGATTCATGTAATTCTCAAACGTTCTTGAGTTTGTTCATTTATTTATTCGTAGAGTACAGTTTAGTTTGTTTAATTTAACGAGTGAAGTTCAAACCGTTCAAATAATCTAAAGTATTTTGAGTTCGGCTCAAATTTGAGTTCGAATATATTTAATTTTGTACTTTTAAAGAAAAAAATTATAAAAAGTAATATTATATTACAAAGTTTGTGAACAGATTTGTGTTCATTTGATTAATAAACGAGTTAAATTGTGTTCAAGATTGATTACTAAATGAATAAGCTTTAACAAACACAAACCAGTTTTGGTTCGCGGATTGTTCAGTTCAATAGCTCTATCTCAGAGTATGTTATTGCGTAATAGTGTGACGACATTGTCATTGCCTTATGAGATTAGGGTCTCTCTTTGCGAAAATATCAATGTTGGTCTCTTTGCATGGATCTGTGTATATATCTGTTCTTTCACTTGAGGATGTGTCAAGTAAATGAGCACCTTCATGAATAAATGCCATCTAATCAGGTAGAATGATTGATGGTGAGACCTTGGGTATTGCTTGCAAAGTTTGCACTTGTTTGCAGATAACCTCATAACCTTGACACTCCCCAAGGTCTATTCTACATGCATGGCCATAGAGCAGCTTAATTTCTAATCATAGACTTGATTTTCATAATAGAGATTAGAGATTGTTACCTAGTATCTCCTTGGAAATGTGTATACAATTTTCAAAATAGAGAGTTGCAGAGTTTCTTGTCAGCTGCTTTTTATTCTTTTTCTATTGGGTCAAGGAGTTCTATGGAATGTGGATATATGTGCTCTTTTATAGAATTGTATGTTTTCTGCCCCAGAGCAGGACATGCTGAGTATGTATCTAGTGATGTTCATCTGTTATATTTTATCCTGCCAAACATTTGCAGGATAATGAAATGCATCGAGGCAAGCCATTGTACCTGAACGAAGAGCGTTATGCAGCTCTAACACATATGGTACAAGAACTTTTGCTAGTTTTACTTCCTCGTCTCTTTCCTCTCTTCTTCTTTTGTGGTTAAATTTGATGGAAGCATGCCTGCAGAGCCATGTTTGAGATTCTAGGATCATAGGAAAGGGATGAAAGGAAGTTACATATAAATACATATATAATAAAAGGATAGACAAAGGAATGCAAAATTCTTCACCTTAACACTGGGGAATGCCTTTTCGGTATTAATTAAGTTGTGTACTTTACTTGGCTAGAAGCTTATGTTAGGGGCAACAATGATCACTGGGTTATTTGGATATTTACTTCATTGCATTTATAAGTTTGGTTTTGCTGAAAATTATACCTACTGTGGCTGTAAGCTTACTATTTGCGGTCTGTGTTCTTGCATCTTCTAGGTTGCTTCCCATGGTCTTGATAGGAGTTCAAAGGTGCTTCGCCGAACAACTATTGGTTCTTTTTTCATGCTTTAGACGGCAGTTCTATAATGTATATCAATTATTGAAGGTCTGATATTAATCTTGGATCCACTGCAAAAAAAATTTAGACGCTTCTTTTTTCTGTTCATCATAGTTAGGGTGTTCAGTACTTTGATTGACGTCCTTATTTCAAAGATGCAGGTGGAATAAATTATGAGAGTCGCTTTTGCCAAGTGCCGAAATTGTAAAACTATTCAAATTATTGCTTCTTTCTGGCTCAAAGAATGAGGAACCTGGGTTCAAGTGGTCTCTTGCATTAGAAGGTGTACAGTTTCTGAGGTTAGACTTGGCGTTGTTTTGGTATCTTGAACATGATTTTTTAGCTTTATATCTGTGTAGAAGGTTGTCATTCTTGTTTTCATTTTTATTTTTTAAACAAACTTGTTCAATTATTACCTGAAAGAATTTTACATTCTTCCAAGTCTGCTATAGATAAAAAATTATGAGATGAATATAAATTTTGACAACCAAGATTGTGCATTTTAAAGGCCTTTGTTGGTTCTTGATTAAATGCCCAGTTAAAGGAGAATTGGGCATGGTGAAACTTGAAGGCTGCCCCAGGTGATTTCCACTGACAATGTTTTGTTCTATCGTCTTGATCAGTGATCAAATAATTGGTCTATGGAGATCTCAACTATTTCCTTTGGCGTGCAATGCTGAGAATTCTGAACCTGCCATTTGCCTTGATCTATTGGGTAAGCCTACAGTGGCTGATGACCGATGACCTCGGTTTTGCTCTCATAATTGGTGGCTCTTTCAAAAGCATGACTTCTTTTATCTGTTATTTGGCCTTTCAATCTGTTATTTGGCCTTTCACCTCATGTGGATTCACTTATTGACTGATATAGTGAGCAAACCTCTTGGCGTTTAGATGGCTTCTCGCTTTTCTAGCGGTGGGACGGCAGATGGCTACTCTCTATTATCCATTAAAACCTTGATGTGTACAGATGCACACATATCAGTTTGTACATAAGTGCTTTTTGTTTCCTGGCTTCACTTGTGTTTTGAACATTGAATTTGAAAATGATAATCCTTTTGCCTTTTTTTTTTTTTTTTTTTTTATAGTAATGGTGTCCGATTTTACCTCCAACACTGGGATCTAACAACACTATAACTAAAATGGAGTGTTGAACTTCCGCCTTTTAGGCAAGAAGAGTGTTTAGGGCAACCTCTTTTTAATTTTTTCTCCTTTGGGTAAGGGTAAAAATGGATTCAGAAAATTTTGAAACTCCTCTTCCCCTTGGCCTGGGCGAGTAAGTGATTGCACGGAACATCCTATGGTTAGTGGATAGGTAAAGCTGAGTATGCTGGTAATCTCAAGTTTAGTTATCTTATCATTCATTATTAATTTATACATAAAATATTTTAAGTAAAACAATATTATGTATTTTTAGATGATAATGTTATACCAATTGTAATCCAAATCAACCAAAGGTAAAAGATCTTGAGTTTGGCCAATAGCAGAAAATGGTATTAAGATATTGGCAGGATTCACCGCAACAAGCTCTTATGCCCCAACAGTAGGTGAGATATCATTATTTTACTTAAAAAAATTCTTTCTAAGTGAATTCTGTACAAGGTCCGTTACACGACACTAAATCTTGAAAACCAGAATATTTCCACAATCTAATCTACATGGACCCTCTGCCCCTGTAAAACTGTGGCTGAATTTTATGAAGTTAGTGGGCAGATACACCAAGGTTATGGGTTCTAAACATTAAATATCTTACGTGTCTTCTTTGACCTGCCACCTGTAACCCTCTGAAATGAGGAGCTCTTAAAACACCGGCTAAGTTCAAGAATGTTTGAGAATCTTCATACCTGATCACCAAGATATAAGCCAAACGAAAACCAGACAAGGGACCAGAATGAAGTAAGTTTTTAAAGGACCTGCTATCAAGAACATCAGATTTGAGGAAAAGAAAAAGATCGCAGCATTAGTATTCAAACACAGAATCGTAAAACTGAGCAAAATTTTGCAGTCAGAAGGAACCATATAGCCCCAGTAATAATAGGGACGTTACAATGGAACAGAATCCTGAGGTAAAAAAGCGAGGAAGAATGCAGATAATTGGTTTAAAGAACTTCAACATGTACTTATATTTATTTCTTTAATTAATTCTGATGCATAATTCGAATTAAAATTCAATTTAAAATACTGACATCTTTGACCGCAATCTGATCAAACAGATGGAAATACAAGACACATAACTAGGGCAAATTATTCGTTTCATTTGCAAGTTAAAAGATATCATCTCTAGCTAGTTGTCAATGAAAGGAGGGTAGATAGTCACCAGTGCAGATAAGTCATTGCCAATGAGAACCAAACAAAGTAAATAAGATGTTCAGAAAGAAGAAAAAAGTGATCAAGTCTGTAAAAAACGTGATTCTGAAATAATCATGTAACCATATATTTAGACAATTTGGAAGAACACTCTTACACCCAGACTGACAGGAAATGTGAAATATTATTTTGCGACCATTGACAGTTAAAGTGATGGGTGAAAAATAAAATAAAATAGAAATACAAAAACCTTATCATGCACTTTGACAAAAAACATAACAACACATGATTCAGCTAAGAAGCAAACTCAAGGAAGCACTTACCACTAGAGTCTATGCCACGCCCATCTTTGACGTCTGCAAATTGTTCAAGTTCAGAGAGATATCCTTAGTAGTTGAACTGCCAGATTTGGAATTATTTTCAGTTTGCTCCTTGTTGAACGAGAACTTAAGCTGCTTCTCCACAGAGAAAATAGTAGTCCTTTTGGATCTTAATCGGTATGGTGGTGAGGCATTAAATGTTTTGCCACCATTTAGTTCATCATCACAAGTACTTCCATAAGAAGATCTCCTGGAACTGTTAGTTTGATCCTCATCAGCCTTTCCAACTTTGTTAGATGATGCAGAAGATTGAATTTCAGACCTCCTCTTTCTTAATATGGAAGGGGTATTTGGGAAGCTTTTGGCTGCAATTTTCAGTATAGATTCAGGAGTTTGTGTGAATAACCCATCACTTCCCACTCTAGGTGGAGTGTAAAAGGTAACTGGTGAGACTGTTGAGCTACAATTAGAATCATTCTGCACCCAACAAACACTTTGCATATCTGAATCCAATGGCACTAAACTTTCCAATTTTGGTGGTTCATAGTACAAGGAACCATATTCTGGAACTGTGGAATGTAATGATCTTTCAGGTACTTCATATTCACCAATTTCATTATTCATTCTGCTTTGGTCACACTTGAGAGCTGATCTGGGATCATTTTCCGAAGAATTTACTTGAGGTAAAGGCTCCTCACACCTAGAATCTTCACACTCAGCAGACTCATTCAGTAAGTGACTAGTTGATGCACCAATATGTTCTAACGAATTTACCATTTCTTTGGTATCTCTATCAGCTACTTCTGGTTTACTTCCATCCATTGTTCCTGGTGAAGCTAGTACTGTCAAGCCTGATCCTCCAGCAGGGCTATCAATGAAGTTTCCACTCGGAGGTGTCATGTTTAATTCTTTGGAATCATTTTGAAGACTATTTTTAGCCACTGGTGGAAGGTTCCCAGTGGCTAAATAAAAATCTAGCTTCTTCTTCAGAGAACTATTCCAGTGATTCTTGATTGCATTATGAGTCCTGCATCATTTCAAACTTATAAATTGAAGATGCTCAAACCAGAGTTCAGCATCCATATCCAACAAAAAGAAAAGGGAACTTGGTAACATTCAGTCAATACATTTGCCATCAGCAAGATGTTCAGTCAGAATAAAGCACTTATCAGTATCATTTTACACTCTTACTTATCCCCCAAACGTGAAAGGGCAGGGGCTGTCATAAACAGTAAGTTTGAGGTAGAATTTCAGACAACCAATATTGTCTGTAAATCCCTACCAGCATATGGAAACAAAACAGCCCATGTTATACTTAAAACAGCCCATCCTTTTGTTCTATTTCTGAAGAAAAATTCCTACTTCAATTAAGATCAAGAGAACAACTAAATAGAATATTTCATAAACTCCAGATAATTGTGAATATAATATAGCTCTGGATATATACCTCCCAGGCAGAACCTTGGCTATTTCTGCCCATTTGTTTCCATATTCTCGATGAGCATTCATTAGAGCCAGCTCCTCTTCCAGTGTCCAGGCATCTTTCTTTATGTCAGGATTTAAACGGTTATGCCACCTAAAGAGTTCCAAAGAAGTCAAGTTATCTACAAACAATGCAAGTAATAAACAATCATACTCAAAGATGGTAAACATAAATATTGCACAGGTGATGTCCTTGTTTGGACTCATTTGTGTATATGCAGTTAATCCATTTGCAATATAAAGGCCAAATGTGACAAGGAACTATGTCATTCTATTACCTCTCACGACACTGTTTCCCAATTCGACCTGGTAATGACTTGGCAATGACAGACCACTTTGTGGGCCCATATCTTGATACCAGTTGGATAATTTTCTCATCTTCCTGCAACAAGATAAATAGGAGTTTCAGTTAAAAGAAGAAAGTACTTATCAAGCATAAGACATAGTGACTCAAAATTTGGGCATATATCAAGAAAGACCAAATAAGTTAACAACCAACCTCTTGGGTCCATGGACCTTTTACAAGTTCTGGATTAAGAACCTTCTGCCATCGGTGTAGGCACTGCACTTCCGATCTGTCTGGAAAGAATTCAGCTGCACAAACGCAAATGTTAACATTTTCATAGATATTCCTTCAGTCTTGCCAGTTAAACAAAGCAGTAAAGCAGACGTTCATGAAACAGTTTTGCTTTCAAAGTAGTTAACTAGCCAAATAAAGTGTATTCAGCATTCCACATAAGCACTGGCAAGAGCAGGCTATTCTCACATCTTTCTCTACAATCCCTCCAATGGCCCAACCATATCCTCCACCCACCCACCCCACCATCTTCCAAAGAACAGAACTATGTGATGGCAGAAGTTCATCATTTCCACAGAAAATGAAATTTCTTTACTACAAATATAGCAATAGTAGCATATTTCTAGTTGCATATCGACAGAGTCACATGTTAGGCATGTAAAATTGTACAAGTTCATGGAGCTATAAATCAGAATATTACCTATTTTTTTCCAGGACTTCCCTTTGAAAGCTTCAACAGCTTTTTTTAATGTATCGTCCTGGTAAGAGTATTTTAATTTTAGTTGACTACAACACTAAAAATTCAGCATTTTCAAACGAAACTACATCTGACAACTAACTTATTAGAACAAAGAGCAAATACATGCTATAAAAGAAACAAGTTTTTAAAACAACAAGATCCTTAATGCTTCCAAAGTATGTTACTTAAGCCAAAAAGATTAACAAAACATTAGAATGAATACGAATAAATACAGAATTCCACACTTGATATCCCCTATTCTGGTTCATGAAAATCACTTACCTCCTCAGGTGTCCAACCACCTTTTGCCCTCCTAATTGGCCCAGTGGTCCTCCTAAAAATTTTGATGTGCATAAGAATAAGTTAATAGTGTCAATTGAAAAGAATACCAGAAAATCTAATGAATTAATATGTATTTCAATAAATAATTATACCCATGATAACAAACCTAGTGGAGGTGTCAATGTTTTAGGTGTAAAATAGAATTGACATAGAAAAGATATGTTTGATTCACTAGTTGCAATTACTTGTGAATAATTGAAATTCTGTTAAATTGGATGTTAGTAACATAATAATACACTTAATTACAGATGAACCTGAGTACTAACAAGTAATTGCAACTAGTGAATCAAACATATTTCAGGCTAGCATGTAAAACACTACAATGAAGTAATCAACTATGGAAAAATATTTTCAGGCCCTCTTTGAATTATTACATCACAAATAAATCATTAGGAAGAAAATTGTTAATAGCTAAACACTTAAGTATGGAATTATCCAACTGAGGCTTTTGATTTCATTGCCCTTCACAAATGATTGAAGCCAAATATAGTCGTAGTCTACCAATCATATAAAAGTAGAAGCCTAATTACTATTAAGGTGATACGTTTCTCTTCTTCGTCATATGTCTAACAACGATTTAATGTAAAGAATATGAAACAAAACATGGAAGATTATTGAAATATGAAGTTCGTTCCACTTTTAAATTCTTAATGAACTTCACATCCTTTCAGCAATGGAAAACATTGTACTTAAAAGTACAATGGTAATAAACAATACCTCTGAGACGGTGATGCAAGGGTGGGGCTGCCAATCCTTGACCCTGGGGACTTAACAGTGGCACTTCCACTGGTTTCAGAAACAGATGAGCTAGAAGCAGCTGCCGTCTGCTTATTCTCCAAGCAGAAATCCTCTTTCACTTCAGCCATCCCCCCTTCAGACCATCACCTTCAAAACCCAACCATGTATAAGAAATATGATAAAAAGAGAAGAAAGATGTTCAATCAACCACAACTAGGGACCACTAAATTCACACGAATAAGCAAATGGCTAAAAACCTTCAATCGTGATCCAGGGAGATTCATCAAAAAAAGGAATAGGTGAAGAAAGCTCACTTCAGCAAAGAGAGCCCTAAAAATCCTAATCACAAAATCTATTTCCCAAATTTGTTCCATAATTAACAAAATTAAACTCAATCCAGATCTCAGAAAAAAGTAAAAATAATATTTCGATCAAAACTTGATATTCACAAAACCTCAATCAAACTCCAACCTAGTAACACAATTCTACCTTTAGCATATAAAAAAAAGAGTTAAAAAAACCTAATAAAATTAAATAAACCACAAAACTGGCTTAATAATCAAATAATAGCATATCAGAAGAAATAAATAGGGAAAAAAAAATAAAAATCATCAAAAAGATATTAAATTCTGTTCCAAAAATCACAGCAAAACCCTCACCTCTAAGTGGCGGGAATTCAAATCGAGCTCGTCAAACCCTAGAAACACCCAAGGGAAAATCACTAAGCTTCTTCGAGAGAGAAATTGAGTTTTGGTTTCGAAAAACCTTGCCCGTTGAACGATACAAAGAAAGAGAGAGATAAAGGAAGAGAAGGCTGTATATCTAATATTAAAATAATTTTCGTATATAACGAATATCACACCGACGGTTCCGTTTATCTTCCGTTAGGTTCCATCCCCCATTTATCTTAAAGGAACATCGTCGTTTACAAAAATAAAATAAAATAAAGGAACATCGTCGCAGTTATAACGGCAGTTAAACGGGTTCACGTGTACGTTAGGAGACAAAGTTTGAACCTCAAACGGCACATTGCTCTTTCCATGGGTTTGTTTTTACTAAATACAAAATTGTCTTCTTAGAAATTAATTATTCCCGGGTTAATTCAGATCGTCCGATTTTCGTTTTCTGAGAATTCGACGCTCCGATTTATATTTCAACAGAATTATATTATATTATATGTTTATCAGTGATGATTGCGTGTAGATTTTATTTTATAAAAATTTAAACAGAAAAATAAGTCTTGCACAAATTTTAGGTTAGATAAATTTTAATAATTCTCAATAATTAATATTAATAGAAATTTACCAAAAAAAATATATATATTAATAGAAAAAAAAAAAAAAAAAAAAAAACTCTTTACATTTGATGGGCCCAAAGCATCATTAAAAGAAGATAGAAGTGATAAAGCAGCCCAACCCTAATATGGGCCGGCCTTCTCTGATTATATGTATTTACGTATTTTATATAATTTTTTTAATAAAAAAAAAAATTACATTTTCTTTTAATAAAATTTGTTATGAATATTAAAAAAAAAATGTGTAATTTTTCTTATCTAGGTACCTTACTTTGGTCATATGATAGGGATGATTTTATGTCTTGAATCTCTTTTTACAATTAAAATATAGAGTTATAAATTAGTGTGTCTGACAATCCACATTTAAACTTAATAAAAATTTCATAAAAATTAAAGGTCATAAAAAATAGGGCAGGAGGAGGAGGACACAAAAAGCTCACTATTATTTCGAACACAAAAGCGGTACAATAAATTCAAAAGTTTGAATTAACTTCCGAGCCTTCGACTCTATTTTAACGGTCCAATCTCGCTTCTTCTCCGGCCATCAATTTCCGTTTCTCTTCAACTTTCGTCGCTCTGTTTGATTTTTATCGGGGAGTTATTGTTTCCATGGCAACTGAAGTGGTGGGTTCTCTGGAGACGACGCCTCAGGGAGGAAAATTATGCATTTCTTCAAATTCAAAATTCTCTGAACCCAGAGGTCTTCAACCCAGTTTCCAATCAAAAGTAAGAGTCTTTGTAAGAGTTCGCCCCTTTCTTCCACAAGAAATTTTCCAGAAGAATGGAAATCCCATTTCTTGTATATCTGTTCTTGATTCAGAACTTGAATCTTGTGATGAAGTCAGAGTGCTCCTCAAAGATCAGGAAACTAGGTGATTATTCGTTTCTATCTTGTTTGTGCGTGTTTGCGTGTGTGTGTGTATTTTTTTTTTTGTTTTAAAATTCTTAATTTTCGTACTAATAATATGGGCGTGTTGGATATAATACAGTCGAAACGAGTGTTACAAATTGGACGCCTTTTTCGGTGAAGAAGACAACAGTATCAGTAAAATTTTTCAGAATGAAGTGAGGCCTTTGATTCCGCGAATCTTTCAAGGGTGCAACGTAACTATTTTTGCTTATGGTGCTACTGGAAGTGGAAAAACTTACACCATGCAGGTTAATTAGTTGTAGCAGGATTTAACTTTCATAGATTGTTTATGATATGAAGACAATTAATTTGCTTAAAACTTTCGAATTTCCAGTTTCCTGTTTGATAATTTTAATTTAACTATGGACATTTTCACATAGAAAAAATTGTATTTACTAGGAAAAAATGTGAAAAAAAGCCATTTTTGGTTCATCTTTCATGTTCTCAGGCATTTATGGAAAATATTTTTTGACATTGCAGGGAACTGATGAGCTGCCAGGTCTAATGCCACTGGCTATGGCCACCATTCTTTCTATCTGTCACCAAACAGAAACTACCATAAAGATCTCTTACTATGAGGTCTACATGGATAGGTGTTACGATCTTTTGGAACTTAAAGATAAGGAAGTTGCTATTTTGGATGGGAAAGATGGGCAAATCCATCTTAAAGGGCTAGCTCAAGTTCACGTCAATTCAATATCTGAATTCCATGAGTTGTTTTCTTATGCAACCCAGAGGCGAAAAGTTGCACACACGGGGATGAATGATGTTTCCAGTAGAAGCCACGGGGTTCTTGTGATTTCAGTTTCCAGCCCTGCTGATGTTGTCATTGGAAAGCTGAACCTCATCGATTTAGCAGGTTTTTCGTCATTAATATTTAGATTCATGTTAAACTTGAGACCCTTTTGAGTTCGAATCTGCTTATTTGATTAAGAATTTTTTATCCAATCAGGTAATGAAGACAATAGAAAGACAGGCAACGATGGAATTCGTCTCCAGGAGAGTGCCAAGATTAATCAATCTCTCTTTGCCCTTTCAAATGTTATCTATGCACTGAACAATAATGCACCTCGAATACCTTATAGAGAAAGCAAACTGACACGCATATTGCAGGATTCTCTTGGTGGAACAAGCTCTGCTTTAATGGTTGCTTGTTTGGTAGGAGGGTTTTACTAGTTCTTGTTTTTTGCTTGAAATTGAGACCCAAAAGTACTGTTTTGAATTCTAATGTTCTTCCTCCTCCTTTTTGATGATCATTAGAATCCAGGAAACTATCAAGAATCAGTCTATACAGTTAGCTTGGCAGCTAGGTCCCGTCAAATTTCTAATTTTATTTCTTCAGCTCAGAAAGGAGATACTCCAACAGTCAAAATTGACATGGAAGCAAAGCTACGTGCTTGGCTTGAATCTAAAGGCAAGACCAAGAGTGTTCAAAGAAATAATGGACTTGGATCTCCACTAATTAGCAAAACCCCCAATTGTACAAGCTCTTCAAAGAAACAAAATTCATTTTGGAGCTCTGCAAAACCAAAAACTGTCACCTGCTCAAGTTCTTCATATTCAGCGAAAAGGTTTGATAGCAAAAATTACCTAAACAACATGTACTGGCATCCGTAAAGATTCTTATAAGCAGCCATTTTGATTGTAGGGTTCCACAAGCAGCTTGTAGAAATTTATTTAATTATGGTGGTGTTAAAGATTCATCTATGATGAAGGTAAGTGCATAAAATTTTAGCAAGTAAACTGCCACTGGATTTCATGTTTTCTCTTCATTTTTCACAGGAACAAGATCTTGATGTCAAAAGAACAAGGAAGGAAGAGTTTGAGGAAGTTCCTTCTGACAAGGTTGCAGTAAAATCAACTCCTAATGTATTAGGTATATTGTGCTGACACTTACCTGATCCACTTGACTTCTTTTTGGGAAGAAAAAGACATGCTAATTTCAGACAAGATTACAAGTTTTATACAATTCAGTTTCAGTAAAAGATTTATTATATTGTATAGACGAATCAACAACTGAAGAGGAGAAGGTAGCAACTGTCAAATGTTCTACAACAGTGTCCCCAACTAGTGAGAAGATTCAAGCTTTATGCAGTCCCTTGAGAAAGGTTCTTTCTTCAATTGACTGCAACAAAAATTCTGAAAACACTTCAGCTGGTGACAATCAAAAACTTTGCTTGCCTGATCAAAAAACTCCCAAGAGACTATTTGTTGTAAATAGTGCTGAGAACAACTTTGACAACGGGTTAGGAACCCCACTCGAGAAATTTAATATACACAGTTCAAACTTAAAGGTAAGCTTTGAAATTTGCATCAGGGTGTTATTCTTGCTCTTGTTTGGAATTGGATTTTTAATTCTTACGATTGGATCATTGGACAGAAATCTCTCGTTCATGAGTATGTTGAGTTCTTGAATACAGCAAGCAGGTAAGTTGTGTGATCTTATTTCCGTTTACTCAACACTTGTTACTTCCGGATTCGAACTAAGCTCATATTTTCTTTTACTTCTTATATCAGGGAGGAGCTACTGGAGTTAAAGGTATATATATATGTATGGTTCAGTTCTTTAAAAGTCAAAAACTTTATCTTTCTTTAGCAATTTTAACTTTAGATAGCATCGTTTATGGACACTGTATAGGGAATTGGGCACAAAATGGCAGAGTACATTATTGAGCTTAGGACAACAAGCCCATTAAAATCAGTAAGGAACCACCCTTTTATTGTTTCAAGAAATAAATTATAAACCTCAGTTCTTCATCTGTTAAGGGGATTGATCCATTTTGGATATTGCAGCTAAATGATCTGGAAAAGATAGGCCTTTCATCAAAGCAGGTAACTTTAACAGACATCTTTGAACTGTTTTTATCTATAATGATATTTGGAGGTTTCAATTTTACAGTGTTTTTTCTTTTTCTTTTTTTTTTTTTCAATCACTAAAACAGGTAGATAACATGTTCACTAGAGCTGCAACGGGAGTATTAGGATCAACCATGCTTATTTGAAGAAATCTTGACCAAGAAGTAGAAGTGTTTATAGGGAGGAGAAGAAGGGAGAATGAGCAAATTCTCGCCATTGCAATATCCATCCTCTATATTATTGTTGTTTTATTACTCGTTGGGCTTGTTTAAGTTAATGCTCTGTGCTAGTGAAGATTAGCTACCCTTTTTCTGTGGCTAAGATCACCTTTTATTGGTCATCATCCGGCTAGTTTTTTTTTATTTTCAATGTGTTGTGTTGTAACCTTGGACCTGGCACCATGCATGCACCAGGGCCAATTTGTTATAAATATGCCATTTATGTACACAAGATTCCCAACAAGAAGTTGAAAATTATTATTCTTAAATTCAAGAACAGCTATTGCTTCCATAAAAGTGAAAAAGAAATGTTAAAACAGAAGAAAGGAAGAAGTTTTCATTACTTGTGGGTCAAATTCATACTCTTCTATTGTCTAAACACGCAGACAGACAGACAAGCAAAAGGGAAAACATATGTTACTACAAACTTGTATCAAATTTATAGGACATAACAAAAGCAACCACTCGAAACAATGGCTACTTTTATTTCAGGGGCACAAACAAAACAAATCTCCTGGACGAGAGTTGCAGATGTAACCCCTGATTTTACACACAACGGACAAAGACAAACTATATTATTATCAACTCTCTCTCTATATATAGATATATCTCCATCGGAAAGTCATTAATAAGTCCATCGGTAACCACCACCTCACTTATCGCAGTTGCAGGGGTTGCACTTGCAGTCGGGTCCGCACTTGCAGCCTTTGTTCTCGGCAGCAGCCTCTCCCATTTCAGCAACATAGTAACTGCAGCAAAACAATTAAAATCAAAAATCAAAATAAAAAACCTTTCATTCAAAACCACTCAAATAAAATGAGAAGGATTCCGCAGTAACATACTTCTTCTCGGGAGCAACGCCCATGATCAGAGTCTCGGTGGTGGTGCTCTCAGTGTAGCCCAAATCGGGGTACATCTTGCATCTGCAATCATATAACACAAAATGATTACAAAAACATACAATTTTTACATCCATGCACAATATTGATCCATCAAAAATAAAAAATTCCCATGATCTCTTTCCCTATCTCAACATTTCAAACCTAACCAGATATCAAAATGAAGAAAACATGCAAATTCCAAAAATCAAAACATAAAAACCGAGGAAAAGTGCTCTACCCGCCACAGCCGTTGCCACATTTGCAGCCGGCACCACATCCACAGTTTCCACCGCAGCAAGACATATTTTCAAGGAAGTGAAGAAAACAGAGAAATTCACGAAACTCGAGAAAGATGAGGGAAGCAATCAATGAAACTGAATTTAGTATGAAGAGAGTACCCGTGAATCAAAAATTTATAGAGGAGGAGGAGAATGATGAGTGTGGATATCAGCCGTCCACGTGGAAACCATCTTAAGGTGAAACGGTTGTTGCATGATTAATGGGCCCATCTGTACACAATATTACTACCACGTATTTGTCGTTATACGCGGGCTACTGCATTTGCACCGCCATGCCTTTGAGGGGTAATTCCGACAATTTCTATCTTTATAAAAAATATTAAATGTTAAAGTTATTTAAATTTTTCAAAAAATTATATTTTAAATATATTTGGACAGATAAACATTAAAAACAATCAATCCAATTTTAAAGGAATGGTATGTAATAATTACTAAATTAATTATTACATAAGGGGAAAAAAAAAAGAAGAGATAATTAAATCATTTTTAATTATTTCATTATAAACGTAGTCAAGATGTAATGGGGATTTTCCTTTTATTTTATTTTTCTGGCTGAGAGTTCTTCCTAGTAGTAGGTTTGGATAATTATTTTATCTGTTTCATAATGATGGGCAGATCGAAAGAATTCTCCAGAATAATCCCGACATTTATATCTTGGATTATTACAATATTTCACTAACAAACAAAATATCTTCTTTACATAAAAATATATATAAATAAATTTAGATATTTATAATTAATTTAAAATAGGTGTGAATAAAAAATTGCAACTGATGGTTCTTGATTGATTCACATGGGACTTCCATGGTAGAGAATAATATATATACATATATATAGCTTTAGAAGATAAACTATCAATTATATATAAAGATCAGTCCTTTACAAAGGAAAAATTCATACTTTCAGATTCTTTATATAAACATCTGGATTAGAAAAAGAATGGTTTATAACTAATGAACTTCAACATTTTTTTTTTTTTTTTGGTTAAATCTGCGATTATCACGACTCTAACTAATATAGATTCGATTCATATTATACTTTTACTTAGAAAAAATCTTCACTTTACCTCTTACATATCACTTATAGCGATAATTAAAACTTTTAATCTTATATAGTATTTACAATATGCACGTTCTTATTTACCAAACCAAAAACTTTAAACAAAAAATATATGATTCTCTTTCTCTGGTACCACATGGGGGCTGATGGAGGTTGATCATTACCAAGGGAGGACCAGTACCCATATTTTATCAACTTTCTGATGATAAGACCCGTGAATGATATATTATATAATACTCATTATTATTTATAGATAAGATTTTATTCCGAACAAGAAATAAAATATAACAGTTAAATTGAATTTAATTATTTATACTTAATGGTGGGTAGAATTCAAGCACTCTCCTTTTGCTTTGGATGGAGCAAAAATAATGTAAAGAATCTCATATTAGATAAAACATATGGCCTACTATTGAAATGTTCTTGTTTCTCCTATTGTTTTTTCTAGGTTCACTTTTAACTATTCCTTGATTTTTTTTTTTTTTTTTTTTTTATGATTATGATTGTTTCATCGCTTTTGAATTATCATGCAGTACCAGTTGTACCAGAACAACTGTAGTAACAGCAGTAGTAGTAGTACAAACATTGAGTGAAATACCAATCATGAATGACTATTATTTTTTTTTTTATATAAGTAGAATTTCATTAAAAGAAAAAATTACACAATTGAATGATTAAAAATCATTCATGGTAATAGAATAAAACACTAACCTAAAATTAGGTGGAGATAAAAAAATTCAACCTAAAAAAATTAAGTGAGTCGGAAAAAATTAAACATAAAAATAACATATCTAGATCTTCAATAACCCAACTGTCAAACACAAAACTCGGGTGCATTGTGAGTTTGATTTCGCCTTCTTCTTTTAACAACAACTTAATCCATCCCGGACGTATCAAAAATTTCATAAGATGCTCGAATCTAAACAACCGGGTTTGACAAATTTTTCTTCTAAGAGAAAAAATAAAACCGATATGTAGATATCAGTGGAGAGCAATGCATTGAGAAGTAAAATGTAGAAAGAAAATTAAAGAAAAAGAAAAAAGGGCAAAAAAACCCACAAAAAAAAGGGGAGACACAAAAAAAAAAACACAAAAAAGAGAAAAGAGAGAACTCCAGCCAAGAGAGCTCTAGCCAGAGCTAATAGCTCTCCCTTAGCCCGGAGAAGAGGGAAGGAGGTGGGGGGTGGCGGCTGCCTTGGAGAGGAGAGGAGGAAGTTAGAGTGTTACTGAGAGAATTTTTAACCTTTCACTCCATTATTCCCTGAATCTTTCTTTTGAATGACTATTGTTCTTGAAAGGTGGAAAATTAGCTATATTAACAAAATATACAATGGCTTCATGGTAGATAATGTTAGGTGATTATCTATGTCACCATCAGCCTGCAACCCACACCCTTCTAGATATTTATATCTAGTTTTATATACTATTATACATTGGAAATCACAATATATAAGTCTAATAGTACGGGAGAGCATTCCCAAGTCCTTTTCTATAGTCAAAATCACTGAACTGGGAGGCACTATATTGGCCCTTGGGTTGTTGCTATCCGTCCATTGTGTGAGCTAAAGTAATTGTAAAGGGGGTGGACAGAAGAAGGTCGCTTTGTTCCAAAAAAAGAATAACTTTTCATTGATTAAAGTATTAATTGAATTAGCTACCTTTTTCCTGTAGAAGAATAAAAGATCATGACAGAAACAAAAAGAAAAACATTTAATCCTTGATAGTTATGAGAGGTTTTTTCTGTTCTCCACTCAAGGAAGAGAAGAATATATGGAAGAAGTGAAAATGATGGGTTGTATTATAAAAATTCTCTTCATCGTTTCATTTCCAGAAGGGTCAACTTCCTTCAAGGGTCCAATTGGCCTAATTCATTACCAGAGAACCAGAGTTCTCCTGGCCATCTGACTTTCAGAAATACATATTAAGTTCACACTTAATATGAACAAAGCAACCTTTCTGCAGAGACTCTAGTTTCCACTGATGCCAATTCAAAATCATATATAGAGAGTGAAAGATTAAAAGTCATGTTTGTGATATATATATATATATATGTATGTATGGCACTAGAGGTCCAATAATCAAGAAACAGAACTGAAGAGGGCATACTATACTGATATTTGATTTTGATATCCAGAGAAAATTATGGGAATGGAATAGACTAGAAAATAGAGACTGCAACAATGTAAAGCTTGAGAAACTACTCACAGTAGAGTAAGCTTTCTGGAATCTGGTCTCCTGTGTTGCACATCAGCACCTGTTGCATTATTTGAATCTTTCCTGGCATCTCCAATCACTGGAAATGACAGAGAAAAATGGCATTCTTAGTAAACATATACTCTAATAAGCAAGAAGATACTGATGTTAAATATACAAAAGGAATTGAGCCATAAGGAAAAATGGTAATTCACTATGCCATTGCAACAGAGAAAACCACTAGAGTTACAACTAAACTTCACATATACTCTAATCACATTCTTTTTCCACTTCCATATATACAGCTGTTATGAGAAACAGAACTCTCAAAAAAAATGTGAAAATGAATGAAAATTATGGTTCAGATGTTGTGAATATTCACAACAAAAATCCAAAAAAATTAACAGTATGAAATCTTCATTTTGTAGGAGAATAATGTATCCCAGTGAATGCACATCTCTTGTTGTCCATCCAGCAGTTCAGAGCTGGCAGTTTGACAAATCCAATCTTCATAATAAGCTAGAAGCTGAACAAGTCTTCTCAATCATATCTGATAAGCTATGAAACAGAAGGAAACATTTGGGATAAACCTCTTCTAAGCCACAACTGATAAGCAGTCATGTAAAAGGCATCATAACTGCTTGGGGTGGTATGCCATATGAAGTGTTTCCTAACTATGCTCAAGTTTCTGTACATCATCAGATACGTTTTGTTGGAAACCGATAACAGTATTTCCTTCAGGCGTGGTATATCTTCATGACTGATGATGATTGAGAACTTGCTCCAGTCCAAGATATTAGCAAATGGAAGGTCATAATAATTTGAGATCAGAACAGGGATGCATCCGTATTGTATGGCATCAGTCACTCTTGCGGTGTTCACTTCATATCCTTTTACATGGAGGCAGTACCTACTCTTCTTAAATCCTTCCTCATAAGGGAAAGTTGAACTTCCTGAGAATATGGCAAAAGATGTGTCATTACTCCACATATCCAGTATCTTCTGTCGAATGCGTGAATTTTGAGCACGGCCAGCAAAGAAAAGGAGTAATTTTCTGCAGTTTGTACACAAAAGTTATGCCTGTAATTAAGAACAGGGGGAGATAGAACAATTTAAATAAAAGAAGATCCAAGATGACCTTTCCACAAACAACAAATACTAGATTCAACAAAAGAATTGGCAGCAGATACTAAAAGTATCCATGAAAAACCGGTTATGATGGTAACAAAAGGAGTTATAGATGAACAATTAAGATTTGTTAAAATGTAGCACCTTATTCTAACAACCATACAAAAAGGGCTCTTTTGAACATAAACATAATAAGATTAATGATAAGCACTTTGGACTCTTTTTGTCCAGAAAAAGACCAAAAAAAAAAAAAACCCCAAGCATAAACACAGACAAGAAAGCTCATTCTAAGTTCAAGTAGCTAGGAAACAAAATCTAAATTAGGAAGGTGTATCATATACGGAGGAGTAAAGGGGCAAATACCTAGAATCGGGAGGATTTATCACTGGTTCAGGCCGGCGAGGCCAGATTTGGGGCAGTCCTATATCTTTGTGGGTGATATAAAGCCTCTGAAAATAACTAGAAGAGCAAGTAACCTGAATTGCTTTTGTATGCAAAGCAGGATGCTTTGAGGCGGCATCTCGACCAATTGAGTGACAGCAAACATAGAAGTGATCAGCACCACCGGAGGCATTCCAAAACCTGAACTCTGAGCTGATTTTTCTGGTATATTTGGCAACAAAATCTGAAATAGATGATGCAGAGTGCAAAAGAGGGTGATTGCGCATAACATTAATGGAGAAAGGCATAAAGAAAAAATGTGCCTCCTCTGGACGTCTGGTAACCAGCGAACTACTAAGAAGAGCAACCTTAAACGCGTGCTCGCTGTAGTAATTCCCTAACTTGGGATCCATGAGGTTAGCTAAAGGAAGGAATATGCTATCAAAAGGTGATGAAGACGAGTTCTTCTCCTTCAAAGCATCGGGATAAACAAAAATTTTAAAGGTTTGCATCATTTCTTGATAATCAGCAGCGAAAACATCCCAATCGTGGTATGGTCCATTTTCTGTTTTCATTTGTAATTCTTGAGGGAAAGGCGAAGAAGAATCTTCAGTTTGGTTGTGATCAATTGGGGCGTGAAATTCACTTCTGATTTCCACCGCAGCTTTGCCATGGTCGTGAAATTGGAAGATGGAAGTTGTGTCGTTAAGGCGCTGGGTATCTGCTAAATCCGACACAATACGAGAATGATAAGAATACAAGAATCCGGGGTGCAGTCTCGTCCAAGAAAATGCCACAACCAGAACCACCGTAAGAAGCAGGAGCATAATTGGTAAAGGTGGAAGTAGCGGCAAAGAAAAGCGCCACTGCGTCCGACGCCGGAGTTGCTGTGTTCTCCGCCGCCTAAACAATAAACAGAAATCCATGACGTTAGCCTCGCAAACTCAGAAGCCAACGGACACAGCGGTAGATGGTGGATTCAATGCTTCGCGTATTTAATGTCATTTTCAATTCTTCTTTCGGGAAAATATTTTTCTAAGTTTTGTATTTGAGAGGGAGACCGAGTCATGGAAAAATATGTTTTTTTAATTATGTCTTCTCTCTAAAATTCCTTTTCCCCCTATTTTCTGTCAATGTAATGTTCTTTCTTCTAGACTTCAATCAAGCGAAGATGTTTACCCAAAAAAAAAAAAAAAAAAAAAAAAAAAAACAAGCGAAGATGTCGTCATCAAATAAAGATAATTCATCATATATAGCAACACCTAAGATAATTGCTGACCTTGAACATTATTCCCTAATCCTAATTTATACAAAAAATAAATAAATAAATAAAATAAATACTACTTTAATTCAAGGGAGAAGAAGTTCAAGCAGAAGATCATGGAATATCATGTCTTCCAACTCAAGACCGGTGCCTTCAGCTTCGAACTGGATGTTCATCCACCCATCATCTTTATCTAAATCACGGCTCACTGCATCATCAAGAGATGGATCAAACACAGGCATTGGGGTTAAGTACCCTTCTATATTTCCCCACACTTCTTCCAAAACACGGTGCCCAATGGGCATCGGATGGATGCGAGAACGGCAAGTTATTGGCACAGGCCAGTAAGAAAACGATCTATCATAGATTCCCAAGAGAACTTGGTTGATTAAATCAAACAAGACCAGTTTGTAGCAGCTTCCGCTTTCTTCATTTCCAGGAAATTCGTCGTGTTTAGCTCCAACTTCTGCAAACACTGATGCATTCACTGGTTGCTCTCCCGAATGCCAACTCCCAAGGGGTTTGTTTCTGCTGAAGCCAGATCGCTCTAACATGTCTTTTACATAGTTGAATTCAGCCTCGTTTCTGCAGTCCACCTCAAAATTCATCCTGTTGCTGTGTGTTGGAGTTTCTGCACTGCTAATAACATTTGTTTCCTTCGGAAATTCTATGCTCAATTCAAGCTGTAGACTGGACAAAATATCTCTTTCATGGAGAATCAAGTCCTGTTGTGTCAATTCTGGATCTGAACACCAAAAAATAAACCGATAATGGAATGTTAAGAAATTCTTGAATTGATGTCCCAAGTGCTTATCTTAGTTGGAATGTGCAGACCTGTACATAGGTTCACTTATTTAAGACATCTTCTATACTTTACCACTTGTGGCCAAATGACAACAGTTTTGGTGTTATTAGAGGATAAATCTTATTGGACAAAAAAAGGAAAGAACAGAGCTTAAGGGGCAAATTGTTTGAGAAAAGGAATAATCTCCGAAACTTACCTTTGGCTATAGAGGATCTTGCAGGCCATTTCGCATTTGCATCACTCTCAGGAGTTGAGATACATACAGAATCTAAGGGGGATTCAACAAGTCTGTTGTGGTGATGACTTCCCTCACCTCTCTCTGATTCACTTGAGTCCTTGAAATTGTCACTGCCTTCTCCATTTTCAGAGGAGTTAGTCGACTGAATTTGGTTCTTGAAACTTGTAGCCCGTGAGTCACAAAATCTACTACTTCCTATACTTGGAACACAAGCTAAAACAGGCCTGACTGGTGACATTGAAGAATAATCTATTGGGGATCCCTCAATACGAGAAAAAGAGTAGGACCTGAGATCTGGTAACGAATGAAGCCTCTCAAGCAACTTAGGACTGCTAGGAATGGGTGAGGGGCAACTAGTTCTTAACCTTGAAGTGTCAGACGTGCAGCTGTTTGCTTCTGTATTACTGTGTGAATCAAGTAACTGGTTATATCTTTCGCATGGTCCATTGAAAGATGATGTTCTACTGAAATTTTGCACTCTACTCTTTCCAAAAGGACAGTGACTTCTAGAACCGCTTCCATTACTATACCCTTTCTCAGTCACTTTACCACCATCCTCCTTAACATTTTTCCAGTACCTGCGTCCATAAGGAACTTTGTGCAGGATAGCATCCATGATGATTCGATGCCTAGCCTTCTTGCGTTCTTCAATTCCATGCTTTACCTTTTCCCTTAGACGTTTGAAATGCTTGTGACTAAGCTCATTGTTTTGTTGGTTTTTGAAAGATTGTGGATCCAGAGTGAGATTATCCTGGAGCTTGGACCTCACAACCATATGATTTGGAGCTTCATCAGGATCAGGGTGACAAGTAGATGAATATCTGTTTAACTCATCTATGTATGCAAATATATCTGAGATTCTGTCCCCATTACCAACTTTCATTGTGGTTGCACCTTCTGTTGAAGTTCCAACTTCCGTTGTATTCTTTAGCATGGGAACACCCTTGCTGAATGAGTGACATGTAGGAAATGATGCAAACTTTCGCAGCCCCAACTTTTGAGTGGATTCCTTTGGAGCATGCAAGTGATGGCATAATAAAGAATTTGGATCTTGAAAAACTTTCAGGATAAGATCCTTCCCAATGTTGATCAAATCTACATCATCCAGAGAGAGCTTTGACTGCTGGGGTGGAGCAACTGGTTTGTCCTCAGGAAGAATATGATCATTAACTGGGTGTTTTGCATAGGCTTCACTTTGCCTGAAATAATGTGTAGCAATTGTTGCAGCACATAAGTTACATGTCTTTCCACTTGTAACTGACTCATCGGAGATATTTGGCAAGAGCGGATCCAATAAGCTGGATACAGATGAGTGCACATTATCTTGATATTCTAATGTCTCATCCTCTAATGGAACCTTAAGTTGAGGATCTTGATCTGAAGCTTCTAGATGATGTATGGAAGGATTTCGCTCAAGTATTGGTGAGGGTAAGGATGAACTTCGACGATGCCTGCCTCTTCTTTTAGACAATTCTTCAACTAGCAGGGCTTTTATTCTAGATTTCATGGAGCCTTTGTGCCTTGAACCAGGCACCAAAAAATTTTCCTGAGTTTGATATGACATAAAAATCCTCATACTGATCATTGATATTTCCAAACGCTTGAGACAGTTAAGACTGCAGTCAAGGAAAACAAAATAAATGTTCTTACAGTAGGGTTAGCTGTCCCAGCATCAGGTTTTCCTTGTTCTTCACAGGTATCTGTTATGTTATTTGAATCATATCCAGAATCTCCGACTGCTGGGAAAAATGAAAATCATTCTTATCACATATATGCTTTGACAAGAGACAACAAATTAATGTTAAATGTTATTTGCATGTTAGAATTACAAAATTTGAACATCCCACTATATCACTAATAAACTGAATTGAGCATAAAAAAACCAGCATGTACTTGTATCAAATTTTTTTTTTTTCCCCACTTACATATATATATATATATATATAAACACATAGGTATTGTTATTTCCCAAAAGTTTCATAAGGTAATATGTATACAGAATACCAAAGTTACCAACTAGCAGAAAAAAGTAGACCAACATAGCAATAGCTCCTACCGGCAGGAAGTTTTCCGGTACTATGTCTTCTATATGGAAGCCTTCTCTTAACATTGTTCCACCTGCGGTTGCTAAAACGATGAAACAGGCCCTTAATGCATCCTGGATTAGTACTCTCCAAAGAAATGCCAGAGTCCTGGTTCTGCAAGTTCTTTCCCATCCGTTAGAAATCAATGCCCGTCAAGTCGGGTCTCCACTTTTTAGACCTGATTGATGATTTAAAACCACAATATCTACCACTGCTTTGGATCAGAGAAAAGGTCTTCCAAAGAAAATTAAAATCATTCTATTAAAAAAGGCCTAAATTCAAATGTCAATTCATATACTAATACTGCTAATCATTTGTCAATGAAATCAAATAACAGCATTAAGATGATCAAACACAAACGGCATACAAAAGGAATAAATAATTAATCTAAATTGAATAGAAAACAAACAATGCAGGTAATAATTCGTGGCCATTCTTTTACCTTCGTATGTATGTCGAGTCGGGACCACCGAGGTTAAGGTCTAATATCAGAAGATGATGGAAATTCTGATCAGAGGAAGGAGAAAAAGGAGAACCATTTTTAGATCGTGTTTGTGGAATCATCGGAGGAAATGGAGAAGAGAGAGAAAGTAATATTATCTGAGAGTACGTTTCTAATAATTCTCAGTATCACACTCTCTCAACTGTCTTCTTACTTTGGCGCCAGAGTTACCCGTCAACTGCTCTCCTTCTCTCCCTTTATTTTGCGGTTTCTCTTCTCTTTTTCCATCCCAATATTTCAATAATAATAATAATAATATGGGTCTGGGCTTGGTCTCCTGTAATGGAAAATGCAGTAAATATTATCAATTGGGCTAGATTTATTATGGGCCATTCAGTAGGAATCATAGAAAGCTCCACTGGTCCAATAGAAACGATCTATATATTTTTAGGGACTATATAAAACTCATTTTGGAATTTTACATGGAGATTTTTTTATTTTTTTTATTTTTAATCTGTTAATAACATTAGAAATAAATAAAAATTATTTTTGGAAAAGTCATTAGAGATATATGGATTTCATTTCATATTAAAACAGATTCTTTATTTATATCGTTTCATTTAGCGAGTGTGATTATCCCGACTTTGTTTATGTCTTGGATTGGAACAAATTACTATAATTCGCCCACGCCTGTGAATTAGTCTACATTTTTCACAAATTTTACGAACATAAGCTCTGATTTTCATATTTGTCATTCCTTAGCTTAAATTATAATTTACTTCTTGGAAGAAAAAAAGAATCGTATTCTCACGAAAGGGATGTTCAAGCCATTTAATCATTCAAATCTGATGATATTATATATATATATATATATATATATATATATAAATTCAACTTAGAAAGTAATATTTAATTAAAAAAAAATTAATTATTTATTGAGCCACTAAGAACAGAGTCATAGGAGGCCACACATTTGCTTACTCACTAAGCATATGGGATTTTTTTTTTTTTTTTCCTGTTAAAAAAATAAAATAAAATAAAAACAAAAAAATGCTTTATCAACAAATCCGTGTACCAAATTATGCCACTTTCCTTTTTTTTTTTTTTTTTTTTGGGTGGTGCTAAGAAAAACTAAGTGCCATTCACTTTTTTTTTTTTTTTTTGGAATACAGAAAAGTCATACGTTAGAAAGAGATGGGTAACCACCCTTTTTTTTACCCCTTTTTCTCCATAAACGTTAGTTTCATTATTAATTCTTTCATTAGTAGCCGTAAAACCAATGACTACTAATTTTATTTTTAGTTTCTTTTTTTTAAAAAAAAAAATTCATAATAATAATAATAATAATAAAACTTTAGAAAAAGAAAAAAAAAAATGTACAAAAAATACGAACTTCTGTACGAGTACGAGGGGAGGAGAGGAGGAGGAGGAGGAGGAAGCTTCATTTGTTGAACATCATCACAAAAGAATTATAATGCACGTGAATTGGCAGTTTATTCCCGTTGAATTTATTTGAAAAGTCAAAACCATCTCTCTCCCGCAACCTTTCCCTATTTGTACGATCAACTCCTTCAATTTTTTCCGCTTTTACTTTTTCAGGAAATATTTTCTTTCCCTACTATTCTCGGTTTTTCCTCCAATTGTTTTCCAAACGAACAAAACAAAAGGAATCGTAAGCAATATGTATATATATACACAATATAAGTATACTTTACTATGGGTAAAATAGTCATTTCAGTTGCACAATTTTATTTTAAAAAACGAAAAAAGAAAAAGGATTTGGAAATTTTGACTGGTAAGCTGTTTATGAGTAAACCATAAGCAATAATAATAATAATAATTGGAATGAATTTGTGATAATAATTGGCCAACCGATTCATTGACGGATATGCAAATGTGACAAGTCCTCTGACCGACCTATTGAAAAAGGGTGTGAATTGGCTATGGAGTAAGGAGTGTGTGGAGGCATTCAAGAAACTCAAAGATGCGGTAATGACAGCTCCGGTGCTACAATTGCCCGATTTTGAGTTGCCCTTTGAAGTACACACAGATGCCTCAAATCGTGCAATTGGTGGAGTGTTAATGCAAGGGAATCATCCTTTGGCATTTGAGAGCCGCAAGTTAAAGGAATGTGAGCAGCGTTATTCCGTCCATGAGAAGGAGATGACGGCTGTGATTCATTGTCTGACGATTTGGAGATACTATCTCTTGGGTTCGTCTTTCACACACATATATATATATATATATATATATATATTTGTTGAATTAAAAAAAAAAACTAAAATAGAAATCTGTTGTGATTTTTTTATATATATATAATTTGAAGGTGAGATCATTACAATATTTTTGCAAATGTAAGCATGATGGAATTATAGAGTAAAATTATCATCTCAAGCGTGAAAAAGGAAATTATTATTTAAATGTGTAATTACTCATTATAATAATCGTTAATTATTAGTAATAAATTTGGTCAACTACTTATGTGAAAATTCAGGCGATATTAATCACGAAGCAGTGGAAAACTGTAAAAATCAAAAATCAAAAATCAAAGTATAATTTTGAAAATTATGTTATTTGGAAGTTGACCAACAGTGTTATTGCACTATTTATTTGCTGACGTTTCTCCGATAAATGAGGCAATAAAAAAAATAAAGGTTGACTTTAAAATTAAAAAAAAAGGGGAAGACAACGTTAGACATATTCGTAATTTTAAGAATATATATTTGAAAAAAAAAATCCTAGAAAACTAATTAGGAAACATATTATATTGACTAATTTATAGAAATTATTGGATTTCTATAACACTAACTAATTAATTTTTTTACAAAAAACAAAATAAAATAAATAATATACTAATAAATATACTGTCAAGTGGAATCTTGAGAGAACAAGTAGCAAAAGAGAAGAGCAAGGATTGGACATATAGAAGTCGAGGTCAACTAGGTGGGTGCCACGTGGAAGGCAATGATTCCATAATACAACTTGTGAATCTGACATGGCAAAGAATTATTCCTACATGGAAGGTTACATCGATTACATTTTTTTTTCTTTTTTTTTCTTGCCATTATAAGCTTTTTGACTTTTGGATATTTTCCGAAATTTCCACTAAAATCTGTCTCAACTCGACTAGTACTTAAGTACTTCCCGAAGTTCAATCCACACGCTTCCCCCACGGAAAACAAATATACCCCAATTCTTTTAATCACCACGTGTATTAGATAAGTTTCAAATTATAAAAGACATTATATAGAAGGAAGCTACAGGTTGTGTAACGATTATGGCATAGTTCTAGATATTGTCGTATAAAAAAAAATTCGAATTAACTATAAGTATTTACGTCAAGAAGGTGTAATTCAGTTAGTAACAACATCACTTATGACTTAGACTTAAATGTTATGAGTTCGAGACACACTAAATGTTAGAATTTCTTGAAAAAAAAAAGTATCTATGTCCATTGTAATATACTATTATACATTTACAATAACTTTTAATGTGACACGAATATAAATAGAAAAATATTAATAAATGTGAAATAATAAAAATTTTATTTTTTATTTTATTATGGTAAATAAAAAAAGGTATTAATTAAAGAGATATTGAGAAATGTAAAATTGAAAAAAAAAATATAGACTTTATAATTTAAAATAGGGGAATTATAGAGAAATTGACCCTAAAAGTAAAACTAAAGAAGAAAAAATTAAAAGAAAAAAAAAAATGGAAACTGCTATTAGTGGTGTGTTAAATTATTCTCAACTCCAACATTGAATATTTAAACTAAAGTCAACTCCCTCGAACAGTTAGAAACCCACCAAAAGCATCGAATAAAGAAATAAAATATTATAATCATTCCTTTTCTTCAAAAGTCAACTTCTCTCCTTTTCCCCCACCCCCACCCTGCGTCCCTTCATTTATCCTTCCCCACCCCCAACTCTTTTCTTCCCTCTTCTCTCATCCCTTTTAACTCCTCTCTCTCTCTCTCATTTCTCTCTCATTCAAAAGTCAAACCAGAGCTCCCTCTGCTATCATCTTTGAGCTTCTTCTTCTTCTTCCATCCACTCTCTGTATATCGCATAATAATTTCTGCTATACGGGTTTCATGTAAACGGGTTTTTTTTTTTAGCAGAAATAGTCTTTGGGCTTCTTCAAAAATGGGCAACGGAATAGGAAAACTTAACCTCTGCTTCGCCGGAGATGCAGGGGAGGTATCCCGGAGACATCATGATATTGCTGTATATTTATCAGACCCTCTTGATGAGGGTCTAGGACATTCCTTCTGCTACATCCGACCGGACTCCTGTTACAAAACTATTCATTCTTCTTCAGATGATTCCACAACTTCCACTCAGAACACAGCCTTCCGTACCATCTCCGGAGCTTCTATCTCCGCCAACACTTCCACGGCTCTCTCCACGGCCCTCATCGACCTTGGCCCGTACAACGCCTCGCTAGACAAGGCCGCTGCTTTCGAGAGCTCGAATTTATTTGCTTCAATCCCGCTCCAACCGATTCCCCGGAATTCTATTTCTTCGGTCAGGTCAGGCCCGATCCCAAAAGTTTCGGGCCCGGGATCCGGCCCGATTGAGAGGGGCTTCTTGTCAGGTCCTATTGAGCGCGGCTTCATTTCGGGTCCCTTGGAGAATCAGTATGATCAGTTCCAGAGGTACAGACCCAAACCTAAAAAATGGTCTTTAATTAGAAGTTTTCAGAAAGCAATATCGAAATCATTTTGGGGGAACAGAGAATCGAGCTGGGTAGATAAGATTAACGAAACCGGCGTAGGGAGCGGTAGTAATAGTAACAGTATTAATTTGAGTTGTCAAATGAGCTTAGGCGATGATAACTATGACGACGGTAACGAGTCTTTTGGGAGTCAAAATGTGCAATGGGCACAAGGGAAGGCCGGTGAAGATAGAGTGCACATAGTGATTTCCGACGAGCACGGATGGGTTTTCGTCGGAATTTATGATGGATTTAATGGTCCCGATGCCACTGATTACTTGTTAAACAATCTTTACTCTAACGTCTACAAGGAACTCAAGGGAGTATTGTGGACTGATAAGTCAGAATCGTTTGATCGATCGCAGAGTATGGATGATACCAAAGGGCAGGAGACTCAGGATAGTAGAAGATGGGAATATGATGAATACGATGATAAGGACAGATTTGGGGTTGACAGAAAGGTAAAGGAGAAGATAATAAACAATTTGGGAACAGATGGAGGATTTCACTTACAGAGCACAAACCATTTGGATGTTTTGAAAGCTCTGTCTGAAGCGTTGAGGAAGACGGAGGCATCATATTTGGAGATAGCAGACCTAATGGTAATGGAGAATCCAGAATTGGCTTTGATGGGTTCATGTGTTTTGGCGATGTTAATGAAAGGAGATGATATCTATTTGATGAATGTTGGAGATAGTCGAGCTGTTTTAGCACAAAACCCTGAAGCTGATGTTTGGTTTGGGAAAGTAAAGAAGGATTTAGAGAGAATAAGAGAGGAGAATCTGAATGATCTTGAAGCATTTCAAGCTGATGATATAAATAATCCGCATCATTTGAATGCTTCTCAACTCACCAGAGATCATTGTACCTCCACAAAAGAGGTAAATACATGCATACATATATATATATATATATCATACAAACTTTTTCAAGAGTAAATAAGATTCTTGATACTAAAAATCATGTTGAATTGCAGGAAGTTCAGAGAATTAAATATGAGCATCTGGATGATTCTTCAGCCATAATGAATGATAGAGTAAAAGGTTCATTGAAGGTGACTCGAGCTTTTGGGGCTGGCTTTCTCAAGCAGGTATTTTTTCTCTCTTTTTTCTGTTAAGAAAAAATTAGCTTTGTATTCCTGGAATGAAGTTCTTGTTTTTACTGCTGCAATTCATTACTTACTTTGTGTTCTGTTTTTATGTCCTTGAGGAAATCATAGTGTTCATAATGCCTGTTTTCCTGTGTCATTAACAGCCCAAATGGAACAATGCACTTCTGGAAATGTTCAGAATTGACTATGTTGGAACACTACCTTACATCAACTGCTTACCTTCCCTTTATCACCATAGACTTGGCCATAGAGATCGATTCTTGATCCTTTCATCAGATGGTCTTTACCAGTATTTAACCAATGAAGAAGCTGTGAATGAAGTCGAGACGTTTATGACTTCATTTCCAGAGGGAGATCCAGCACAACATCTTGTTGAAGAAGTTCTATTTCGTGCTGCTAAGAAAGCAGGTAAAATTCCTTATTATTTCCAAAGAGTATTGTACTCAAATATATTTCATTTTTATGTTGTGGAACTAACAACATTTTTTATTGCAGGTATGGATTTCCATGAACTACTTGATATCCCACAAGGAGATCGCAGAAGGTATCATGATGATGTCTCTGTTATCATAATTTCTTTTGAAGGAAGGATATGGCGTTCATCTGTGTAATTAGACTAGTAGAAATTAGAAAACAAACAAACAAGAAAAGAAAAGTACAGAAAGTTTTATTCTTTTGTTACCCTTTACTCCCATTGTTCATAGCAAACAGCTAGGCTCCAACTCCAAATATATATATATATATATATATATATATATATATATAATATCTCTGCTTGAGGGGATTGATTGTACAGAAGTTAATATCCCTTCTCCCTTTTATTATCCCCTCTAAACCTGTGATACAATACAAAATTTTTGTAGGTTCCTTGAGATTTTTCCCTTTTCAAAGAGGATGAAGCTGTTGCAGCCATCTTGGTTATTAAACTCTAATAGATTCTTTCATTCTTTTTTTTTTTTTCCTTCTTATTTTTGACTTGTGATTGTGTTCATATCTTCTAACTGGTTGTTGTTGTTGTTAGTTAATCATCAGCCTTGTAAATGTAAAAGTTAGTTGGCATTTTTGTAGGACATATAGAAGATTAAGATTATTTGGTTAAATTACATTAAAAAAAAAAAAAAAAAAAAATTAAGATTCAAGGTTTTCTTTTTTGAAAAAAAATCCTAATACATCCTTAATAGGCTGCAGATAGTGATAGTCAATTAATCCCATGATATACCAATTAGTCATTTACGCGTTTTAGTCATTTGTTATTATAATGTCAAACCAAAATTCATTACATGCATACACCTCCCAAGCTGGTGGTAGCTCATATTATTATTATTATAAGCTTTAAAGAAACCAATCTTCTTCTCCATTGCAGGCCATTTAGTTTTAGTACTAAGTAGCAAGTTGTAATATTCCATCTCACATCGTATATAAAGATATGATATAATATATAAAAATAAGTTTAAATAATGAGAATATCTTTAAAAATCTCAATAGTTAATCATGAATACGCTAAATTAATATTTATAATAGGAACTTGTGTGCTCTAATATAAGTAGCTCGGACTTTTTTGGGGTTTTTGGCATTAGAAAAAGGGTGGGGGAGAGGAGAAAAAAAATGTCAGAAATGGTGACTTATTTTGGTGCAGGGGTTGAGAAAGCATATTGGTCTACTTAGATTTGAAATGAATAATAATAATAATGTAATTCAGAGATTAGATAGATCAACTCAGGCTATGTTCCATGCACCAATTGGGAATTAAATAAAACAAAGATGGAACAGTTGACCATCATTATATTATTACTAGCAGACATAAATTAAATTAGGATTACAAATTTGCAAGTTTCCTTCTCCCAAGAACAACTGAATGTCACACTCCTACATATATATATATATATATATATATAATATATTGATTCAAGAATTAGTTGAAGCATGATGCTAAGATTATTTAAGTGAAAACAATTTCTAAAGAGTGCAAGTGAATTGATAAAAAACTATTTTAAGATTGCGTGTTTAAATTTATACTTATACGTATAATCGTTTAAAATTTAAGAGCTAAATTTAGGTCATACAAAAGATATATTTAACTTAAATAGAAATTAATAATGAATATGTTATAAAGAAGAAGAGGTAGATGAGAGATAATAAATGAAATTTGGTGGAATGAGTCGGTATGACAGTTTTTGCTTGTGGTTTTGGTATCTCTAACATCTCGTGACGTTTTTAATAAATTTAAAAAATAGTTAATGTTGTTCAAAGGCGTAGTTGGTTTTCTTGGTTTTGGTTTTATTATGGGACTATCACTATCAAACGCGGCCATCTCCCCACCCCCCATTTGGAACCAGTAAAAAGTTTGAATTCGCCTCTTTGATTTTTCATCTTCCCCAAAAAGAAAAACAATTCAATTCAACTTTCCTTCTTTTCATTCCAATACTATTTGAAAATATACAAAATAGATATATAAAATATGGGAGCAGGTTGACAATATATATATATATATATATATATATATATTTCAAACTGAAAAAATGGGGTTTCCAGCTTTTCAGGAATCTGACTTGGTTGGGCTACAGACTTTCAAATTATTTCTTGATTCTTACCAAGAACTGGTTACATAGTCAGAGAATCACATGGGTTTTAGGTTTATTCAACTCCAAAAACCACCTAAAGTTTTTATTTAAAATGAAAGATTTGTCTTTGATCTTCCGTAATCACAAATGGATCTGAGAGAGAGGGAGTCTGCTCTTGAAGAACACCGGCTCCATCCATGGCAGTAGCTTTACAATTTTTAATCTTCATTGACATTACTAATAACAACTACAGTAGGTATCATATCAAGATCAGAGATTCAAATCTGACATTAATGCATACGTACATGCACCGCATTTACTAAAATAAATCATATTAAATATACATAAAAAGGAAACAAAAAAGTAAATGGGATTTCTTTCCATTATTATGATAATATATATATATATATATATATATATGAAAAAAAAAAAAGTCAAATTAGAGATGAGATCGCCATGAAGTAAACATTACGTAAGGGTTTAGTTCTGCATGACAAGATCCCATAAATTATCAAGTAATTTCTTTATCTTCCTTACAGAATGGAACAAGGTGGCTAAAATTTATATCAACTGAGAAATGAACTGATCAAAGAATGCAGCACAGAAGAAGGCAGAAAGTACACAATTTAGACCCAGAAGATCTTGCCATGGATACCTATTTTGGCTTCTTGATGATGATGATGATGATGTATCATTTAGCCCTGAAAAACAAACATATGAACAATTTGGCAGAAACTCTCTTCTTCATGAATAATCATATGCAACAAACTGTGAAACAGCTACAACAGCAAGATCATAATATCCCTATAAACCCCGCGTAAAATCCATGTTATAGCAAGTTGGATTGCATGGAAAACTGCAGTCTATATGTTTGGCTGGATTCCGGTTGAAATACCAATCACCAACAGCTTCTGCAATTGTCTGTCATTAATCCAAAATCAATTTAGTAAACCCAAAGGTGATGGCAAGTTATAGAGCAAGCTGAAAATGGTATGTATGTATTAATGAGAAATAGAGGCAGAAAAGGTTATTAAGACTCACTTTATTGTTGATTCTGGGGGATGTAGGTGAATGCCATGTTTCAGCCATCCATGTTTGGCAATGAACAAAACAAGAATTTATGAACATGCCCCCTTCCTCATTTTGTTGAAACTCACTCAGAGCATCGAGCAATGATTTACGGAAACCTAACCATGATAAAGTAATTGATCAATACTAAAAACAGAAATACTTGGAAATATATGCTCCATCTTCACATGTAATCATTTCTGAAATTAGCACGGATGAGTACTCAAAATCGCCACCTTCTAGTATTTGCAATTGGCTGGGACTACAATTGAATATATTCAACTTGCATCTGATCCAGCTTTTCCGATGGTCTGATTCATCAGGTATCAATATATTTCGTATCTGAAAGAGATGGAAATTCCTTCTAACACTATGCTTTGCTTATTATAAAACATATAAAAACTTGAATTAGATATAATGCAAAAGAATAATTTACCTGCCAAAAGTCATAAGCAGGGTTGACAAGGAAAATTGGAGTCTTTATAAACTTCAAAAATTCTTCAGGAAAAAAGCACTGGAATCAGAAGATTGAAGTAAATGGATGATCAGAAAACAGACTGTTCTCTTTAGGCTACGAAATAATTGCTCATACCCAAATTAAATGAAATAAACATGTTTCAATTGATTAGCTACCTTATGAGGCTCAGTTTTTGAGAGACAATCCTTATTTAAGCTTTTTGCTACACCCTGGAATTGGGATAAAGAAAACTTCAATTGTCATGCAAACTAAAGCGTAAAATGAAAGGCAGTAGCTTTAAGAAATATATTTGAAAAGATGAAGGTGCACAGGACATATTCATTCATTATTATATCAAAAGTGGTAAGGTCATTGTTCCAAAGAATTTAACAAGATATTGGAATGGAAAACAAAATTGAGCAAAGAAATTTTAAAATACGTCATTGAACACGCAAAAAAAAGTTTAATAAGATATTCCATACTTGGAGGTGAACAACATCATGGAAGAACTGCTCTATTGTACGATTCCCAGCAATATCCTTCCTGGAGAAAAACACATAACAGGAAACAGAATGACTTTTCCTGGAGGACATTTGAGTACACACAGCTCAATAAAAGTAACAGAATTTCAAGATGATCATTCCAAGCATGACTAAATGTGTATAAAACATACTCATTCAGGAAAAATCCTGCATCAGCAAGGCACTTAACATAGGCTTCCTTTGGCAGAAGTGCTCGAAAATCATCGCAATGAATAAGAGTTGCCAAACCACCAGCTGAGCATCCTGTGAGTATAGCCTGAAAAGTATAACATTGGTGTCATATTTGGATGAACAAGTAAAACAATCTTTCACAGACATCACATAGCTAAAAGTATGGAATCATCAAAAGCATTTAAAAGATTAAAAATTTTCAAGTAGATTGATTTCAAGAGTTACTGACAAAAAACCAAGATAAGATGTAACTTCCAAAGAAAAAGGGATAAATGAACCAAAGGTGAGGAGAATTAAATGTTAATTTTCATACGTAAACTAAAATCTGGAACAAAAGATAATGTAAATTTGAACTAACACATTATTACCTGTCTGGCACTCGAAAGTCCTATTGACAACAGCTCACCCATAAGTGCTTCCCAAATATTTTGACCTCTGAAAAAGAGTTCAGTTCCATTCTGTGGTAGAGATGAACAGACAAACACTCGAGGCTTTATATTCTTCCATTAATCCCCTTGATTTTGGGGTATTTTGCACAAGTTTTAGAAGGTTCCCAAACAAAAGGAATAATTTACAGTGAACTTACTTTAAACTCACTTTCAGGGTGTCCAGATAAAGATGCACCATCACAATACCGGATCTTGACTTTGTTCCAATTATAGAAATCTGAAAGAAACAATGAAAAGTGGAATCATATTTCGTCCCTTTATTAAATACATGGTGAAGTGCAAGAATGGGAAGCCCAAAGAAAGAACTGGCAACAAAAAATACTCAGATCACAACAGAATGGAAAGGAAAAGAAAAATCAGGTAGTGATTGTTCATATGAAACGGATTATTGACACAACGATGAAAGTCAGCCAACAAGTAACATTTATCCTTGACCTATTAGACCTTTTCCTTTTCCTTCCAATCCATTCCATTCACACAGACTATCAGTAAGATAATAAAATTTCTCCTGGCCAGGAGAAATGAGTTCAACACAGAAGAAGCTCAGGAAACATAGGGGAACTGCAAAACCATACATAAACCGTGAAGCCTTAAAACAGAAGAAGTCATAGAAAAACGTCAATGTTATGCTTGTTGATTACAAAATCAACATAGATGAATGGAAAAACCCATGCCTAAAAATGTCTTCAACCAGAAAATAGATGGCTTAGCAATTTTACCAGGATTCTGTAGAGGGTCACGACTCAAAATCCCGGAAAACTGAACATCCGCATGCATGTAATTTGATGAACCTAATGCTGTTTTTTTTCGGGTTGAACATGAATCTACTGTATTGCACCAACCTCCCCCCTAGTGGAAGCAACAAAATATTGTTGAAGGAGGAACACATCAATTGGCAGATCGCAGCAAAGGGAAAACTGAAAGCGTTACAAGGTAAGCATATAGAAGACAGGCATATGGAAGTAATTTCAAGGTTAAATACATTATTTCTCAGTGCTCTCCCAATTCCCTACTGCCCTTTTGACATTGTCCTAAAATAAACACCCCAAGAAAAAGCTTGATTGATATTATGTTAAAATGAAACCGTAATGCTAACCTGAACTTAACAGCACATTTATAGGAAAGAGAATTAACAACCCAATTAAATTCTGAGTTCAACATCAATTCAGATAATTCTTTATCTTTCTCGGAATATAATTCCAAGAATTCAACTAGCTTCTGAACTAGAAAATGACTAGCGGTTTAATATAAAATGGTGGGAGAAACGGCAAACCTCAATATGGAGAACCCAATTTCGGGACCCGGATCCAAAGCCCGTCCGTATGTGATATCCCGGAACACTTCCATCCAAGCAAACTGCATTCCAACAGATTTAAAATAGACCTTTTAACTAGAATGGTAAATATAGTGCTCTAGATAAACGTATGCATCGTCAACCGGGAGGATAGAAAACTTACGGGAGCCATTCTTGAGGCTGCTGGCATTGCTTAAGGGGGTAAAAGGAACCCAATCGGAATACCGAGACTCAGAGGGCGAAGTTTTAGTGTTGTTGTTAATGGAGGAATATTTGGAGGAGTTGGAGAAGGCGAGAACAATTAAGAACAGCGCTGCAGCTGCAACGGTCCACTCTTTCTTGGACCAGGAACGCCATTGATGCCACAATACTCGAGACCTTTGAATCGGATTAGCCATTGAGATTCCTGTTGTTTGAAGCAACAATAAACTGACAAAATAGCAGCAGAGTGAGTGATTTCTGACGAATCAGAAATCAGAAATCAGAATTCAGAAGTTTGACCCGTGGGAAGCAGGGCTCATTTCTTCTTTAATTTCATCGTAGAATTAGAAAAATATATATATTAGTGATACCTTCCATCATGATATATATATATAATAGTTTTCTTTTAAGCTATCTAAAATAATCAATCTTATATATTCTTATTTGGAAATTACTAAAAAATTTATTCAGGATTTTAAATCTTTTGAAGTATCAAATACCTAAAATAATTTTTTTGTTCTGAGTTCAATATTCATACTTCGCTGGTCTATTCTTCAGTAACCCCACTAATATGAATATTATTAGATTGATTATTTTAAATAATGTAAAAGAAAAGTATTATAAAATTAATATTTTAAATAAAAGAAATAAAGATATATTATTTCAAAATTATTTAGATCTATAATATGATATCTTTTATAAAAAAAAAAAAATTGATGTGATATTTAGGAATTAATTATGTATCTTTATTTAGGAATTGGATAGAATTCTTTTCATGAGAAAAAAAAGGGAGAAACTATAAAATAATATATATATATATATATAGAGAGAGAGAGAGATAAAAACGAAGTAAATAATTAATAATTAATGATATATTGAATATAAATAATATATGATTACCTCTTAAAATAAAGAGTTAGGTAAATTATAAAGTCACAAAAATGAAGAATATAAAGTATTACAGATTTTGTAGTTCCTTTCAGTAAGTAGGCAAAATTTTTTACAAGCTCATGAAGGGAGGAGAGGTAAACAATTTTCCTATGTTTAGTATTCCACAAAATACTAACAATAATAATCCTATCTGCCTACCATATAAACCTTTGTATTCCAGTCTCATGGTTCCAGAAGAATGGCCGGAACAAGAACATAAACAATGTGAAAATATTTATGCTAATATAAAGCATTCCTACAAGAAGCCAACTGTATTCATTATCAACATGAGCATGCAAAGCAAAGAAAAAGAATGGAATTGTGTAATATCTGAACTCTATCAGTGGAGCAGGGATTAGAGTTGCTGCAGAAGCCAGAAAATATGCCAACACCCAAATCTTTGGCCGCGTTTTTGCTGTCACAGTTTAAGAAGTAATGTATTAAGAAGAGTTTCAATAAAGAATGAAAGATCAATCGATGCTCTGTAGTTTATACTAACCTAGGATCCCGCAGATGGAAAACCATGTGTAGACATAAAGAGGGACCAGAAGATACTTCATTAACATATGATAGTTGATGACTTTTCGCCAGAGATAGAAGGTATAATGCCGATTATCAGCAAGAAGATATGGGTGAGCTATGCTGCAAAACATTGAAGTAAATAACAGGGGAAATTTTCAAAGGTATCGGCAGGAAAAAGAAATACCATGTCCATCTAGAATTTGGAGAGCCTTTGACCATAAATAAGTTACAACATTATATTTATTTAAGGAATGGCATGTGAAATTTCAGATAAAAAAAAATGTTTTTTAAGAAAACTGAATTCTGGGATGATAAAATTTATTCATTTTCACTAATTTTGATCAAAATGTTGGATTGGCTAACCTGAAGAAGTGCACTGAAAGGCCTCCAGCAACAAAGGCAGAAAACCAAAGAAAGAAACTAAGTGGCTTGTTTTTCCAGAATGAATGGGCTACTGCAGCAACTTGACTTATAGAGAAGTGTGCTGGAGCCATGAACAATGCTGATACCAAGCTAAAATAGAGCAATTGAGAAAGATGAGGAGACATTGTGTGAGCATCTTTGGCACCTAAAAAGTAGGAGAGAGAGAATCAGAATTAGATATGAAAGACATTTGAAATTGAAATTAAAAGAAAAGGAGAAGAAATAAAGAGTTAATTGATACCAAGAACAATACTCCCATTCCAATAAACAAAAGCCACAAAAGTCACCAAAATTATGAAGTAAGGGCTGAATGAAGTAAATAGTTCCCGCTTAAGTCGCCATGATCTCAAGCACATGATTTGTATCTCCTCGAACAATTCTGCAATGAGTGAGGCCATAAATATACTTAAAGTCAGCACATTTGAAACATCTAAAATTAAATATATAGTGAAGTGGTGGCAAATCCTAGGCAACTTGAATAGATGAAGTATAATATTTTTGTCTTCCAACAGTCAAACCAAAACTTAGATGCATGTATTATATACCAAATGAACCTTATATGAGAGGTTTTACATGATTCCTAAACCCCCATCATAGAGTTTTCCACACCTTAGATTACTTCCACGGGGCATGTATTATAGGACATATACTGCTGTGATAATGTTTAGCTGCCTATGTAGGGTCTCAATGATGAGATTACTTGTTATTATCATCATCGTTTTAGGTGCTGGGGTGAGGACGGGCAGGTACAGGTGAAGAAGAAAATCACAAAGAGTGATGAGAAACTCTATGAATTCCATCAAACATAATAAAGAAATCAAAAGCTCTAGGGTCAGATATCCTAAAGCAGAGAAATTTGAGGAGAAAATAGTAAAAAGGGAATCAGGAAAAGTAAAACTATAGCAAGGTGAGGTAATTTAACATACTATTGTCAGGTTTTTTTCTCCAAAAAACTGTAGAAGAGATGAGGATATGAAATGTAAACAAGAGATCAAGGATTCTTGGCATAATACATATAGAAAGAACTAGAGTCTATACCTGCAGAATGGGGAATGGTAGAGATAGTTGCCTCAGGAGATAAAAGCTTAGGAGTATCAACAGGACTATTATGTCTTCTCTTTCTCAAATTAGAGCCTGCTGTAACGTCTCTCTGGGATGAAGAATGAACATCTTTAACTTTGAAATTATCAAATTCTTGATTCTCTTTCTTGTCTGACAATGTGAGATCTATAACCCCAGTGCATGCAATGAATAGAATCCATACAATATTTGTTTGCCGTATCAATACAGAAAAACCTCCAAGCTGAAGATAAGTAAATGCAAACTTAGTGATTTCATCAGGGCAAAAAAAGTTTTTTTTTTTTTTTTCCTTTTCAAAGCATAAAACAGTATCAAGAAGCAGAATGGAAGCAGATATCATCAACCTACATGGAAAAAGACAGGGAGGAAAGCAAATTCACTTACCAATGCACTAATCCAATATTTCTTTTTCAAGCTCACAAGATATGTAGCAAGAACTGCCGTCAGTGATAGAACATCAGTATAATAAAGGTAAGTGAAGAACCAGTGTAGAGGGTAGAGCGCAAGAACAATTGTAAGAAGAGTTGCTTTTTTATTCCCAAGAGCTGGCCTCATATGGGTGATTAACTCGTACAGCAAAATGCTGCAAATTACAGCCAATACACCATTGGTAGACCGAAGAACTGAAGTGGAGCAAATCTGGGAGAATGTGGAAGCTCCATTTGTAGAAATCATTCCTGGAAACAAACAAGCAACATGGGCAAGTGAAACAAAGTACCTGCAAGATTAATAGATTATAAAAATCAACTTCTCCTAATAACACTTATCTATTCCTAATTTATGAGCCTATTGGGTCATAATTTCATAAATCTATTCCTAATCAGTTATAAGTTCCAACCAAGTCATATAAATATTACACTATAGACTACTGGGTCTTGCCAACCCCCAGAAAAGATCGAATCTAGGGGAATACATCAAAACAAACAAATACGAAGAACAGAAGAGAATTAAAGACTTACAAACCGGGAGGGGTGGTGATATTGGAATCCCAACTTTTGAAGTTGCCTTTGCAATACTGTTGAGCCTGCGGCACGTGGAATATCTCATCCTGCATACCATAACCCCGTATAGGTTTCCATCTGTCAGCTTATCTTTCACAAGCACAAATTGGCATAGAAATCAGAGTTCTGATGGAAATTTCAGCAGAAATAATTACCATGTAGGGTTCAGGGACAATGTGATTCACAAGAATGGAGATAGGAATCATCCATGAACTGACAATTAACCCCACTGCTATTCTACCCATCTCTCTCCCTACCACTAAATTGGGGAAATAAAAAAAAAAAAGATAGAAAAGAGCTAATTAACTGAATCGATGCTTGTATGGTTTGTTGATTGGTTGAAATGAAACTTTGTCAAGGTGAATCTTCGATTCAAGAATATTTAATCCCAAGCTATTGGAGAATCAGTTCTTGTTCTTTGGCCGGAAAACTACAGAATAGACGGAGCGGCTGACTGTGACGTCAAATGATATTCTCTGCTCAACCAAACTTCGATGGGCTGTTCTATAGTTAAATTAATGTCTTCTTCCAAAAATATATATATATATTAGAAAAAACATTATTTAGCCCAAAATCTTCCTAATGTGCAAAACTTATATTATTACAATTTTCGAATGTAAAAAAAAATGATTTAAACATTAATATTAAAAAATAAAACATTTAATACATTTTTAAGTAGTATAATTAGAAAAAGCTAATGCATGAAAATCACCGGACGTTTTCCTTTCACAACCTTGTTTCAATTATATGTTACTGAAAATTTGAGAAATATAATTTAGTAAATTCATTTTCTTTTTGTATCTTGTATATATGTATAAATTCCATGAATCAGTATAAACAAACCTTCAGAAATATATATATATATACACATATATAATATATGCAAATTTGTTTACTCATACAAATTGCTAAATGTTGGGTCCGTTTTTCCCACTTGGGGGTGTGCCCTCCCCCCTCCTCCTATTGTTTGAAGAGAAAATGTTTGTTTGTGGTCTGTTTTTTTTTTTTTTTTTTTTTGATTTTTTTTTTTGGGGGGGGTGCTTTTTTTTTTTTTTTTTTTTTTTTTTTTTTTTTTTTTTTTGGGGGTGGTAAAATAATCAAGAATAAAAGGCAGACATAATTCTTGATTCATGATCGAAAAATCCAGAAAATTTTGTGGGTTTTCTATAAAGAAAGTGCTTACATTACATGGCGAACATCACAATTCATCGCCGGCCGCGTAGAGAAAGAAATAAAATAAAATTTGAAAGCTATGGAACAGAGGTTGGCTATCTTATTTATAAGCACAATCTTGTCATCGACTCTCTCTAACGGTAAAAAAATAACTTTCTTGATTCTTGATTTGCACAAGATTTCTTGAAGCCCAAGAAAGGCAACTAACTGTATATATTAATTCTCTTTAATATAATATAAATTTTTATTTTATTATAATAAATAACTATAAAAAATAAATTATATAATGTTGGGATTAATTCTTAGCCAAAAACTTCTCAGTTATTTGCACTAAGAATCCCATTTAAATGAGCTACTTGTTTCTTACCAAAAACATTTAAACAGAAACGTACAAAGAGAAAAAGAAGAAAAGCATGGCTAAAGAATGAGGAAGAAACGAAGGCCATTTCACCCACAAGAAAAAAGAAAAAGAAAAGAATGCCAGAAGGAACTGAAATAACATAACTGATGCCTAAAATTTGGAAGACCTCAGAATTATAGACAAATATAACATATAAACCAGAAAATGGAAAATAAAATCAACATTTTTCTTCCCAAATGACCCCAAAAAATTAAAAAATAAAAATTCCCACATCTATATTTCATCCCTTTAAGCTTTAGAAACATTTCCTGTGCACAATTGAAGGACCAGATTCATCATACTCCTGCTTTGCAATCCACATCTGTAAAAAAATTGATGAGAGAAAGAGAGATAAGATATCTGAAATGGAAATGGGGATTTATTAATTACTGAAAAATATATGAAAATTAGAACCTGCTGGAAGGTGCTGAGGGATGCCAAAATTGAGCCACCAATCCAGACGCTGTACTTCCTCTCCGGCGGAGCCACCACCTTAATCTTCATGCTACTAGGAGCCAGTGCCGTGATTTCCTTGCTCATTCTGTCGGCAATACCGGCAAACATGGTGGATCCACCACTGAGTACAATGTTACCGTACAAATCCTTCCTAATATCGAGGTCGCACTTCATAATGGAATTGTAGGACGTCTCGTGAATGCCAGCAGATTCCATTCCGATGAGAGATGGCTGGAAGAGGACTTCAGGGCATCGGAAACGCTCAGCGCCTATCGTGATCACCTGTCCGTCCGGTAACTCGTAGCTCTTCTCTACGCTTGAGCTCGTCTTTGAGGTCTCCAGTTCTTGCTCGAAATCAAGAGCAATGTAGGATAGCTTCTCCTTCACATCCCTTACGATTTCTTTCTCGGCGGTGGTTGTGAAATTGTAGCCGCGTTCAGTTAGGATTTTCACCAAATACTCAGTTAAGTCACGACCGGCAAGATCGAGACGCAGAATAGCGTGCGGAAGCGCGTAACCTTCGTAGATTGGGACTGTGTGACTCACACCATCACCAGAATCCAGAACAATTCCTACCGAACACATGTAGGTATGTATTAATGAAATTATTGTAAATCTAATTATATTCTCATATGATTTAAAAGTAATAAATTGGGGCAAAAACAGAGTCGAACCCTAAATTATCATTTGTTTTAAAAAAGCTTTATAGATACATAGTTTACCTGTGGTTCGACCACTGGCATAGAGGGAAAGAACAGCTTGAATGGCAACATACATGGCAGGAGTATTGAAAGTTTCGAACATAATCTGAGTCATCTTCTCACGATTAGCCTTAGGATTGAGGGGTGCTTCAGTGAGGAGAACAGGGTGTTCTTCGGGGGCAACACGGAGTTCATTATAAAAGGTATGATGCCATATCTTTTCCATATCATCCCAATTGCTTACAATTCCGTGCTCAATTGGATACTTCAATGACAGTATACCTCTCTTTGACTGAGCCTCATCTCCCACGTATGCATCCTTTTGTCCCATTCCCACCATCACCCCAGTGTGACGAGGACGACCGATGATGCTCGGGAACACAGCCCTTGGCGCATCATCTCCAGCAAAACCAGCCTGCAATAAACATATTTTTCCTTTTCAAAATGCACATACCAAAAAAAAAATCCCAATAAAACATCCCTGATTTGGTGTGTTGTTAAATACCTTGACCATGCCTGTGCCATTGTCACAGACAAGAGGTTGAATGTCCTCACCATCTGCCATATCTTTTTTTTAACCTATCAAAAGGGGGAAAAAAAAAAGGTAGAAATCAAAGAAAAATGTTGTTAATTTTAGGCACGAGAAGAAGACAAATGAAGTGCAAGATACCTACCTCCTTAGTCCTTGAAAAAAGAAAAAAAGAAAAACAAAAATAAAGGGGAGAGAATGTGTCAGGTATTATAGGATTATCAAAAGAAGGAAAGTGCATATAAAAGAGAGGAATGTGCATCAAACTCGGGCTCCCTCTTCCTCCATATCATCGAACCTCTCGGCTACTCTTTTGGGTGCCGCTGCTGCCTCCATATGTACTACTGAATTTCTCTTATTCTTTTTGTCCTTTTTTCTTTTATTTTAAATAATAATAATCTGTGGCTGAAATTGTCTTTATTGCATGCTTTTCTTTTTTGAAGGGAAAAAAAAAAATGTAACTTAGTTACATATTAAAATTTATTTTAAAAATAAATAAAAAGTATAAATAGCACTACGAATCGCGTCCGCTGAAACTAATTAGTACGAACAAATATGTCCAGGCCCATACTGAACTTGGGTTGAGCCTCACCAATTATTGAACTCTGGTGATTTGATGATGGCTTGCTTTGTTTGTGGCCCATACAGATATACTCTGGTATTTTATAAGCTAGTGTGTGTGTTTTTTTTTTTATATTGTACGAATGTGCGTCATATAAAGTCAAGATATAAAGTCAAGGTGAAGTATTCTCATGAATAAGAGTTAAACTTTACATGCATCATTTGATTTGAATTTGAATTAATCGAAGTCGTAATAGCTTCTAAATATCCTATCAAAAGGTAATACGGAAATAAAATTATACGTTCAGCAATTGAAGTTCAATTTTTCCTTAATATGTCCAATTTTTTTTTTTTTTTATTATTCCCAAGTTAAGTGAAGAATATTATTTTTCAGGCTTTTTTGACGAGATGGAATTATGGTCGGGGGGCTTGTTCTTATTTTACAATCATTTTTAATTTTTCCTTTTTCTTCTCTCATTTCATTCACTACTCGAGACTTTTGCCAATTGTTTTGTATTATTATTTTTTTTGGCAGTAACCAAAAGGGAAGTAGTACCCATAATCATTAATTAATTAACAATGGTATATCAATTACTTCCTTGTTTACAAAATTAAAGTATAATTTATTAAATTTTATTATTTTTAATTTAAAGAAATTAAAAATTTTGAAACATTGTCTAGTAATAAATAATATATATTTAAATTTATAAGCAATTAAAAAAAAAAACCTTTCATATCTATAGCTCGAAACACTAAAAGGTAATGCATTCAATTCATTCCCAGCTCGCCGGCCCCCGGCCCCCACACTCACACTTGTTATTGGTAGGCCTGTGATTAACTTGGGAATTCCAGAGAACGGAAACTGAGAAGAATCTTTGGTGCATGGATGGAGCGGCCATTTTCTGTAATTCGAAGGAAAAAGGCGATTTCGATTTCAAAAAAAAAAAAAAAAAAAAAAACAGGTTTTCTATACCCCCGGTTTTTTTTTAAATTCATTGGAGTCGTCTCTGACACTCGACAGATCAATTCATATCGGCAACCAAGAGACTCATCATGATGTCAAACCTGACCCCCCACCCTCCATTTCCCTTTTTTGTATTCCCTGTCGTCATTGATCCTGAATCGATCTCTTCCTTTTCTTCAAATTCAAAACAAATAAAATCAAAATTGCGATTAAAGCAACGCTACCTAATCATTCATTGATTCAACCATATAATAATGTACATATGACATCCATATCCAATTAGCCAAGATCCAGTTTAAAATCAGATATATCCTCCCGAGTTCGAATCAGAAAATGTGATATGAAGAATCCGAACTAGCAAGTCGAACGCAAAATACCGGCAAACTTGATCGAATCAATGAAGAAAGTACGCTTCACAGAATTTAAGATCGTACCTGCAATGAGAATATGGTTGATTGCCACCGGAAAATATATATATATATATATATATATATATAAAGCCCTAGAACGACGGACGTCCGGCTATCCAGCGAGCGCGTGTGAAAAAAAAAATGGAATCAGTACAAATTATAAGAAGTGGGCCAAAGAAAAAATGAGAATTTTCATATGAGATCAGCCGGGTCGGGTGAGGGAGAGACTAAAGGACAAAAATGTGTGGCAAAATTATCATCATCATCATCATAGCAGGTAATTCACATGCTATCATAGATAAATATAAATATCATCACGGGATAGTTCTTAATTACAGACGCTTCCGGTGAACCGTCTTGTTTGTTCACTTGGGGTCTATAAACGTGACATATACGCCTGAATTTGGTTAAACATGACTTAAACACCATTAATTCAAGTCCCAAACAATTATCCATTTTGCACGTTGATAAAAATGTAAGGAAAGGTTATTAACAGTGTGTTATACGCGCTTGTGAAAGTGCGTGAGGAATGAAGACTTATACTTGTACAAACCCCTTTTTTTTTTTTCTTCTGTTTAGTGATGATGAAATCCATGCACTCCCTAAGCGGTCCCCGCTTTACTTTCTATCTTTTATTTATCACCACGTCCCTTATCGTACGATGAATTGTTGAGATACCATTGTACTAAAAAAATACATTCTTTAAAAAAAAATATATAAATATTAACATTTTAAAAAAATTTAATTGGTGAATGTTGATACATCGTACTAATAATTAAAAAAAAAAAAATTTTACTCGGTATCCTTATTGATTAAATCAGTAGGGATTTATGAGAACAGACTCCTTAAACTATAATATTTAGCTGAAATTGTATCATAAAATCGTCTTTAACATATATCGAACTTATTCCCTCGGTTAGCAAGTCAGGTGAAACACAACTAAGTAAACGAAGTCAAACTAACTAGACAATCATTTTTTCATTACCAATTGATAAGTTTGGAAGGTTTAAACTAATCTTAAACATTTGCCATTTTTATAGGAGAGAATCCTAGGTTACTAACTTACTACCAGCAGAGGGTGGGAGGGTACAATTTGAATCTCATTTTTTCCACAGTAGTTGAAAAAAAATTATTGCAAGCTACTAAATACAGCGTGATTCAAGGGGGGGTATGTCAGTATAATTATAACCATTTATTTATTTTTTACATATGGTGAAGGGATGGAGGTGATAAAAGGAATGAATGAATAGACGGACGGATGGTTGGAGTAAATATATATCTTAAATTTGAATTAATTAAAATCATTATGAATTCGAAAACAGATATATGACAAATGAGGTGGTAGTAGTAGTTGGTTATAATTTCATAAATCTATATTATATGTCATATTTTTAGATACATACAATATGTATGAGGTAGCACAAACATTTATTATGTTTGTGTAGATGAGATTAATATTCTTAGATTTGTAACCCCGTAGCTTGGGAGAGTTGGTAAAGCGGACTTTTAATGCTTCATCCAAGGCGGATGATAGAGGATTCAAATCCCCCGGGGTGGTTAGCGACATGTTAAAAGCTCTGGGTCGTATTCTAACCCTCGAGTAAGAGTTGAATTCTGCGAGCGCTCTGCAGGCCGAGTTCAGATTAGTTTAACCGAAAAGTGGAGACATCAAGCGCCCCAAGTGGGTACCAAAAAAAAAATTCTTAGATTTGTGAATGCTGTATAAAAGTTAAATTGTTATTTTGATTTGAAATCAATTGGAAAATGATGTCCAAAATAAACGGGGCATCAGTATTACGTCGTTACTGTTGATCAACAGTTATAAAGATGTGTGTTTACTTAGTTTACGTTACATTAATTAAAACTTTTTTTTTCAAAAAATAAATAAAGAAATAAATTGAGCTGTGCGATCGCTCCCTCTCAACAACAGCTATGCTAGTAGGTAGTGCATGCCTACGTCCTCCTCCATCTCAATTCATATAAAACCTCCACACTCCGCCTCCGCACTCACACTCTCAAAAATGACGCCGTGGTTACCCGGCCGGCCGGAGTTCTGATTCCTCTCTCTTACCTCGCCGGCAGCCGCAGCCGCAGCCTGCAGAAAGGTAATTATTAAAACTAAATTGATAATCAATTTCCAGTCTTTTTTTTTCCGCTTATTTTCTATTTTATCATATAGTCTAATAAAGCAAAATGCATATATATATATATATGTGTGTGTATGAATTATCATGTGGCTGTTTAAAAATAAATGGAATAGAAAGCGAAGGAAGAAGAAAAAGTCCATGGATGACAGGGTAAATTGACAAATATATATATATATATGGTAAAAGTAGAGAGAACTGGGTTGTTAGTTGCTTGTAAAATGAACAAAGCATCCGAGAAATAATAATAATAATAATAAGGTAAGCAAAAATTGAGGAGGAGTTAAACATAAGGAAATGGTCCCCATCCACCCGCCATGTAGCAACACCACGTGCATACTTGCATCAAAGTGCGTAGAAGAAAATCCCTCACTAATAGTCACAAAAGCAACACAACCAAACCCGGTTCTCGTCTCATGTATGTATGTGTGCAAATTTAATGCCCATTATGTGTTTGATGTATGGCCTTACAGACAAAAAAACACACAGTGAGATAGAAAGAGAAAGAATGCGTGACACTCCTTTCTCTCTCTCCTTCCCTTCCCTTCAATACATACAAATACAGTACTATATCGATCTGATGATGTACACCAGCACCAGCTGATTATACGAAACGGTGGAAAGAGACTCGAGAATCAGTGCGCATCGGATCCTTCGCCAATATTACGAAGAAGGGAAAGAAGTGCTTTCAAAGCCTCCACCTTCCCTAACAGATTTTCTTTCTCTCTCTCTCTCTCTCTCTCTTAATTTATCTTTCATGCCCATTCATCATGATCGACGAAGAAGAAGAAGCACTGTCAAATATTTATATATATATGTATGGTGTGTGGGTTAGTTAGCTAGGAGAGATGATAACAGTTGTTGAGCAGTAGTATTTCTGTGAAGATATATTTTATTCCTATCGCTGTCGTCGTTTGTTTTTGCTGAGAGCGTGATTTTTCGTTTTTTTAAAAAAATTCTGCACCGGATTTCAGCGGGTTTTTCGGATCACGTTCGTTGTGTGGGTATGTCGAGTTCACAATTATTTCACGTCCAAGAAGAAGAAGAAGATGAAAAGGACACATCCAGATTCAAAACTACTTCATTAATAATAGAAGAAGAAGCATTTCCACGTTCAGATGGGTCTGACCACGAAATTGCACCCGCCCAAAAGGTAGAAGAAGAAGAAGAAGAAGATGGTTGTGAGAAACAAGAGCGCGAGTGTACTACAACTACTACCCCCGCGGCTGGTGATGAAGAGACATCCTCAGTTTCTTCGTCAACAAAATCCCAGCAGAACCGGCCCCGGCCATCACTGGGTCAGGAATTCGAGGAGGTAGCAGACGATGATGATGGTTTCGCAACTCCGATTACTTCACATCACAAAATTCCAGTTACAGCACAATGTCCACCGGCGCCTAAGAAAATCAGAACCCCCAATGGGCGCCATTCATCATCATCATCAACAACCAAGAGAAAATCACCACCCAGAAGAAGTAGGCGACACCTTCGCCTGGATCTGTCTAGAGAAGTCGAATTGATGTTTCCGCCCAATGTTCGAGATGATTTAGGCCGCAAGATCAAGAAAGCTAAGATAGAAGGTTAATTCAATTCAACCTTATAATTTACCTTTCAACACCTAGCTAGGTACTTCATTCTCTCTCTCTCTCTCTCTCTCTCTCTCTCTCTCCTCTATATATATATATATATATATATATATATATATATATATATTCATGTAAAAATATATATAATGTTGGATCATAATTCAGAACAAATATAATATATAATGCCAATAATCATTCTCTCTTACAAAATGATCGATCTATGTAAACTATATATATCCTTATAATTCCATCTTCTTCTGGAAAAATATTTCCATTTTTCCTTATAATGAAAAATAATCTAATTAGATTCTACCTAACTTATGAGTAACTGGTCTAGAACACTTTAACTGATTTTGTAAAAGCTAAAGTTGCAAATGATTCAAATCAGATATTTAGGAACTGCAGTATAGAAGAAGGAAAAAGTGGTCTCTAGATTTGGACTAGAAATCTTGTTAATTCCATTCAGCTTCCTTTGTAATCAAGGTATTATATGCTCTTTATTTAAAAGAACTGAATATATTCCCCAATATACAGGATTTTTTTTTTTTTTGTTCTTTCTCTTTTGTGTTTGTGAATATTCTCAAAGATTGGAAACAATTGAAACTCCAGGATAAACATCTCTCTTTCTATTAATTTTGCAGATATTCCATTGTTGTTTTATATTTTTAAATTTTTAGAATATGTGATAATTTAACTCGGTTTCGATGTATGTTTGTGATTGGAAGGTTTTGAAATGAATTTCCACCAACTTGAAGAAATAAAAAGTCTTTATTCACAAGGGTAAATAATAAATAAGATCACACACACACACATATATATATATATATATATATATAGTATGTATATATTGAGGTGGATGAAATTAGTTTCATTACCGGTTTGTCTTCTTCTTTGTTTATGGGAAGTGAGATAATCAAGTTTGGTATTCCAAGAAAGGGAGGCAAACATCCTCCCTTATTTCTATCTTATATAAGTGGTTAAAATATGAGTACTACTATACTCATATTAATTACTCGCTAACTAGTATGTGATGAAAATATTATTTATGGGAATTGGTAGTTTGTGCTTTTGTAAGTATTAGTATTATGAATCATCATCAATATCATTAAAGACATTAATTAGGCATACATGGCTTCCATGATTTGTGGGGTTGGTTTGCTTGCCCTTTTGGTTAAAATTTTCCTTTTCTTAATTGTTCTTTTTAGAAAGTCAATCAATATGTACATATATAGAAGAGAAAGACTAAGATCATCTTAACAATATTTTAATACACTAATACTAGATCTAAGATAGGCCTATATGTAGATATATATATAATTGTACTAAAATGTGTGTGATTAGTACCATTTCCCAAACTAGTTTGGACATTGCAATGCTACTAATTTTCCCTTAGTTTTTTTTACAAAGGATATAATTTAGTTGGCAACTATTTTATATTTTTGTGATTTGCGTCTTTCTTTCTAATTTTGACATAAGCGATAACTCTTTCTGATGTTTAAGTTAGATAAAGTCTTGTTCATAGTTCAAAAGTTTAAGAAGTGAATAATATATGGTGTCTATAGAACAATAGCCTTTTTATAAGACACCTTTATCTATGATGATTATTTAGATTTTTTATATGGGATTAAGAGATTTATCTTTATATATATACCCTTATATATATCAAGATACATAAGTTAAGAAATATTTAATAATTTATTAAGAATATTTACAATTTAGAAATATATATCTATATATATAAATTTATGTGATGAAGCAAGGAGTGGATTTGGGGAGAATTGTGGGTGCCAAGTGCCAAATTTACTGTTGGAGAAGGAAGGTTGGTAAAACGGTTGAAAAAATTCTGATTCGAATTAAGAGCAGCACGTGCAGTTGTGCACATGTTCTTTCAATCATAGCAGGGAGGAGAAAAAAAAAAAAAAAACATCCTCTGTCAAATGTCACTGCTCTCATTAAAGGATGAAATCATATACCCATATTTCGAATTGTTACTTTCCCTCATTCATTACACTTGCCTGATTTTTATTTATTCATTTATTTATGCTTTCTCTCTCCTTTTTTTCCCCTCAATTTTTAAACCCCCTTTCTCAAATACCTATGAGAATATTGTCGCTGTGATAAACCCAAAAGAAATAACTTTCTAATTAATATATATATATATATATATATATATATATATTTTTTTTTTTTTTTTTTTAAAATCGGGATCTGGGTGAATCTCAATAGTTATACCTAAAATTTTAAAGCTTACTTATTCTTTGTGATAAACATTGGGATATCATCATGATATGAAATATAATGTGTATTTTAGTTTTTATTCTCAATTAAAAATATTTTCTGGATACATATTCACGATTACTAATTAGTAATTGATGGTAAAAGATCTTAAATACTTACAAGTGAAATATGATACTCTTTGGATATTATATAAATAAAAAATACACTCTTTAAAATATATATTTGTTTGTTAGTATTATTTTTTGAGGTTATGAGTTTGAGATACAGTAAGAGTAAAAAATGTCTGAAATTTTAAAAAAAATATTATTATGAATTATAAAATAATAATTATAGGAATATGAAACGAAAATATATATATATATATATTATTGTTAAGATAGAGGAATTTTTTTCAATCAATAATTTATGTGGAAATGAGTTGGATTGGAGTAAGAATGACGGATACTTTTAAATAGTATCTTCCGCTGGAAGTTGGGTAAAACTCAAAAGGGGAAAAAATTATGGGAAAAGGAGAGGATGAATTAGCGGTGCCGGTGGATAGCCAGGCTGGGCCTATGGCTATGGGTTGGAGGGGACCGTGGAGATAGTATCAGGAAGAGAGAGAGAAGAGCTTACACATCGCCAGGTGTGGAAGATAAAGACAGGTCTGGAGATGGAACGGAAGAAGGTGCAGTGGGTGGGAGCTGTCAACGAACGGTTTTCTTGCTTGGGAAATGTTGTTTTACTTATTTTCTTATAAAAATCTCTTGGATTTGACATTTTAATAAGTCAACCTTTTCCTTATTGTTTACTCCTTATATTTTAAAAAGTATGGCCAAAAGAATTATTTAACGTATATATACATTCCTCCAAATAATATGTATTGGTGTTTTAAATAAATAATATTTATTTATAATTATATTTTAAAATTTTTTATAAGTTTTATTGGTGTTTTTAAAACATATAAAAAATTTTAAAATAATAACACTTCATTTGATTTGAATAAATGTAACAAATGAATAATTATAATTTTCTTTTGTATCGTGTGTGGTGTATATATATATATATATATATATATTATATTAAAAAAATGATATAAGTTAACTTCAAGACATGTTACTTAAATTAATTTTTAAATTATAAAAATATTAAGTTAAGTTATGGTTTTGAGTTATATAAATGTTAATATTAATATAGTAATAAATTTATTTTTTATAGAAAAGTAATTTCTGAAAAACATATTTTATAATATAGTTTAAAAAAGAAAATGTATAGTCAACAATTTTTCATCCTTTGTATTTGTGAAAGTTTTTTTAAAGAATAATTATGAGAGGAATTGATTTTTTATTTTAGACTCTCATTGAACCAGCGGCAAATAGGAGAGAATTGAAAAAATCCTCTTATTTATTTTCTTATAAATATCTTTTTCATTACATTTTGTAATATATATTTAAGATAAGTCTTCAATTTTTAAATTGAAGACTAACTAATTTTTAATTTCTATTAAAAAAAAAGTTATTAGTATCTTTTAAACAAAAATATCAAAATAAAATTAAAATTATATTTATATATATAAACTAATGATTTAACGTGCTAATAGATTTTAAAATAATAATAATAAAAAAAAATCCATCACTTAAGGCTGCATTCACGAGTCACGACCTACCAACATTGGTTCCTATTGGATCTGACTGACTTTGGGCCGCAAACCATGCATAACGTGACAATAACTAATTTGCCACGTTAAAAAAAAAAGTCAAATATGTCAAACCAAAACCCACCTCCCTGTCTACACCTCATCTATAGCCCCTATATTCAAGTATTATTATTATTATTATTATTATTATTATTATTATTTTTTATTTTTTTTTTTTATTTTTTGAATAAATCATTTTTTTTTTTTTTTATTTTTAGGTAAAAAAAAGGCAAAAAAACTAAAGAAAAAAAAAAAAAAATAAAACAAGAAAACAAACAAAAAAAAAATCTTGTAAGATGAGGGGGGGGGAGGGGGGAAGGGGTTGGGGGGGTTTGAACCCCGGGACCGGGGGGCCCCAAGGAACCCACCACACCAACTTGGTAATGGTTGATGAACATATTAAAGCAAAAAACATTTCCTCCCACTTTACCCAAAAGGAAGGAAATTAAAGAATTGGATGACATTAGAAATAGGAAATTATGGGTTCAAAGTTAGTTTGGTAAATATTTTTCGCTAATATAATCTGTTACATCGATTATTTGAAAAAAAAGTATAGTTATTATTTAACTATGGAGATAATTATTTAGATGATAATGCCCGAGTATGGGATGTGAAATTGGATTTGTAATGGTTGAGGTTGAGTGAACCTAATGTGGTCAATTGGGATGGGACGTGGCAAGCGACATGCAAGGCACAAACTTAGACAGGTGAAAGAAAAAATAGCGGAAGAAACGGATTTCTTTCTCACAGGACATTCTTCAAACACTTTGGATACAATATCATAGAATTAATAATAATAATAATAATAATATACTGGCAAAGTAAGACGTGAGGAGCAGCAATGACATGCATTGAACATTTTTGTTGGTTCCAGCCATTTCATACATGCTCCATAGACAAAGTGGTTAATGGCCATGAGACTCCAACTTCCTCGTTTTTCTCCCTTCCAGACCAAATATGAAAAATAATTTGAAACAGATTTCATTGGATCCATTTTTATTTTTATTTTTATTTTTTTTATTTCATTTGATTCCTTCTATTTTTTCTGTTGTCTGTTAATCCGCTGCGATGGATCGAAGAAGGACATTGACTATGGATTGGGATGGGTTAGGGGAAGACGACGAAGACGATCGCTTCTTTGAGTCTTGTAGTCGGATTTCGTCTGTTACTCCTCTCGATGTGACATCTTCAGGTTCAGATGACGAAGAATTTGAAGATGGTCGGATGTCTTTTGCTTCTTGTGTCTCCTCAGCTTCTCTCGCTTCCGTTGGTACGTTCAGGAATTTGGACGGAGGTTTTCAATCTTCATCTGTTCTGGAAGATTACGGGATGTGGATGGCTGAACCAGGGGACATTAATGAACGTCGGAAGCGTCTTCTTCAGGGTATGGGCTTAACAAGCAACAAAGGCTTACTCAAACTAGCCAGCGCCAAAATTGTTCCTACGGTCTCAATCCAAGTTAACATCCCACAAGATTCCACATCCAAACCTGAATCATCATCTTCTTCTTCTTCTTCTCTCAAAGAACAGAAGCAAAAAACTGTGGATGAGCCTGAACCCGTCCCGGAGCCCGAGTCATTATTGCCTTCAACGGCAATTGTGCTGGTCAGGTCAAGATCAGATGGGGATATTCAGTTCTTTTCCTTGAGCGCCAAGAAAAGGAAAGAAGAACTTATGGGTCCTGCCTCAAAACAGAGGCTTACTAGAACATCATCTCTATCAATTGCCAAAAATGTAGGTTTGTTTCATTATGCAAATTCTGAAAGAGTACCAAAGGAAAATAATAGATGTAGATCTTTAGCGCCAAGCAGTGGAGAGTTGTCATCTTTATTGCCAGAGGGTGGATTTGGTTCTTTCTTTTTGATAAAGAATTTGGATACAGGGAAGGAGTTTGTTGTTAAAGAAAGCAATGAAAAGGGAATGTGGCATAAGCTCAGTGACCTTGAGACAGGAAAGCAGCTAACCATGGAAGAATTTGAGAAAACTGTTGGACATTCCCCTGTTGTGAAGGAGATGATGAGGAGAGAAAAAGTGTCAGGAAATGCTGATGATTCCAAAAAAGACCAGGCAAATTCTTATCTCACTAAGAGCTTTAGATATAGCAAGAGAAGGGGTGTAGCTCTTTTGAAGAACTTAAAAGACGTAGCGAATTCCATGAGTGGTTTAATTGCAGATAAAGAAAGAGAGAATTCTTCAACAACTGATCAGAAAGCTAATAAAAACTCTTCCCAGTGGGTTAAAGTTAGACAACACGGGAAGCCATATAAAGAATTAACAGCCTTGCATTTGTCTCAAGAAATTCAAGCTCACGAGGGCTCAATTTGGACCATCAAGTTCAGTTCGGATTCAAGATACCTTGCCAGTGCAGGTGAAGATAAAGTAATCCATGTGTGGGAAGTGCAGGATTGTGAAGTCATGTCAACAAGACCTCCAGATGATTTAAATTCAGTCAGTGGTACACCCATTCATCCAATGGCTGGAAGTATTCCAGAGCGGCCACCTCTAGCAGAGATTAGTTCCATGCCATCAGAGAGAAGAAAGAAAGGAAAGAACTTTTGTAAAAAAAAGGGAAACTCAATGCCTGATTATGTAAATATGCCAGAAACTGTCTTTGCACTTTCAGATAAACCAGTTTGTACATTCACAGGTCACCAGGACGATGTCTTAGATCTCTCATGGTCATCAGAGCAGGTATAAATAAGGTTTTTAATTTTTTCTCTGAAAACTTAATTTTGTCTTAACCAAATGTGCAACCTTATAAACATGTGCTGCTATTACAGTTACTGCTTTCATCTTCAACGGACAAGACAGTCAGACTCTGGGACCTGGAGACTGGAAGCTGTCTGAAACTTTTTGCTCACAATGACTATGGTGAGGTGCTAAAATTATGTTAGAAAAAATTGCTCCTCATTAGATCAGGGGAGAATCACAGAAATCTTGAATTCTGTTTCATGCTTTTCCCCTTTTTCTTCTAATAATTTCATAGTGTGCAGTTACTTGCATACAGTTCAATCCAGTGGACAGCGATTACTTCATCAGTGGTTCATTAGATTCAAAGGTTCGAATTTGGAATGTATCTGATCGTCAAGTGGTGGATTGGCTTGACCTTCATGAAATGATTACTTCAGCTTCCTACACTCCTGATGGTCAGGTAATAATTCTTTTTTCCCTGTTCCTTGTTCTTTAGGTTATTCTTCCATTTCTTGAAAAGACATTTTATTCAATATAGTTTGATAATTGAAGGGTGCAATATTTGGCTGTCATAAAGGGAGTTGTCGACTGTACACAATAGATGGTATGAACCAACCACCTTCCAAATTCATTCTTGTATTTGTTTTTTTTCAAAGAAAAGTGTTTCTGAATCAAATCTCCAGCATATTCATCAATGTGAAAATATCTTTGAATTGAATAGATTACAAATTGGAACATAAAGAAGATATTGAAATCCAGAGCAAGAAAAAATCTCAAGCTAAGAAAGTTACTGGTATTCAGGTGACCCTTTTCTTTCCTTTTTCTTGGTGCTCTGATTCTCTTGTAGTAGTTTTATATTCATTTGTTAGTTTGCTCGAGACATGACTCTGCCCAAGTAACAGCTGCTGGGATGTGATGCAGTTTTCTCCCTGCAATCCTGGTGAAATACTCATTACTTCTGCTGATTCTCGAATTCGTGTTGCTTATGGATCAGAAATAATTCATAAATTCAAAGGTAACTACCTACCTACCTACTCTGTGAGAACATGGTAATTCATAGTGGAGCTTTCTTGTTATTTCAGGTTTCAGAAATACTAGCAGTCAGATATCAGCTTCATTCACTTCTGAAGGAAAATACATAGTAAGTGCAAGTGAAGATAGTCAAGTTTTCATGTGGAAATGGGAATATCCCAAAAATGTAGGATCAGGGAAAGGCAGGACAAGAACCATCAGCCAAGCTTACGAACATTTCCAATGCAAAGATGTTTCAGTTGCAATCCCATGGGAAGGAATTACAAAAAATGAGCCTCCAATTGTAGAAATGCATTCCAAAAGGCATTATTCAAAACGCTGCATTTCACAACAGCAATCAGGTATTGGATCTCCTACACCAGAAGACAGCAAAAGACACTTGCCACCACTTCCAAAGAAGGACAACTCACTGGAACATATTTCGAGTTGTCAGGACGAAGAGTTTGCTCAATCTTCTCGTATAGACCCTGGAATTGGAGCTAGTGATTCATTCGCCTCAGCTTCTTCTTCATCAATTAGATATGGAGATTCACCATCTATTTCTACTTCTGGGAATTCTCATTCACAGTCTTGGTCATCTTCTTGGTCATTATTTGATGGTAGCAGTAGTCAGGGTGGTAATAATACTGTCCAAGCTACTGCTTGGGGTATGGTAATTGTGACAGCAACTCTGGGTGGTGAGATCAGAGTCTATCAAAATTTTGGACTGCCCCTCAAAGTTGGTCGCCAGGCAAATCTGTTCAAAGATCTCACATAAAAGACTTTTTTTTTTGTTAGTTTTTGACAGGAGATTTGCATCCATGATGTTCATGGATAGCTGATATATATAAATATTTATATGTGTATGTTTGCAGTTTTTTTTTTTTTTTTTTTTTTTTTTTTTTGCACTCAATGTACTACTATGCTTTCTTTAGTATGAACAATTTTGAAGCAATTTGAGTTTCATATAATCTATAGCTTGTACACATTATTTCTGATATCACCTATAATATAAATTATATTTATTTTGGAGTAAAAAATTTGAAATTAAAAATAAAGATCATATACTTCGTTAACTATGAATATGACAACATTTATTATCAATTATTTGAATATTCTAAGTTGATTACAAATATTTAAACTCATTTTTATATACTATTATCCATTCATATATACTTTCCGATACTAATAAAAAAAAAAAGCTTAGAATGTAAATGTTTTTCTTGATATTTATATATAATTACAATTTCCTCTATTGAGTTTAATGTAACATTTCTTGGAAAAAAAAAAAATGGACTTAATTTGTAATAAACTAATGACATATAACACAGAAGACATAAGCATTTATTACAAGAAAATCTTTATGATTATATAAATATTTTATATATCCAAATCTTATTATGTTTAAGATTTTCATCATAAGCTTAACGGATAAATGACGTGGCAAACTTTCCTCAAATTTTTTTTTTTTTTTTTTTTTGCAAATTAATTTTTCCATAAGTTCACTTTTTACTCCTAGATGAAAATAATTCTTCTCCAGGTATATGAGTATGACCAAGTTACAAATTCCTGTGCCACTGAAAAATTCCCATTATTCTCTTCCTCTATTTTTCTGGCCCCTGCATCACCCTTCTCCTGTGCTTTCTGCATCCAATAAGGATCCATCCACTTCCTTTCCGGCTCCCCATCCCCATTTTATTTATTTTTTTCTTTTTTCTAATGCATCATCATCCTACATCCCGAACAACAAATCTTCTGAAAGTAAAAGTTGATCGTATATGGTGCCAATGGATCTGAGAAGAGATTCCACGGCGTGTTTACGGTTGTTGTTCGTGGTTGTTGTTGCTGTTGCATTGCTTTGCTGTGATGCCACATCGGGAAACGTGGTATTCAAAGTCAAGCACAAATACGGTGGCCGTCGGAAAGCCACTTTGAGAGCACTCAAGGCCCACGATTCTCGCCGACACGGGAGAAATCTCGCCGTCGTTGATTTCCAATTGGGCGGAAATTCCAAGGTCACTGATGCTGCTCTGTATTACACAAAACTCGAAATTGGGACTCCTTCCAAAACTTACCATGTACAGGTTGATACGGGAAGCGACCTTCTCTGGGTTAATTGTGGCGGTTGCGCTAACTGTGCTAGTAAAAGCAGCCTGGGATTGAAATTAGAAACCTATGATATCAAGGAATCCAAAAGTGGGAAAAGGATTTCTTGCGATCAGGATTTCTGTTCTCTAATGTTCGATGGCGCCTATACCAATTGTACCAAAGGCAAGCCCTGTGAATATTCGGTTACCTATGCTGATGGGAGTACTGCTGAAGGCTATTTCGTTGCAGACAACATTAATCTCGATCAAGTCTCTGGAAATCTGAAAACAACTGCCATGAATGGTACCTTCTCATTCGGTTGCTCTTCAAAGCAATCAGGCACACAGGGGACAGCCACAGATAGGGTTGATGGGATAATTGGTTTCGGAAGAGCAAATTCTTCCATTCTATCACAACTTGCCGAAACGGGAAAGGTAAAGAAAATGTTTTCACATTGTTTGGATGATGAAAATGGAGGTATATTCGCCATAGGAGAAGTAACAGAGCCAAAAGTAAAATCAACTCCTCTTGCATCATCATCAGAAAGTCATTACACAATCACCATGAAACAAGCTGAAATAGGTGGTAAAATGATTGACATTCCAACTGAAAGTTTCTTTTCATTCGGGAGAAAGACGGTCATCGACAGTGGAGCAACATTGGCTTATTTCCCAGACGATGTTTATAATCTACTTGTCAAGAAAGTGATGACTAACCATTCTGATTTGAAAACTCATTCTGTTAAACCGGATTTGACTTGCTTCCCTTTCAAAGGGAATGTTGATAATGAATTCCCAGATATAACATTTTACTTTAGGAATTCACTAGCACTGAAAATTTATCCCCATGAGTATCTTCTGCAAATTGAGGATGATGATGAATGGTGTCTGGGTTTTCACAGGGGTGCATTAGAAAGTGATGATGGAGAAAAACAGATTTTGATTGGAGATATTCTACTTAACAACAAGCTTGTTGTGTATGATCTAGAAAATAATACTATTGGATGGACAACACATGATTGTAATTCCAGTATCAAAGTTAAAGATGATGAATCTGGAAATGATTTCTCTGTTGGGGCTCATAATATTTCACCTCCAGCTTCTTTGGCTTTTAGTTTGTATGCACAACAAAAGACATTAACAATCCTCATTTTGATCACTGCCATAATAGCCATGTTATAAGTAGAGATAAGTAGCAGTATATATATATTATCATTTTTGTCTTTTCATTTTTTCAGCACAACATTTTTGTTTATAAAAAAAAAAAATTCCATCTACCCAAAAATATACCTGTCAGTGTTTCTATTTTTGTTTGTCTAGTATTATATATAAATAATCCTTAACTGAAAAAAATTTATTCATTCTATTGTTCAACACAATTTTGAGATGAATATTGAAACCTGTTCTATGTAACATGAGCTTTTTATGAGCACTAGGAGTGTTCTCTATATTAATTGAGGATTGCCGTTAGTCACTGAGCAGAATCAGGTGAAGAAGAGAAGAAAGCACTAGTAATGGAAAGAAGGAAATGGGAAGGAAATTCGAGTCCGCTAGCCACTTCCGAAGATATCCAGAAACGCCTTGTTCGACCCACACCTCTGAATTCGCAACCTTCGTATTCATCTGCCGCCGCTTCGTCTCCACGGTATAATACTCGATCAATTTGTATATTCTTCATCTAAATCCACCTCGTGAATGTATTTTTTTCACGTCAATTCTGTAATCTACTATTTGATTTGAGTTCGTTTTTGCTATTTCTTTTCATTGATAAAATAAAACAGATGCGGCGAGATCAGTCAGCGATATTCTTCAAAACTAGACCTAAATTCAGGAAATTAAGAGGTTAGAAGATTATCTGGATCCCGTCCTTCTCTCCACAATTCGCGCAAAAATTGGCGCAAAGAGGAAGCATTACGGAGTAGAAGAAGCGAGGAAAATAACAAAGACTGAGGAAACCGAATCTGATTGGTTCGAGTGGCCTGGAGATCATCACAAATTAATAGCGTCGGGTGGGAGCTCAAGAAGATCAAGATCATTTAGGGTGAAACATGAAGATGAAATTATGGATCACGAACTGGATTCTGATTCAATTGGAGTAGGACTTGACGAAACTGAAGATTTATATTGTACGCCGTTTCAACGGTTTGAGAGAGCGGCAATGAAGCAATTCAAGCCTTGACAAGCAGATTGGCACGTTTTCAGTTCATGGGAACGGATTTTTTTCGCAATTTGATTAGCAAAGGTGAGAATATTATATGTAAAAATAATCTTAAAAAAAATGAAATTAACCTAGGGTTTTTTCTATATTCGAAACAACTCATGTCTTTACTGTTAAAAAAATCATCCCAGTCTGGGGTTTCACTTCTACTGCTGCAGAGGTTTTAACAGTTAGCATTGTGAGGACGGCACTTGACAAGAAGTTAAGGAGAAACACTTACTGATATTACGATAGTTTCTGTTTAACAAGTTTTGTTGAATGTTTTTCTTAATTTCTCATTTACATGTTATAAAATTGTGGATCATTTTGAGTTTTTAATGATTTTGTATTTTATAAGAAGAGGCTAAAATTGAGATAAATTACAGTGGGGTAAGAAGAAGAAGATGTAGCAAACATCTTTGAAGAAGAAAGGTTGGTTTAGTGGGAATTAGAGGCATGATCTTATTTTATTCTTTACGACGTCGTATCACTTTAAATTCGAATAAAGTTCACTTGGCGCCTATTGATTATCCGCTCCTCCTTTTTTCAGTCGATTAAAGTGTAGAAAAATGAAAAACCAGTTGAAGCTGTAGCAGAGTAAATAATGAAGTCTCCTGCCACCTATTCTGTAGATGTAGACAAAGATCTAGACGACGCTGCGCTATGGGCGGTGATTGACTCCGCTGCCGCAGCTTCTATTGTCACCTCCTCCGCCACAAAGCCACTGAGACCACTATATCTCAAGTACGCTTCCCCAATTTCAATTCCCAATACTTCACCTCAATTGAAGGCGCAAAAAAACCCTAGGTATCACTGCAATTACTCCGATGATGGTGTTTTCCAAGATCATCTGGTTGAACAAAACCACAGACCACAGAAAATTTCCAGAGTGAAAACACCTTGTGTCTCGGAGATAACTGAGACCAGTCCGCCGCCTCTAGCGATGGTGAAGCACGTGCAGCGCACGCCGGTCACGCCATTGAGCCATTCTTCTCCGGGGCCAACATGCTTTGCCCGTAGCAGTAATAGTCCTAATGTATCAGATTACTCGCCTACGAAATATGAGAGTGAAAAAGAGAACGTGATTAAGCATAGCCTATCTGGTCAGTTTCCGAGCGTTTCGCTGTTCAAGGAATACCAAGATGCTGCTATGGCGGTAAACTTACTTCCTCACTTTTTTCTAGTTTTCCTGAAATTTATAGATTCCGACTTGCTCGTCAAAGTTTAATTACTATAATGGCACAACCTTGCTTTTCAATATTATATATATACATATATTCACTAGGCCGAAAGAGGGGAAAAAAAATTGGAAGACACATGGTTTTAGTTTCTTCAGCTTGAGTTCTGTTAAATGAAATATAAATGTGTTGTGTACGTTTAAGAATTTATATAAGGACACCTACTTCTATGATTCTTCTGTTGCAGTCGGTTTGTGAAATACTCATTTTCGGTTCAGCTAGTTAATTTGGAGTCCAAAAGATTACATATTACTATTTATATCACTTCTTGAATATCTCCCAGAAACTTAAGGATGGATGAGTTGAATACATGGAAAACCATAAGTGATATTATGAACTTCACATGGTTCAAGAATTGTAAGGATAATCTTTCATTTTCCAAGTTTATGTATGGATTTCCTGCTGTGAAACATACTTTAAACATCAGGCACAATGCATAATTTTAGGTGCCCATGCCAGTGACTCTTCATACTACTACCCATTTTAAATTTTTTCTATATTAGTTCGATTTTTCTCATTGCCCCATTTCTTGATTTTTGTTCACGTATTAGTCTTTGTTATGAAAATTCATGTTTGATCCACATGTGAGTGGTGTGTTAGGTATGCAAGCAAAGTAGGCAAGGAAGATGTGTTTGCATAGAAATTTCTAATGATGATTTCATTATCTTGTTACTCTATGTGGATGATATGTTGATTGTTGGCCAAAATATTTCCAATGGAAAGAGTATGGAAAATGACTAAAGAGTTAAACAGAACATAGATGGATATGATCTAAGAGTAACTCGCAAGCCATCTTAAATCTTGTACTTATAGGTGATTCTTTGAATTGCTTGGAATGTGGTTTGCTACTTATGCAGAGGGTAAGAAGATAGTTTTTGCCACGTCTATGTCTGTGATACCTCAAACTTATTTGATTATCTTCACACTTCCCCACAGATTCTTGAAAAAAGTGACTATACCCTGATTTCTGGATACCCATATATTAAAAAGACAGGTAATACATTGAGCCTTATCCTATCAGTTATAAGGGACTCGGCTACAATATGATTTATGCACATCTGATATGGGCATTTTCTGCATAGGTTGGAGAAAGATAGCATTTTACTTCAATCTATCTTTTGAAATTAAAGACAAGACAATTGAATTTGATGATAACCGCAATGTTCAGCGAGCAGAATTTGTGGTCCGGGCACATATGCAGTATATTCCTTTTCCCCACCTCTTTTTCTTTTCATACAATCTATTTTGATTGAAATGTGTGAGAGGAGGCCTATATCATGTCTCTCGTTGGATTTTATCAATTCAATTTTCTCTTATTCTTGTTCCTAGAGGTGGAAGATTTTCAGATGGTTGGGGCTCATGTGAACGGCGGGAAAAAAGGTTTCTCAAGCCAAATCATGATATTCCTAGCACAGCAGAAACTAGAGCAAAAAACAAGGCATGTCAGGTTTGTGTTTTTTTTTTTCTAAATTGGGTTATTCTTAAAATTCCTCGTTAGGTCAGCTGTTTGCTTTGGTTTATTTTTTTATGCTATGTTTTTGTTCTACTAGTTGTTTGCCCATTGAGGCCCAATTTATCCCCCTATACTTGCAATTGTATTTGGGAGGGAAAGCACTTTCCTTCTTGATCAATTATGTTTATCCACGAAGGAAATGCTTCTTACCTGCCTATATGTAGAATCTGTCATGAGATTTTATTTCAGTCATGGCAAAGTGTACAAGAAATACAAAACCCTCCTTGATGTATAGTTAGTGGCAAAATTAATTATTTTTTAACTATTAACAAAATAATTCTGAAGTGGAGAAGCACCATAATTGGATTGTTTACGGAATGCTAATAAATCTACACCAGGTTCTTTATTTATACGAGATATGTAAGAGTAGTTTGTAAGCTTCAGAAGTGGGAAAAGTGGGTCTGTTGAAATGCCTTTTTAGGAAAAGATTTGCTTTCTTAGATAGATGCCCTCAAGAGTAAAGATTTTGATCTGCTAGGTACGATAAAGTTATCTGAATGGTGTAATGCAATGCCAAGAGAATGGCAAACTAATATGTTCATTGGTCCCATAATTCTCTTGAAGTATCCTTTGCCAAACAATACTCATGGGACTCGGCAGCTTGGTCCATGATAATTTGCTAGTTTGACGATTTATGCATGTTGCACAATAATAGTGCTTATTGTGCCATCTCTATATTTATGCTGCAACATTATAAGTTTCAACTCCGATTTATTGTCAATAAATTAATATTTAATTTCTAAATTTGCAGGACCTGCTTGGTATTGGAGAATATCGACCTGGTGCAAACCGTACTCACAGGTAAAGTTGTGATGTAGAATTCTGTCCAAAATGATTATGCACACTCTCAGGCTTCTCCATTGACCAAGGCTTCCTATTCACCAAGGCGAGATGTATTAAAACCTCTTACAAACAGAAAGACCCGAGAATTGGGAGATAGTCTCATGTCATGTTAGTTTACTTCAGACTGACCACACCCACTTCTCGTGGCTCCCGAAATGAAAAAAAAAAAACAAAAGTCTTCAAATGCTCAACTGGCATTAAACTCGACCCATGTTGATTTTTTATATTGATTAAGCTCCTGTACTTAAAAGTGATTGTACTTTTGATAGAAATAATTATAAATAACATGCAAGTAGCTGAGTTCTTATCGGTTTCTTTTGGAGTTATTGCACCTGGTAAGAGGCAAACAGTTCGCAAATTTATCTAGATCCTACAGCACGCGGGCACGGCACATGAGGGTTGGATGCTGGGCAATGGTTGCTATGGAGTTTTTTTAATTCTTTGCCATTGCTCTGTGTGGAAGGAAACTTCAGGGAATCACTCGAAGTTTAAGGGGGGGAACCACCACTCTCTGCAACAGAATGAAAAATGTCCTAGTTTGATACTTTTTAAGGAACCTATCTATTAGCTAGTACTTTCTTTCCATACTTTAGGTAGGCAGGCCTTGGATCAAAGGTTGTTTCTTTGAGAACCTGAAATGGAAAGGGATTAGAACAGGTTGGGGAGTTGAATTTCACAGGATGCCTCTTGTATCATTCTCTAAATGCTCTTCCTCCATAAGTCTCTCATACGTCCTATCTTTAGAACTATGTTTTTAACAGCTATTACATATTGTAATGGCACGAATGGTTGAAATGACTTATAGGCCGACAGCGTGTGTGGCGAAACTTCGGCATCCGTGTACTGCACAAGGACGGTCTTTTTATTTATTTATTTATTTAGTTTTCCATAAAACATATATATATATATATATATATATATATTAGTAGTGAGGATATTATTAATTATAAAGCATCCCGTTGACATCGCCACCCTTGATGGAGGTGATTCACACTCATACTTGATGAGTGATCCAAGCCCTTGTGTCTGGTCATTGATACCTAAGGGGCAAAATTTGGACCTAATTATATACACACATTTTGGGAAACTGGTTTTCTGACAATAGTAGACTGATAGAACAATATACAATGGTATGGAAAAATATAACACTCAAATCTCTTATAAAGACGAAGAATTTAGGGAAAAATTTTGGGTGGTATTAATGTACAAAAGGTATGCAGTGTGAGGTAGAAAGATTACCGGCCAAGAAATAGGTAACCTTGGTGTCACCGACAAATGGCACCCAAGATCGTAAAATTACGTGAGAATAATATTATTTGTTTTAGGATTTAGCAGAAAAGAAATTATATGTGTAGTACGGTTTGACTTTCGAAGTTATACTCCCATGAAAATTGAGCATTTACTTTTATAATTTTAACAATTATATATATATATTCTCATTAATTCATATATTTTGGAGGTCAACTATGAGCGTTTAATAATGCAATAATTCAGATCCACAGAGACATTTCGGGGGAATTGGTCTTAGAAAGGAAGGATTCAAAAGAAATTATCTTTCTTTTACCCTTTAATTTTCTCTAGTATGTGTATATATATATATATATATATAACACACTACTTTACAAAAAAAAAAAAAAAAAAACTAAATTGATCCGTAGATGGGATGAAAAATATGATTAACAATATATTTGATTGAATAGTTGACCGGGCCTTTGCTTAAAAACACTTCCTACTTTCACTTGTATTTTTTAAAAGGAAATATATATATTCCATTTTCCCCTTCCCAAACAGTCAAAATCCACAACTGTAAAGACTCAGAGGGCCTTCTTTTTCCTTCCAACACTGTCCTAAAATTATTTAACTCTAATCTCTTCTAAAGTTCATAATTTTTTACAAATATGTATACAAAATTTTATAATTAGATGTATATATAAATATATATTGTACCAGCAGATTCGTGTAATAACATAACATGAGATATCCAGCCAAGCATTTCCTTTCCTGAATAGAGGAAAACAAAAGTGAAGTTACGGATAGGGGCGGGAAATGGCCGTTAACGCATTCCCATGACCTATATATATATATATATATATCTCTCTCTCTCTTCCTTTTCTTCTTCTGCTTTTTATTATACTCATAATTCGTGTGCCTATTCCATCACTGCAGCAGCAGCAGACAGGCACCTCCGCCTGATCTCCGAGACATCGCTATGGCTCAACAGGTACTCTCATTTACCACTCAAATTTCTCGATTTTTCAATCTGCTGCGAAATGTCGTCGGATTTTATATTTATATCTTTTGCTCAATTTTTATTTGATTTTTTCTTTACTCACTCATTCTCTGAGCTCAAAATGTAAACGGTTCTGATTTCGCAGGACGATGGATGGCCTCTTGGTTTGCATCCGCTTAATGTAAGAGTTGGTTTGGTGAGGAGCCGCGACCTTTCGTTTAGTACATTGTTAACTCGTTCCACGACTTCCTCGGCTGATTCTTCATCTGATCTTGATACAGAGGTCAGTCTGATTTCGGAAAACCATTGTTTATTGCTAAGGGAGGATATATATATATATATATATATTATATTTTTGATATTCAGAATCAATCTCAATTCTAAAATGTTCCTTCCTGTAATGCAATAAAAGGAATGTGAATCAGTATAATTTCTTGCATTCTTTGTTGTCTGAGCGGTTCCGAAACAACCTACTGTTCTGTGGTAGCAAATAGCTATCACAATTTTATAATAACTATTATTTTTTTTATCGCAGTTCAGTAAGATCCTCTTTCCTTGACCTATTTTTGTTTTTATCTGTTGTAGTTTGATTTCTCTTTATTTCTATCCACCTCTTGTTGGAAATGTAGAATGGAAATGGTTTTGTTTCGGTTCTTCTGAATGACGACGAAGAATATATTATTTTTTCTTTTTACTTTAGGAAAGCATTATGGGGGTCCTTCAGGAAGATTACATGATCTTTTGGGAGTGATTTTACAACTAGAGATTCTGTGTGTACAAAAATTCCCGTTCTTGTGCAACTATTTGAGTTATATAATAAATTGTTTATAATTTCCTTTTCTAAAGACAGAGCGAGAGAGAGAGAGAAGGAGGAACCATCAGTTAGCACAAAAGCGATAGTGACTAATGTGGGCCTTTGCGCTTTTCTCTTTTAGTGATTGATGATACATAAATAATGGGGCTAACAGGAAATATTTCTCTGTAAAAAAGTTGTCATCTGCACATTGTTCATGTAGTGTTTCCTATTACTTTGTTTTCTTTATCAGGCTGGGCCATACTTGTTAAAAGTTGCAAAGAAAAAATTAGCAATTTCTTCAAACTTTTCACATGTTTCTGAATGATGGTGTTTTGAGTCTTTGACTCCGTACTTTCCAGTTCATTAGCTTCTCCTGAAACTACAGGCCTTACTTTCTCCTCATCATTTTTCTTTTTCTTCTTGAGCGTGTTTTGTTTCTCATTCTAATGAGTAAAGAAGCATTGATAGAATATGGAAAGCAGAAAATTTTTTCAATCTTTGGTATGCCTTAATGATTGATTTACCTGTTCCATTCTATGGTGTGTGCCAACCAAGTGGAGTGCGGGGTGCACGCCTTCAAAATGTAGAATTGCTTTGTTTACTATCTAGTCCTTTCTTGCTCCCTTTGAAGGATATGTCTTCAACATAATTAAAGAAAACGAATGAAGTTTTAATTCATTGCTGTCCACCTGAATGCCAAATCTGATTTTATGATGCACTTTAAGGAAACAACTAAGTGATGCGAAATTTTTTTTTTGCTCTCTTATCTCCCTTTATTGTGCAAGGCATTACTTCCACAGACATAGAAAATGAATCATGCTATTAAAAAGGAGAAGAAAGAAATGCTACTTATTAAAATCTGAAAGGACCTTGAAAGATTGCATGTTGAATAGGAGGAAACTGAGAGTTAGGCAAAAACCTCATGTTTCTGTTAATGCTGGATCATGCTTCATGGTTGGTGTAGAGTTTTACAATCATAATGCTTGGAAGTGTTCAGCTTTACCGTAACTACAACACTTTAAATCTAACCTACTGCACTATATATGGAATGCCCCACCCACGTTATACCTTTGGTTGACTTCTCCATCTACAATTTTGTATGAGGGTAAAGTTACAAATATGGTTGTTGAGAATTTGATTTTTTTTTAAAAAAAATATGCTGCTATACTTGAGAACCTAATTGTCTGGTTTATTATTGTCCATTCTGTCTTTGCAGTCAACCGGATCTTTCTTCCGTGACAATAGCATTACCCTTGGCAGTCTTATTGGTATCTCTAGCGTTCTAGAGCTCTCTAGAAGATCCACACGAGGTAGAGTTACAGAGACTACCATAAGGAAGAAGAAGAGTTACAAATCAAGAACTTGGTTATTTTCACTATGCTCAAAGCTGAGCACTGATGCTGTGAGCATAAGCAACAACACTCAGTCCCTCGGCCACTTTCTTCAAGCAGAAAGGCAAGCTTCCAATATGTACAGAAGGGACCAGAGTCCCAGCAATTACGGCCCTGATGATTTCTCCCATACTGTTCCTGCTTCAGACGACAATTCTTTATTCCTTGAAGGCCACATAGCTCCTCCTCAGTCAGGTCTGGATGGGGAAAGGATAAATGGAGGTTTAGTTAAGAATGATCGATATGGAACTTCAATGATTTTCACACGTCTGTGTGGAAATCTTACTCAGTAAATGGTTAAGCTGCTTTCTTTCAACTGTTCAAATCTTTTCTTTGTTCTCAAGAGCTTTTTTGGTTAAATAGTGTGAATGGAAGGATGTCCTAAATTAAATGTATTCTAGCTTATATAGCGGATTGGGTGATAGTGAGGGTTGATTTTCCATCCTAAGAAAGAAATATTTTATCTTCCCCCAGTTTGGGGTGCGTCTCTATAAAGGAAACCCCACATGCTGTTCATTTATTGGCTTTTGATTGATTAATAAAGTCCCTATTAATTTCAGTTCTACCATCCTATTATTTTATCTTCATTTGTTATCTTTCAAAAACAATTCAAAAACTCAAAAATACGTGCCAACTTCTCAAAATGACAAGATTTTGTCAATCCATAAATTCACTGGAAAGAAATGTAGGGCTTTCATTGAACCAGCAACTCCATAATCAATCTTCTGATTATATTTAGTAGTATAGTTTTGCATATAGTAGAAGGGGTAGCTCCATCATTCTTCCTAGGATGGATTCCGGCATTAGAAGTATAGATTTTCATTTGGTTTCTCTGCTCAGTTGCACCGATCATTACCATCAGGGCACTAATTCTTCTAGTGCCATCTCTGATTGCTCTAGCTTCAGAAAGCAATTTGCCTTTGAAATGTGGCCCAAGCATATGTATACTAATCAATATTCACAGCTTATCAAACCTGTCATCGCAATCAGCAGCAACCTTCCCAGAATTCCGCCCTCCCATCTTGCCAAATGAGCTCAAGGATGAGAGACTCTTGTAGCTGCTGCTACCTTCATTAAGATTGACAGATTTTCTTGAGGTTCTTGGTTGTGATGGACTGAATTCCAAGTCCATAGTATCACTGTTGTTATTGATCTTGACAACAACCAGCTGAGTGATGCTGCTTCGGCAAAATGGACAAACTGGCACCTTTGCCTTGTCTGTTGATGGACTTGGTTTACTGTAGCAACACAAGGCTAAGGTACACCGAGCACACATCTGGTGACCGCATTGTTGAACTTCAATTGTACATGTCTGCTCAAAGCAAATACAGCAGAGGCCAACATCGCTAGCCTGAGACAATGTTTTTGCACCAAAGATGAATACTATTGACTTCAATTCTTCAAAACTTAGGCAAGTCAAATGACACATGATTATATTTGAACTTTATTTAACCTTTCATTTCTCAAGCAATAACATTGATAAAGCATAATCTTCTTTAATTTAGAGAGATGCATGTTTCTTTGCATGCTTTTCATGAACCTTTTTCAGAGTCATTCTGCTTTCTTTCATAAAGATTTTATAAAAGCAGAACCTAATCTCCAATGACCAGACAGGAGGACAGAGCCTTGTTAGGCATCCCATTGTAGTAACCACTACGTTCAGTGGGAAACATGGGGAACTAGCAATTAATGTGGGTAAAAGTTAAAAATATCCGAATAACTCCCACCAATCACTTTAAAAGATGGATCACTCCCTCCCAAAATTCTTAATTGGATTAGGATGGCAGCATTCTTTAGTCAAAATAATGCTTTTGAAGGTATGACTAACTTTAACTCTTATCTAAAATGCAAAATTTTGAAGTGTCAATATATTCTTGATATTAGATTACTAAAATTTCAAACGAAAATGATCAAAGAAATCCTATACCAACCTTAATAGGACATAAATTTTAATATGTTTATTACCTCAAGATCAAGATCTATTTCCTCTGCATCAGTCAGGGGCAAGTTTGAACAGGCTGTCTCCTTCAAGATTAACTTTTCTCTCTCTTTGTTGGCCTCAATGAGTGCATCCTCCAGCAAGGCCTTTGCATCAGGATTAAGCTCACCTATGAACTTCAAGGGTGCAGGCCATGTTAAAGGCTCTGGAGCTGAAGGATTTAGTAATGCTGCACAAGCTTCATGCTTGAACTTCAGTGCAACCATGTAAGGTGTCCTCCTAGATAGACCTCATCTCAAAATATTAGTCCACTAATTGAATGCATTAAATTGAATGAAGTCTCATGCAGAAATCCAAGTATAAATGGAAATAAAATTAAACATTGTATCCTCCAGTACAGATCTTGAGCTTTATCCAAATTCATCATTTTTTCCCCATTTTGCTTGTTGAAGGCATTGAAAATTCAGCAAAGGTAGGATTGAATTGACAACATTCCTATTCCTAGTTAAGAACTTCAGATTCAGACAATAATAGCTAAAAGAAGCACATAGTGCAGCAGAAGTTCCTAAGAGCTCACCCAGAGTAATCTCTCTGAAGCCGATCTGCACCCCAAGCAAGCAATTCTCTAACACAGTCGAGAGAACCACCACGTGCCGCCAGATGAAGCGGTGAACTTCCGGAGCTGCTGCCAAAAGGAAACTATACGTGTGACCATTATGTTTATACTGGCAGAAGAAAAAGACTAAAGACTAAAGAACTCAAGGTACCTGTATCCACCAGTAGAAGCACACACAAGTGCACCACTTGTCAATAAAACACGGACACAATCAGCCTGTTTTTGACGTGCTGCTAGATGCAATGGAGTTGCTCCACTTCCATCCTTTATATTCACAAATCTTGCAAATCCCCTAAATCCATTAATCCATGCCAAAGAACATCAGTTAATTCATTCTTTTTTTCTTCGTTTGCATAACACAACAACTCAGTGGTAGCAACAACAAAAAGGAAATAATAAGAAAGTCACCATGAATGTGCAACAGGGGAGGAATTGGCAGCAGAAAGAATCAATTTCAGACACTCTGAATGGCCATAGTATGCAGCATGATGCAAGCAGGTTCTTCCATTCAGTGAATCAAACATTAAAACCTAATATAAGACATTTTTGGTCCTTAAGGAAGTCTCCATTACAAAAATAATTTACAAGTAAAAGAAACAGAAGAGAGATAGACAGAGGAAATAAATTTAAAAAAAAAAAAAAAAAAAAAAAAAAAAGAAACTAGACTTTAGGTTGAATTATACGGTGATCATACATTGGCTCCTGCCTGAATAAGCCTTTCCACGCAAGAAAGCTTTCCGTGCATAGCAGCTAACATCAATGGGGTCTGAAAAAATAATAAGGGAATCAAGGTAAAGGAAGAACCTAGATGCACTCAAATGCCCCAAAAGAAAAAGCTGCAAAAAGCTAAAGGCAAATTTCTCTGAAAATATCATTACCTGTTTGTGCCGGTTAAGCATATCTGGATTGACAGAACGATCTAACAGCATAGAAAGTACCTAAAACATCACAGCGTCAATAAATACAATAATCAACAAAATAAACTAACCAATCAGCACAATAAGATCAGATGAAGAAAAAAAAAAATGTGTGAAGAAACAAAGTTATGAAGAAAAATAGCAAACGGAAAACCTGGATCCGGCCATTGGCGGCAGCCACATGTAGTGTTGAGAGCTTCCCTTGAGCAGTAGTCATTCCCAGCAAAGAAGGGTCTTCATCAACCATTTTCTCAACTGTTTCCAACTCCCCATTTTGGACAGCACTGAAAAATCCATGTTCATTGGATTCTCGGCAACTCAGTCCTTGACCCATCACTTCCCTCCCCCTTCCTTCCCTTCCTTCCCTTCCTTCCCTCCTTCCTTATTTTTTAAAATGGCATTTAGCAAACAAACACGCGCCACCCACCGGAGGAGGTGGTGGGGGAAGTCTCTGAGTCTGAGGCCAGTGGGTTTTTTGGGGATGTGGAGACTAGGAAAAAAAAAGTAAATCACAATCTATTTCTCAAATAGACACAAAAGGCAAAAAAAAAAGAAGCAGCCAAAATGACCTCGGTGTCTGAACCTCTGCCCGCTCAGATTGGGCAGCTTATTAATGCAATGCTTGTGGCCAATTGTCCCGTAACCATTCGGACAAAGGTCAGTTTACTTTTCCACTAATATATTTTCGGATATATATATATAAATAAAAAAACGGCAGAACAATTTGTCAATCCTATTTCCTGGTCATAACATTTTCTTTTCCCCTTTTCCTATAATTGGAAAAATTAATTACTATATTTATACATATATATAAAATTTTTGAGATATAATTTCATCAAATATAGTTAATTAAACTTACTTTATCTTCTCTTATAAATATATTATTAAAAAAAAAAAAAGTCATAAATTATCTCCTAGTAGTAATGGGCAGCGGTCAGTCCAATATTGTGCTAAATCTGCCACTCTTTCGAATCCCATTCAAAGAATTCGTCTGCGACAACAACAAAAAAAAGGTCAAGTCCTAAAGCGCAAGTAGCTTTTCTTTCTTTCTTTTTTTTTATTATTTATATATATATATATATATATATATATATATATATATATATATATTTTAAAGTATAAAAATCTTATTAAAAAAAATTATGATTTTATATTCAAAGAATATAACTAATTTAGAAAATTTAATAAATTTATTGAATATATTCTCCAATGATTGTCAAAGAAGAATTTTAGACGGAAAAAAAAGGTTACAAGTTTTTTTTTTTTTTTTTTTTTGTTCTTTGTAGGGTTTATGTCAACTTTGACTGGAACAAAAAAAAAAAAAAAAACAGATATACTTGCTATGGTCTTTTGGGGGGAGAAATTCTTAAAAAGAAGTTTCATTTTCTTCCATCTCTTTGACTTAGAATTCTTTTTGGTCAAAAACAGAATTTTTCATTCAAATGAATAAATAAATCACTTTTTCTAAAAATAATGGTATTAGATTCTGTATAAGCTGTCTGGAAAATTCACCTTAAAAAAAAAATTCTGTTGACTAATTTGGAGTAAAATGGGAAGTGGTCCAATTCACCTAAAACTTTGGGCTAATCCAAGATAAGGAAAACATATGATTTGTTGTTTGTATGGTCTACCATTTAAGTTTGTTTGACAAATTGAAAAGGCCCAGCCCAAATAAAAATAACCAAGCTCACAATTTTGTAGCCCAACAGATTGGGCTAAACTACCCTTTTTTCCATTCTATGAAAACTGTCAATGATGTTTCGAAATATTATTATTGGAAGGAGGCTCACAATCTGCCAGTTTATAGTGCAATTGGCTCAATTTGGGCCCAACTCTTGCTCGACCTTTTTTTTTTTTTGTTTTATACCCATTTGGGGCGTCCAGTGTCTCCACCTTATTTGGTGATACTAATTCAGACTCGGCATGCGGAGTGCTCGTAGAGTTCAACTCTTACTTGAGGGTGAGGGTCCGACCCGGAGCTTTTTTTAACATGGCGCTAACCACTCGGGGAGATTCGAAACCTCGACCATCCGCCCTGGAGGAAGCATTAGGAGTCTGCGCACCAACTCCCCCAAGCTAACGGGTTCTTGCTCGACCTTTCTTTCTTTTCAATTTTTTTTTTTTGGGTTTATAATATGACTTATCTTGAATGTGTTCAAACTATGGACGAAACCTTTTAAGTCTATGTTTACATTTAAATTAATCTTCATTCAAATAAGTAGGTAGTCTTTACTATGACTCTAAATTTTAAACGATTATTTAACATTTAGTGTGGATTTGAACTCCTTTCTTATGTTGCAAGCTTAAATGTAAGCATCATCGCATAAGAGTTTTAATAGTGAGATATTTTTTTCCAACAAGAATAAGATTTTACAAATACAATTAGCTAGTTGAATATAAATTAATCAAAACAATGACAAAAATTAGATGAAAAAAAATTATTGTGGTATCGAGATTGACGTGACTCATCTTTCCCATGTATTGTCACCTTGTTTGTCAAATAAAAAATTTTAGATTTTAATCTACATTGGAGACAGTCTTATACTATATTCTATCCGAGTGATGCAATATTAAATATCTCTCTCGAATTAATCCATAAAGATGTTGATTTGAAGTAAAACATTTACATTGACATAAACATTTTAAAATAAGAAATAATTTTCCCACAGTGATAAGAGTGGAACCGAATTGATATTTTGTGTGAGAGGGAAATGTATCCAAATGAAGACCCACACACACACCATCCCCCTTTTTTCATTGATTGATTAACGTACGTGCATACTAATGGTAGATGAGGTGGGAGATAGATTTATATGAAAATATTGGATGTCTACATCTCTCTCTCTCTCTCTCTCTCTCTATATATATATATATATATATATATATATATAAACTGATAGCTATAGTATGCAAATAGAACCACTCAACCTAAAAGCTTCTTTCAGTAGTTATGTATTGGACGTTTTCTAAACGTCCAAAACAGGTAAGTCTTCTTACCACTGCTAAAATTTAAATGGAGGGTGTGCCACCCCCAATCATGTTCTTCGCTCACTATTTACATACATATAATATATATATATATATGCTTCACTTAGTGGCGAAGGAATCAAACACCTTATTTCAGAAAGGCAAGTAAGTAACTGATCAGATCCGCGTAGTTTTCATAGACAAAATAAAAACATGATTGGAAACTCCACCCTATGGCTGCCTACTACATGTCTTAGCTACTACTATCGTCTCCAATACAAAATTTTCTTTGAATAATCATTAATAAAATAAAAAATAAAGTTAAGGATGAGTTCCGATTTTAATACTATTTTTAATTTTTCCTTAAGTTGAAAGAAATTAACATTGTTAAGGATTTTATATAAAATAGTAATTATTGAAATAAATTGACCTTGTTACATTTTGCCACGAGGACTGGTTCATAATATAAAGGCCCTAGATTTTGAGCTCAATTATGTGGTTGATTGCGATAGTAATGAAGGATTAATAAGTTTATTTATAGGAAATATAAAAGTGATTAAAGATGATGATGATGATGATTACCCTTTTTTAGTCAAAGTTATTATTGAGGTTGACATTCTTTGGACTCAAATAATTGTAAAATATTCCAAACATTAATACTTAGCAAAGTAGAGAAATTAAGGACAGAAATTGTTTGGTGTATAAAGGCGCATATATATATATATATATATATTTATTAAAAATATATATATATATATATATATATATATTTATTTATTTGTGTATGATAATAATCGATAAAAGTGAATTTACTACAAAAAAATATAAAAGAATATTTGTATGTTTTGATTCACTTTATGTGTTTAAAATGTGTCATTCAGTAAAGAGTTTCAAACTTTTATTTAATAACCTCTTTTAAGTAAATAATGTGAGACTCTAAGATATAACAAAAATACTTTTATAAAGAATTTTTTTTATTTTAATTACATAAAAAATCTAAATAATTCTCGGAGTATTATCAAAAAGACTCTCGATATCTTTGCATTGTTCATTTGCTTTCTTTTTTTTATTTATTTATTTTTTCCATAAGGATCCGGTATCCGAATTCACACGGGTTGACTAATTCGGATTCGAAGCGGATCCAGAGATTACGGCTTTAAACTTCTCTCAATCGCAGTTGTGAGGGATCGAACCGTAGTTCTCTTACCAAGCTCAGCCTCCATGCGCCACTGAATCAACTAAGAATTGGTTGTTCATTTACTTTCTTCCGAAGGTATACTATACATTTTGTAATTATTAGGTTACATAGTAGCATGCAATATAGGTACGTTTATATATTTATATATATATTAGGTAGTTGATTTTTTTTTTTGGCCTTATTGTTTATAGTGCTAATCACCATCAATACAAAAGTTTACGTGCCAACACTATCCTCCCTCTCTCTCTCTCTCTCTCTCTCCTCTACATATATAATTAAAAATTAAAAAATGGATGATAGTGATGGGCCTGAATATTTTACTAATTTCCACCGACAAATACTCTTTTTTGTTTGAATTTGCATGGTCTTAATTGAGGGTCGACTTTTACACATATATATAATATAATAATAAGTTCTATTAAATTAACACTTTGGGTTGTGCTGCTTTTTCCATGGTAAAGAAACATTGGATTTTATCAGTACTATAATAAGAACAAAAAAAAAAAAAAAAAAATCACATTACTTTGAATTTACAAATATGGTCAATTATTTGGTAATTATTTTCAATGTATAAAAAAAAATGAAATTTAAATTCATTGTTAAATTAGTGTTTAATTAGAAGGATTTCAAAGATGTGATAATAAAAAGTGAAATTAATCGAATTTGATTGTGAAAATTATCAATCATTTGTGTGTTTCAAAGATTTGAGGAATGGGTGGGTATATACTAGCTAGCAACAATATTCAATAGAAAATGTCACTACTCGTTTATCTATCTTAAATTAAAGTGATTGTGATTTTTGCCCCTTAAAGTAAAAAATATATATATATATATATATATATCATGTCTTCTTTGAAAAGTTTCTATTTTTATTTTTATTCTTTTTAAAAATTTTTTAAAGGCCTTGTTGATAATGTAATTTTTCGGCCAAAAAAAATAGAGCTAAATTAATTTGTATTTTATTTTTTATTAAACATAGGGATCTTTCTCCTCAAATTTTAACAATTTTTAATTAGTCTCTAAAAATATTCACCAAATTAGGTCTTATAGGTGCATGAAATATAAATTTTAATGACTAAAAATTGATAAAATTTAACAAAAATAACTCTTTGTCTAATTATTTTTTTTAGGAAAATTGGTAAATTTGGTCCCTTAATTTATATAATTTTTATGATTTCATCCCTATTTTTTTTTTTTTTTTTTTTTTTTATCCTTTAACTTAATAATTTGGTAAATTTCATCCCTTAACTTAAATTGTAAATTTCATCCTTTAACTTAATAATTTAGTAAATTTCATCCCTTAACTAAAATTTAGTAAATTTCCTTAAAATAAAAATAATAATACTAAAAAAAAAAAGGGGTAAAAATGTAAATTTTAATACAAAATATTTTAATTTACTATTGTAAATATACATTTAATAAAAAAATTTGTATATTACCAAAGATATTATATCATACATTTGTAAATTTATATTTAATAAATGTATTATTAAGGATAATATCCCAAAAATTATATAAGTTAAGGATGAAATTTACCAAATTATATTAAGTTAAGGGATGAAATTACTAAATTATTAAGTTAATGGATGAAATTTACCAAATTATATAAGTTAATGGATGAAATTTACCAAATTATTAAGTTAAGGGATGAAATAGTACAAAAAAATAAAATGGAGATGAAATCACAAAAATTATATAAATTAAGGGACCAAATTTTCCAATTTACCCTTTTTTTTTAAAAAAAAAAAAAACATATTTATCTAAAAATAATAATATTTCTCACAAATAGTCAATATTTTTTCAAAATAAAGATAAAAATGGCGAGGGCTTGTGAATGGAGTGAGCTGATTTCTTGTTTTTTTGAAAATTTAAGATACTTTCATCTCTCCTATGTTTTTTTAAATTCATGAATTTCATAAATAATAAAAAAGATTGATACCCGAATATTATTTCACAAAGAAATAGAAAAGGCTAGCAATTATAATAATAATAATAATAATAAGTAAAAGCACACGTGTGATAAATAAAATTGAGATAATGATAATGACAAATTATAATGGGGGTACGTACGTAAAAAATAATAAAATGGGAAAGAATCATTCCCATGCAAAACTTAATGGACAGCGCACTACGAATCAAATAGAGGTCAATGTCGGATGCGAAATGACATCATTTTGTAATTTCTTCAGGAATTTTGATGTCCATTCATCCATCATTACTCTCACCAAAACAACAATCCAAAAAAAAAACCCCATATATATATATATATATATATATATATATATATATTTGTTTTGCTTAATGAAGAGCTACCACCACTTCCCACTTACCAAAAGTTATTAATTCTTCCAAGATAAAAAAATAAATTAAATTATTGCTTATTTAAGCATCAAACCCTAGCAAATCATGCATTATATATATTGCATGTCCGAACATATATATATATATATATATTATTAGGGAAGAATTTCAACCGCTATAAGTAAGCTATATATATATATATACCCTCTCAAAATAATTTTCCATTAGTCAAATTTTAATTTAGTCTTATTTGAATCAATTTTAATTGCACATGCAAAGTTTTTATTTTTATTATTCTTATTCGAGGAAAGATTTTATCTTGATAATAACTTATATGACACTCGTAGTGATTTGATAACATTCACTTTTTTATTATATCAAAGCCAAAGTATAAACTCTTTAATTTTAGCTCTAATCAAAATTAGCTACTATTACTAAATTTTCAATGGTAAAGTTAGAAGTGTAACAGGGAAAGAAAAGTGGCAGAAGGTATAAATTTAATCATCTGCCCCATATATGTAGTTATCTATTCTTTTGTTTATGTTATTTGTATAAATTAATCATTTTATCTATCTATAATTAGTTTAATCCTTCATATAAAGTGTCCAATATTTTAAACAATTTTGACGACTTTTTTTGCTTTTGAACGACAAGTACTATTTAGCAAATGGATGGTACTCTAAATACATGATTTTGATCTCATTCGGAAAATGTTGGTTAACCTATATTTAGGTTCCATTAATTTGTCTATTTACTGTAAATAAAAATAATAGGGGGCGAGGGGTTTGATCGTGTGCATGCATGATTTTTATATATATGGTACTGTAGTAATGTTTCATAATTTAAAATAGGAATTGGTTCCATATATATATATATATATATATATATATATATATATATATATATATATATACAAATAGGGATCGATCAATTAAAATTGGCTGGCTAATGGTATGAGAAGAGGTATATGTATATATGGACAGGTGGGCAGACAAATTTGGGGCGGGTATGATGTAGTGATAGAATAGAAATATGGTGGAGAGAATCTGATTCTGGTACGTCTAATTAAGTGCATGCTACCCATATATATATATATATCTTAGAGAGCCACATGAGCCAGAACGTGTACACTCTGACCAACTTCGAATCTCAATCTCAACACCACGACACACACACACTAGAACGTTATGAAAAAAGTGAAAGCTGCTGCTGCCAATTAAGAGTGTGACATATATATATATATATATATATATATATATATATATATTTATATTGTTTCACTAGGACATCTTGGAGTCAACAGTAAAAATACACCCCCAAGTAGCATATATAGTAGCATGTCATGATTTGGCTTGGATTTTCGAGCCGTTGATTGGTTTTCATCTTTCTCTTTTCCCTTGGTTTTGCAAATATTTTGTATATATATGAATGTGAGTGATGTATAGGTATATATACACAATATTTAAAGGTATATATATATATATAGGAACGACAATCTCGGGATCACTATTAATTAGAGAAGAGGGAGTTCCAAAATGAGAGGAATCCAATATTGATATTATTACTAAGTAATGAGTGAAAGAAGAAGCGAAAAAATGAAGACAAAACGACCGACCATTAATCAAATACTTGATGATTTCCCATGACTTTTTGGCCCGCATATTCAAATTTTCTCTATCTATCTATCTAGGATTTCTATACTCCACATGAGGGCAAGAGAGAGAAAGTGGCAATATATATATATTAGTTATAATATCTTGACTGGGTTTTTTTTTTTTGTTGAAATATAAATATATATATATATATATATATATATATATATATATTTATATATTGATTGTTTGAATGAGGAGCAGAAGTAACTTTATTCTTTGTTGGGTAAGCAGCCTTGGTTCTTGAAAAAGCATGTACCAAAGATTCTCTTCCTTCGCCCTCACGATTTCCGTTTTCAAGTGAATCAATAAAGTACCACAAGTAGTACTACTCTCTATAGCTACTTTCAATATATATATATATATATATATATATATATATATATTTCCCAAACCTCATCATGTTTGTCTATCATAATTTCTGCAATTACACCAATGACATTAAAAAAAAAAAAAAAAAGTTATATGGAATATACATTATTCTTACCCTTCAATTTCAATCTAGAATTATTAGTCACCAAATGTTGAAATTAAAGAGCTTTTTTTTGTTTAAAAATATTCTTTTAACTTTCTTAGCTATTGAAAAAGCTTGTTCACAAAGTATAAATTGAATACTATACGAAATTATGATTAACACATATTTATGGTAAGAAATAAACTTCGTGAGTGCAATTTGAGTATAATCTAAAATTAATAGAAACAACAATTTTAAATACAAGATAGTCTAACAAAATAAATACTCACTTTTGATTAAAAATACTAAAATATATTTCAATTTTATTTTCTTTTATTAATAATTTAAAAATATTACTTATGAGCATTTAATGGATTAATTAAAAAATGCTTCGTCTCTCTAGCTAAGTTATCATATATGGAGTAGTATTCTAATTATGATAATCTAAGTATATATATACACTTCATTTTTTTAAACTTGTTTCAATGGAAAGACATTGAGATTTTTTTTTTTTTTTTTTTGATATTTTCTTCACATTACCCTTCTTAACAAAAAAAAAAAAAAAAAAAAAGAGTATATAATATTTATAAGATGATAACAATGATTGGATTTAGTTACCGAGGAGAAGAAATCAATCGTACATAGAAAAACTATGGAAAATAAAAAATGTCTCTCTCACGAAGAACATTCTGAAAGAAAGAACAGAAAAGAATTCATCACGTCGTCCCCAGCACTCCTTCTGTCAGTCAGTGTGCGTAGAAAACGAGGAAGAAGAAGAAGACTACGACCACCACCACCATCATCACCACAAACCAATATGCTCACATGCTTAAATTAGCTTAAATGCCCTAATTTAAACCATATTTCCAAAAAAAAAAAAATTGTTATAGATTCTGTCTGTTCAAAGTTTCAAAATACACTAGAAAAAGTACCAGTATTAGAATTAATCCTTTGACAGTTTAAAGCATATACATACATATATATATATATATATATATATATATATATTTACATAGCAGTAGTGCAGATACCGGAGGAGGTGTCTGGACCAAAGCATATTTGTGTTGGACCAGACACGAAAGATCTTTGGTGTCAGAAGCATGAAATGGACATCAAATTAGTATCAAAATCAGTTTTTTAAGTCTGCTTAAAACGCATTTTAAAAACAGGTTTATATTTGTTAAATTTATATATATATATAAAGTATTGATCTTTTTGACTCTGATATGATATTATCTGTATGCATTGCTTATATAAGTTTACTGCAGCTGCAGCTGGATTAATTAGTTAATTTCTTTCTTTACGTGATTCTTGGGGGGAACAGAAACCGAGAATTGTCAAGCAACTTTGGATTCTGGGGGAACATCAAGTATGAAACTTTGGGTTTTGGAAGGTACTGAGTCTGGAATGGAATACCCTATTTTATTTATTTATTTATTTTTTGTATGGAATTGAGTGGGCATTCTGTCGTCTTTTGAGACTATTGTCCAATCTCACTTCTCTTTCTCGCTCTAACCCTATCCACGTCATATATATATATATATATATATATTATATTCTTGCCTCTTTAAGAGATTTTGAGTTCTTGGTCTTGGGGCGCATTGTTCTTGGTTGTTGTACACTATTATATATATTGGAATCATTACATTATACCTAAACACATTCCCTTTTTTCCCTTCCTTAGAAAAAATGTAGGGAATTAGAGAAGAGAGTACTCTTATTACACCACAAAGAAGAAAAACTAGTTTTTCAAGGTAGATTTCCTGAATTTTTCCAGGGATCGAAGCAGCAAAGAAAAAAAGTGAGTAGTTTGGATTATTCAACATACATATATACATATATATCATGAATATGGTTTCATGTTAAAGTTGAACATAGGTAAATGATCAGCAATTAACTCTTAACCAGCTGCATAGCAGAGAAGTCCTTTTCTAGAATGTTCTTTCTAATTCTTAATTAATTTCCACATTACACTTTTCAGTGGCTAATGAGACTATGAATTAATGGCATGTTAATATTAATTATAAATCACCTTTAGAATACATACATATATGTTTAGTTTTCCATGTGTGAAAGGGGATTAGGGTCTTGAGTTTTCTTCTGCGCACAAAAATGACATAATAAAAAAAAAAAAAAGCTTGACTGCAGTTATTAGTATACAACTTTGTCAACTCATAAGATCCAATTTTTTCCTTTTTTCTTCACTCTTTATTACCTCTACTTTCTTAATCTGCACACCAAACAGATTAATCAAAGAAAAATTTATCAGCTACTAAAATAGATAGTCTTTTTAGGAACCAAGAATTAGAGTGAACAAAAATTGGGACAATGTACTAAGTTTTCCTTACATGTGTAATAGGTTGAACAAACATTGTAATAAAACTTGATGTTTGGGGAAATGTCTTAAACAATAGTGGAAGCTCTCATGCAATATATATATATATATATATATATATATATATATATTGGGTCTGTTAGAATGCAATTGTTTTAAGTGTTATATATTAATTAGTGCATGTTAGTTAAAGGAAAGATTAATTTCGATAGACAATAATATCAATCAAATTTCTTTAAATTATAGTTCATGAGAGAACAACTAAATTAACCTTTTAAAAATTCTCTGACATAAAGAAAGCTAACAAATTAAGAGTTCCAAATCACAGCTTTTCTCTAACACTTTGTCACATGTTACATCACTAAAAACACCACGAAATGGAAGCAAATTAAACAGAAACAATTAAGAACCTGGCTAGCCAGCTATCAAATCTAGGGTTTCTATGCTTTTACTTTCCCATTGAAAGTTTTTCCGACCGAGTAGCTAATTTCAACATACATATAATATATATATATTAAAGAAGATACGTAGGAAGAGATGATGAGTTGAATTAATTCTATAAGGGATTACTAGTAGAAGAAGAACTAAAACTAGAAAGGTCGGTCCAAGCAGCAGTTCCAGCAGCTCCTCCAGTAGTCCATTGATTATCATCATTATTATTGCTCGGAATATTTCCCATGAGCTGCCTAGACAAATTCAGCTCATGATGATGATGATGATGATGTTGATTCATATCTTCCATCTTAATTGAGGCCATTTGTGTAAGCATGGATGATGATAATTTATAATTACTAGGCCTTACCTGATCATCATGACTCATTTCAGTACCTCCGCCGCCACCTCCAAAAGTACCACCACCTGATGAGGGCTCAACATTACTAGTTGTTGTAGTACTACTGCCGCCTTGAAACTGGTGGTACAGCCCGGAAGAATCCAAGCCACCCAATAAATTAGGAAATGGTAAACGCCACTGCGGCTCAATGCTGGTGTTGCTAGACAAGAGTGAATTATAAGCAGAAGTACATCCACCTCCAAGACCAAGAAAATTATTACTTCCTAACTGATTATGAAAATTCATCTCATGACTCGACGTTGAACCCAGTAAGGTGGCTGCAGGAGCACCTGAAATTCCATTGTAATTTAAGCTTATAATATCTCCTCCTCCACCCGGATTAGTGGTAGTAGTGTTGTAGTGGTCGTGTTGACTGAGTTGGCTCAAAGGAGATAAAAATCGGAGCGGTGGGATTTGTTGTGCATTCAGTAGGCCTAATATATTAGCAGTGGGGGAAACAGTAGCTGTACTACTTGTGGAACTTGAATTGTTATTATTGGTTCCGGGGCTGCTGACGGGGGACTTGTTGTTGTTGTTGGAGGAATTACTTGATTTATTTGATGATGATGATCTCTTGTTCCTCCGGCAACCACCTCCAACGGGGACGTTTCTAAGAGCACCACCTCGAGTCCAGTACCTTCTGCAAGTCTTGCAAAAGTGTCTTGGCTGAGTGAGACTGTAATTGTTGAAGTAACAGAATTTGGTATTTGTGGATTCACAGCGGGGGCATTTAAGGGCTGCTTCTGGTAAAGGTATGTTAGCTAATCGGGCTCGTTCAGCCATGGAACCTGGCCTAATGGATGACCCCAACATTCCTGCTGCTGCACCACCACCGCCCACATGTTGGTGATGATGGGATGATGACGGTGAGGTAATTAGTTGCAAAGGGTGGTTTGGATCATTTGAGGCGTTTCCTCCTCCAGTTTCATGAGTTTGATGATGATGATGATGATTTGGTTGCTCCTGCAATAACCCAAAAGCAAAGAAGAAAATGAAATATGATACATAATAAGTGGTATATTCAAGAAAGATGTTCAAAACAAAGAAAAAAAAAAAAAAAAGTAGTGTGATAGAAGGAATATTTATCTTTTTCCATGAATTAATTCTGCTTTTTTGGCAAAGAGAAGACATGGTATATAGCATAATAATAATATTGAAGAAGCAAAAGGGAAGAAGAAAAAAAAAAAGGAACACAGCAATACCTGTTGTTGCCAGTTGGCCGGATCAAGATAAGCTGGAATGGAAGAAAAAACCATACTTGTTGATGATCTTTCTCTCTTTTGTAAAGGTTGATGTGTTTTAATTTGTATAGCTCTCTCTCTCTACTAGTGGAGAATCACATCAACTTGAGGGTTTTGCAATATTGAATGAAAGAAAGAAAGAAAGAAAGTAAAAGAAGGAGAGAGAGGAGAGAAAGTGAAGGGAATGAGAATAATGAGCTAAAAAAAAAAAATAAAAGGATAGGGCTTTATTGGACGTATATTTATACACACTCAATTCACTAGCTAATATATATATATATATATATGTTGTATTAAGTCATGAGTCCATGCTTGTTCTCACTCTGTCTAAATTTGTTTTATTACTTTTTAGGGTTTCGAGATATATTTATGTATATATATTGTTTTCTTACTTAACCTTTAAGGCTTTTAAGCTTCTCTTTAGTTTGTTCTTCTTGAGAAGTGTGGTGCTGCTGCACATATATATATATATATATACATACATATATACATATATACGACTCCAAAAATTACAGAGAAAAAAAAAAGAAAAGGAATGATTGTACATTTGATTGAACAACCTTAATTAGCTAGCAGCTTTCCTCCCATGGCTAACTAATCCCTGAACCAGAATGTGCTCTTCCATGGCGATTAATCAACGAAACTAATTATTATAACTAATATATATATATATATATATATATCTTAATTTCGTACCTAGTATTATTAATTAATTACATGTGGTACGCAGTAGAGTGTGTTGTATCTTGCTGAGAATGCATGTTTTAACTCCATGAGGAAAAAGCTATGAGGTGTCTTTTGGGTTGTGTCCCGACCAGATATTACTTTTTATCCCGCTCCCCAGCTAGCCCCTTCTTTTTTCGTTAGACTATGGAGAAGGCTATGTAGTTTACTATTATCCAGTAAATTTCTATCTCTTAACTCTTTACGTATTTTACTATCCTCGGGAGAAAACTTAATTGTCACTCATACATAATTTACTATTCTAAAGTGAAGGTTTAATTCTGACTCTAATATAGTTTATTATCCTCGAGAAAAGCTTAAACCCTAATTCTTACATAGTTTACTATCTTCGGGGAAGACTTAGCTCATACTCTTACATAGTTTACTATCATATCCTCAAGCGAAGGTCTAACCCGACTTTTATATAGTTTATATAGCTTACAACTAGTGTTAAATCTGTAAGTTTTATATTTAAATTTTGAGAGTTCCATGAACTAACATTTAAGGGGAATTAAATACTATCTGTTATAAACTAATCAAGTCTATAGGTTTTGTTCGAGTTGAATTCTAACTGATTCCATAACATTTCTTAAAATATTACTATCAAATATTAATGGGGACATTCTTAGAATCGTTTATTGAAATATTTTTTTAAAAAAAAAAAAATTATTTTTGACATTTCTTAACTAATTAATTTAACCACGATAAAATCTATAAAAAATAATACTAGTATGACCCATATGCATCCTAGAATTTGCATATTCTGAATGCGCATAATCTGCAGATATATTTAATTATAGAACAAAGGTACTGTAATGATTAAACATTAAAAAATAAATATAGGAATATTATTTAGTGGTAAAAAAAAAAAAAAAAACTTGCATGTAGGACCACTATATTACTTTTAATTAATTGTAAAAAAAATATATATTATTAATCAAAGAGATTCGTGTGGGATCTCAAATATTATTAAACCATTTTCAGTTATGATCAATAACATCAAGGATTACTGGAGCTATGACTGCTTCTGGCTCTCCACCGTTCATTCTTAATAATTGTAAATCTATAACCCTTAAGTTTGGACGGTTCATTTTGAAGAATAGAAATTTAACAAATATACAATAATCAATAGATAAAAAATAATATATAAAAAATTTAAATTTAAAATCAGATCTAATTATCACAAATTCTAAAACCTTGATGTTCTAATTTGTTAAAGAATAATAATCTGAAAAATGGAATTTAATTAAAATTCATTGATAAATTTCTTAAATAGTCAAATAGAGAATATGAAGCTTAATGCTTAATACTTTTGACTTATCATTTAAAAATTTAAAAAAAAAAAAAAAAAAAGACTACTTTGAACATGAAATTCAGAAACAAAACATATTGTTGTTTTGATTAGAAATGTCGATTGATTGACGTATTTAGATATGAATGATGGTAATAATTCAAGAATTTGGTCCGAGGGAAGGGAAATTATAGATTTGCAAAAGACAATGGAATCCAAAAGACAATGGAATCAGGCGATAGCAATTTCAATTGTCTAGTCCGGCTTACGTCATTTGGTCAAAAAGGGTACTAAACACTCAGCCTCACTGCCAATATGGTATTGGTGTTTGTGATTGAAATAACTTGTCTTGTTTGGTAAGTTACTACTATTTTTTAACCAACAATTCTTTTTATTTCCAAAAACTTTTGTCATATTTAATAGTTATTTCAAATTCACAATTATTCCACATTTACAATTATTTGATATTATTTTTATTTTTTTACTATAAAAAAAATATATTTTAAATTAACTATAAAATTTATTACACATTTATATACACTTTCAATATAAGACGGATTATCAAGACCTATTTAAAATATTTAGTGTTATAAAGCCAAAAAAAAATAATAATCCTTTTTTTTTTCTTTTTAGTTGTCTTAACTTAAGATTATAATAAAAAAGGCGTAGCTTGCCACCCTCACTTATAATCTAAAAGTCATGAGTTTAAAACATACTAAAAAGTTAGGATTTCTAAAAAAAAAAAAAAAAAAAACTTAACGTTGTAATTAGTATTTTTTCTTTTTTTCTTTTTTCCCCTTGCTTAACTAATCATCAAAACTTTTATTAATTATTTTTAACAAAAACTATTACAAATATCTAGTATGTTTTAATTAAACTTTAAATTATTAACTTTACTTTCTAAGAGAAAACAATAAAATTAATCATATTCAAAAGGTTTATAAAAGATATATATTAATCTATCTTATCTTACAAATGAGAAAAAATACAGTTAAGTCCCCCTTCATTTAATCTATCTTATCTTACAAATGAGAAAAAATACAGTTAGGTCCCCCTTCATTTAATCTATCAAACAAGTTCCTATTCTTAGAATAGACAGTTTCTTTATACACGATTATCTGCAAATTCTATGCTAAAGGTCAATATAAGACCAATTTAAAAAAAAAAAAAAATTCGCAATTGCAGAGACTGACCTCCTCCGGTTGCTGAGTAGATGACACCCCTCCGGTTCCCATATTATAGTTAGTCATAAGAACTTCAACTTACTTTTTCAATCTAAAGGAGCTGAGAATGGCGCATCAATCTAAGAACACCAGCATCATCATGCAAGGAAAATGGCGTTCTGCAATCAAGAAGTTTGGAAACTGACCAGTGAGCTATATATTCGCCTAGTTTCCAGAAACTGAATGCATAACAAAATTAGTTTGACAAAAATTAACATGATTGATACGATCATTCATACTGCACACTGTTAAAACTAAAAGAGTAAGTCTAAATTAGATCACATGAACAATTTTCCGAACCTTTTGAAGTCGAAATGGACCACCCGCGTGTCCTCAGATATTTCAATCTCAACTGTAGCCTGAGGTCTCGTCTGCAATAGTATTTGTAACAGAGTGTCAAAACATTACATCTTGAAAATTGAATGTGACACTCTATGAAACAGAAAGGAGAACCAAAAGCAGTGGATTTTTTTCCATGCAAGTTGTTCGATTGAGCAATGTCAAAAGGACAGACCTGGACAATCATTAATGGCAAAGAAAAACCTTGTGGAACACTTCCAGATTTATGTAACTCTTGGTTCCGCAGAATAAGGCTATCAAGATCTGCAAGCTTTATAAATAGTATAGAAAAATTAGTATCATCATCATAGAAAATTCTACTTTAGGATTTAAAAGGTGCTTTGGAATTTTGTTTAATCAATTCTTGATTGTTCTGATAAAAATTAGAGAAGAAAAATTATGTTACTTGATCTTCTAAGTCCTTCACATAGGCAGCCTTCTTCTGAATAGAGGATACTAGCTTAGATCGAACCACCTGCAAGATGAACAATATCATCATTGGAATCTCAAACATAAAAAGTCCTAAAGGGTATTTAAAAATCTTACATCAGTACAATTATGCACCAACCTTAATCTCTTCCAAATCCTCATTTAAGCTAGGAAGTCCTTTCCATTGAATTTCTTTTTTAACTTTTTTTATGATGTCAAGAGCCAAAAGCACGTTCAACGCATCATACACCCGTCGACGTATATTCTTCACATCATTCTGAAAGATTACAGATTTTGCTTAACAACTATATGTTAGAATAGAGGAGAAAGGCAGCAAGAAACCTGGAGTGATCTGAGATAAATGCTACCTCCTTCAAGGAAACTAATGAATTACTTTGTGCTGCTGAAAACTCCATAACAATTTCATCTGCCACCTGCAGTCATGAATCAAGAGCATCACATAGACCTCTACAGTTAAACACAGAGCATAAATACAGAATAAGATTGAAATTGAAAGAGAAGTTAAAATATCTTAGTTATCATTAGAGACTTGGTTTCATATAAGCTGATTTTCAAAGTTGTAACTGGATGGATTCAATCAAGAAGGGGGATCGCATCAAAAGCAAATAAACTAACTCAAGAAAACTGGTGTATCAGAGATCCAGCATAAACTTCCACTGTTACATTATATCCCATTGACAATGCACGTTGATCAATCCTGATGGTTAAAGGAACGAGCTTCCATCTATTAAATGTCGATCAGGTAATCACATTGTAACAAAGTAAATCTCAAGAGGAATTATTTTGAGGATGCTATAACCATAGTTAAAACTTAATTAACAAGAAAAGGTACAGCTACCTTTAAAAAGAAACCTTAAATGGGCAAAGACTCAAACCTTAGACCAAAGTAAAGAAACCAAGAATAGACACAAATTCTATCCAACCAAAAGCAGAGATATTTCCTTTTCGTAGTGGGAGATGAGAAGAAACAGGGGAAGAGGAGGAAATACCTCACTGTATGCGGTAATTCCCTTACTTTCCACCTTATTACAAACTGGAAAAGAAAAAAACTTAAGCTTGTTATCCGAAAGCTCTTGACATATATGACCAGATAAAATGGAGCTGAACCTTAGCAGCCAAAGATCTTGAAGGCTTAATGATCTACAACATCGAACCAGCATATAAACTGACCTTTAAGACTGTATTCACGCAACCCACCACCAGCAATTCTAGACACCCTCCTCTTAAACATAACATTTGTCCTGTAAAAGGAAAGAGTTAGAAAAAATTGATTGTATTGAACTCGAAAACATCTCTTAGAAGGACAGGACAACCTTTCAAGACTAAAGCATACTTACTGATTCAGCTCAGAATGATTAAGGCTCTTCTGAGTTTCTCCAGTGACTGGAGTTGAACAAAAGTCGGTCAATGACCTTGGACTAGAGTCATCAGAACAATCTCTTACGTACTCGTCATCCATCAGGAAGCAGTGAATCAGCTGGTAATAAGACCATTGATTTCAAATTAAAACAGAATCTCTTCAAGTAATTCATAAGACTTCAAATTTTCAAGGATACAAAATACATATGCATATATGGAATAGTCTCATCTCCAGGTCCAATATTCCAAAAGAGTGTACAATTTCAGACCTTGAAAATTCATATCAAGCAACATTTACGGTCTTTTACATACGCCTGTTTAAACAATTTTTTTTTTTTTTTTAGGTCCAAGTTTTGCTTTCAACTACTTATAATCCAAAGGTAGAACCTTAGAAATACCTAGAAATCCATTAAACAATCCTTAACAGCAAAAACATCGGCGAGAGAAAACACTAACAAATACAACAGACTTACTACATGATCAAACAAAATAATCCGGCAAGAAAAAAAAACCTAAAATTGTTGATGAAGTTTCAGGCTCGTAACTGATAAATTTACAATAAAATAGAAAACGAAAAACAAAATTACTAGAATTTAAACACGGAAGAAGCGTATGTATAATACCGCTGAGCATAGAGAACAGATGATCTGAAGGTAGCGAATTATGAGAAATTACCAACAGAAGCGAAGAGACGAATGAGTTATCAGTTTTAAAGGAGCAACCAAACTTCGTTTCCCAGTTCCCGCTATCTCTGATACGAATAAAGGAGGGGTTTCTCTCTTTATATATCCAGAACATCGCATTACAAGCATGCGTTCTAACTTTTTTTTTTAATAAAAGAAAATCAAAAAATGACCTTTTTGACCAACCCCTACATTAATATTAGTTTCTTTTATATTTATCAATTCACTATGGATAGAATACCGACACCACTCCAAGAGGGAATTCAGAAACCAAAAAGAGCAACAAGGAATAAAAAATAAATAGATTCAGAAATCAATTACACTGTCTTGACCTGAAATTTTCAGGATTAATGAGTTTGAGTACAAGTGTTTCCAGCTTTTTAGACCTTACAGATGGTTTAATAACATCAGGATTACCCATAACTACACAAGAATCTTTACCTCCACCAGAATTTCCCAAACACCAACCCCCAGGTGTAAACTGGCCATCAAATCTCCCTAAAATTTCTTTGTCAATTTTACTAAGAACTGGATCATCCTTTGCAAAGGTTTGGGCAAATGGAGCACCACTCTGGAACATGTCATCAAAATGTTCCAATGTCAGGTTAACTGGCTGTTGCTTTGGAGGATCATCCCATCTTATATAATGCAAATCGTGGTTCACTGTTGTATTCTGGTAGTCTTTATGGTTGCAGACTATGGTATGGAAATAGCCCTCGGAAGATGACAAGAAATTTGTGTAGTACATGAGAAGAGTGCGTGGGAGATTATCCCATCCCCAGATGCAGAACTCGAGAAAAGATCGATTTAGCATCACCCATGCAGATCCTGAACATCAATCAAGGCAAGTAAATATAAAAATCACCATAGAACAAGACATGGCATTACTACTAGATTATGAACTTCCATCCAATTATCTAAAGAATACTATATAGAGAATCCAAGTATTATATTGTCCCCCTATACACTCCGGCTTAGATTCCACCGTTCACCTATAGGCTAAAGCTAGCATTACCTCTTTGTGGAACGAACAATTCTTTACCACCATTCGCACATAATACACCTCATACATATTGAAAATAGCAAAACAATCTAACAAAAGGATCTTTTCAGATGGCACTCTGAAAAGGCCAACAGTAGTTAAATACCACATGAACCTTTCCTGCCTAAATATAAACAACCTTTTCCAGTCGGCAGAAAAACATCTGAAATGGATAATAGTCATCCAATTTTCATATTATAACTTTTTGGTGGTCTAAAAGGTTCGATAATTCAAGTGCTAATAATGTACTAAAAGAATCACGACAGGATAAAAGTGAAACAAGCAAGCAGGTTAAATGAATGTGAAGAGCATACCCATGAATAACTTGAAAGCAGCAGGCACGGATCTCTTCTCTTTGGCCCAAAATACACCAGATTTCTTAGAATGATATAAACCTGGATCAATAATTATAGGCCGTGCTCTTTGGAACCTGCGAGTGAATATAAGTTTAAAATGATTCTGCTGACAACAGGTGAAACCATTATGATACTCCAAAACAAAAGAGTCAAGAATAGCATGGATGCTCACTCTTTCCAACCAAGATTACTCGTGTGCTCGATGAAATTCAGATCCCTAGGCAGGAACGAGAAAATGTGCAGAATATCTAGGACAAGAGAAAAAGAGTTGGCTTTGTTACAACACAAAGGATCAAAAACACTTCAAATCTAGAAAAAGGGAAATATAAGTCAAAGAAACTTTAATCACCGAACTTAAACCTCATAATATGATGATTCACAAAGGCTCACACGTGCTTAAATTTCTATAAATAAGTAGTAGCCTTTACCATTTACATAACATACAAATGTTATGGAAGAATTAATACCTTCAGCCTTTTTTTTTTTTTTTTTAAACATATTTTTGTTGATGTCTTCATTTTCTAGTTAGCTCTTATAACAATTCACAACTCTCTACAAAATGAACTTATCTCTAGTATGGAAATAAATCATAACATTTTTGCTGATTATTTTCCATGTAATCATCTTACTTAGGTAACTCAGCCCAAGTACTATCTAAAAATGGGACAAACTCAATGCACCCACATTTCTAGAATAAAAGAATCATACCATGAACTCCTTAAAGCTTAAAAGGGTCCAAGACACTATAAATGGCATTTAAGTTTATTCTCATCTAAAAAAACCCTGAATCACATGAAACAAAACAAAATCTTGTAAAAATTCAAACTTTATTGTGGGAGAGATAAAAGACAAACCATCTTGCCGCATGAGAGGGTAATCAGAAGCACTAAGATTAATAAACCAATCCCAGCGCCTAGCCTGCTTCAATAGAATAGCCACAGCATGAAGTGTGGAAGCAATAACAGTGGGTCCTTTAGAAGTAATCAAATCAGCCTTGCCCATAACCATGACATTGCTAAACCTCCTCAAAACCGCCTGTGATTTAACAAACTTCGCAAGCTCCAATCTTTCAGCATCAGATGCCTCCAAATCAAGATGCAGCAAATAGTAGTTCCTTGGATGGTATACAGATTGAAGAAGTCTAATTAACCTCCCAACATCCCCTTTTGTACCCGAGATTAAGTATGCAAATCGAGGCAATTCGGGCAAAGAATCCAATTTTACATCAGCAGCAGAAGTAGAATCTGAAGAAAGTAAACTCACGCGGTACGTGGAGGAGGAGGACGAAGAGGAAAAAGATTTGTGGGATGAAACTAGAACAACAATCAGTATTAGAATAAAAAATGAAATTAGCAAAACAGGGATTGAGCATTTCTTGTTGTTAAGAAAGAACCTGATTTGGGATCTTTTCATCAGAGAATTTTCTTTCATTTCTTGTTCTATTCTGTTCTGTTCTTCAAAGGATTAGGGTTTTGGAGATACAGTGCACAAATGCAATGAGAAATAATTAATTACAAGAGGTTTGTCCAAAGAGAGAGATGATGAGGAAGTAATTTCAATTTGGCTTGTTAGTTGGTTCGGAAATTCCGGGATGTCAAACAACAGTTGAGTTTGCTTGTTTTGGGGGTAGCTTACATTTCAAGTGAAAACGGTGTTGTCTGAAGAGATGAGATTGCATCTGTATCTCATCGGAAGATTCTTGTCTGAGAGACCAAGATTTTGGGTTTGATCTTTAGTTGTCGGTGCGATCCGAACGTTCGATGTTGGTAAAGACATGCTGAACAAAAATGTTTTGGGGCTAAAAATTTGTGATTTTTTCATATTCATAGAGGATAAACCAATAATTTTGTTAAGAATATATTCTACAGAAAATAAATGTAATTTATATACACATTTCAAATTTTTTTTTTTTTAAATTTTAACTTCTAGTGTGTCTCAAATTTATGGCCCAAAAACTTTTAGTGTGTCTCGAATTCATGACTTTTGGGCCATAAGTGAGAGTACTTACCTTACCAACTGACACATTTTTGACACATTTCACATACTTATATTAAATTTTTTCAAATACTTACGGCAATTTCTAAAAATTGCTAAAAAAAGTCAACAATTTTCCATTCAAAAATTATAATAATGTTATGAATCTAGATTAATGGAATTTAGCGATGTTCATTTAATAGTTGTTATTGATCAACAATGTAATTAAACTGAACTTCCTCTACTGACCTAATGGTTTAAGAGTCTCTCTTGATTATTGGTCTAGGAGTTTCTCCCTTACCTCTTGGCTTGTCAAGAGGTTAAAGGTTTAAACTTCACTTGGGGTTCCACAGTTTAAGATATATTCGTAAGTGCGGGTATACCCGCACCGTTGGGCCTTCTTGAATGGATTAGTCTAGACCGGAAGGGTCCGAGATACTACATCAAAAAAAAAAATTATGTAATTAATATAAAATAAATTACCAAAAAAAATATATATACATATATATATATATAAAGTAACATGTGTTACTTATAATCGTTATTCATTCATCTTGTTCCTCTATAATTAGAGGTGCTTATGACCCTTTGTAATAATTTTATAATAATCATCACGAAGAAAAATTAAAAGAATCTTAATAATACTCTCTATATTTATATAATTTTATAATAAATAATATATATTTACTTCTCATCGTACAAAAAAATAATATAACATTTAATTTTTATATATATAATTATTTTTAAATTAATATTTTACCAATTAATAATAACTAATTATTGTTTATAATCAGAAGATATTTTATCTTTCATTACAACCTAAAAAAATTGTAATTACATATACAAGTGCGCATTATCTTATATTTAAACTTAGCGCCACGTTTGTGCAAACGTGAGACCAAATCAAAAGGTAAAAAGCACTATACTTAAATTATGGACAAGATGGGAGAAAAGAAAATAACAGCGGAATATGGACATTAACAGAGAAAGAATAACAGTAAGTTAAGAATCTTTTTAAACTAAGCTAGCAGAATCCGGCAGACCTTGCCGGAAATCTTCTTCGGCGGCGAAGGATGAAGATGACCTTTTAGGAATACCAGTAGGTTTAACGGGAACAGAAGCTCGACAAAGTGGACAATTGGAGTGTGAATATAGCAGCCATTTATCTATGCAAACCACATGAAATGAGTGTTTACAGGAATTCAGTTGCCTCAAGTGATCTCCTTCAACAAATCCGGACAAGCAAACCGGACACTCGTTTCCGTACTCTTCTCCGTTTGTCTCTTTACAGTATTTAACTTTAGAAACCAATTCCAATTGCCCTCTTCTCACTTTACTACTGTTTACCTCATCATCGTCTGTCGATCCGCCGCCGCTGCTGCCGGCGGAGCTACGTACCAATCTTCCTAGGGTTGGGATTCCGGACGGGCAATTAATTGCGAAGAATAAAGCGTATAAAAAAGCTGGAATTGCTATAAGTACCAGAAGAGATAAAATTGCGGTGAGAGGAGACATTTTCGGACTCTGCGATTGGGGTTCCAGAGAGGAGCTGGAGATTGGCGCTAATTGGTTGCTGGTATTGTTGTTCATTGATGAAATTGAAAGGAAACAATAATTTGTTAGAATTATCTTTTTTTTTTTTTTTTTTTTTTTTTTTTTTTTTTTTTTTTTTGGGCCTTTGAGGATATTATGTCATGGTTCATGAACAGACCAATTAAATTGAGGATTGGATGGGAAGTTAGTAATTAAGTTTTTAACATAATAATTGTTGATTATATTGTTGATAGGGAAGGGGTCCAAGATGTCCCTAGCTAGCTTTGAGTGGGCAATTATCTTCATTCTTCATCAAGTGTTTTTTGTTTTTGTTTTTTTTTTTTTTTTTTTTTGTGTGTGTGGCTCATATACATTTTACTTCCCCTCTATTGTCTTTGTTTTATTATAAATATTCAAAATTTCAATTTATCTGAATTCAAATTGAATTGTATTTATAAAATTTAGATTTTTTTTAAAAAAAAAGTTTTACTATATTTTGTATATAACACTTATAATTAAATATCAAAATCATAACTTTTTTTTTTTTTTTTTTTTCGGATTGTGTGAAGTTAATAATTTAATATATATATATATATATATATATATATATGTATGTATACACTTCCACCTTCCTAGTTTTGGAGACATGAGTAGAACAGACACGTACGCGCGGCTGCTGTAAGAAGGTTGGCAGGATTTGGAGTTAGTGGTGCCATATATTGTTGATCATGGGCTAGCAGACAATTTATCCCTCACCTCCTTCCTAGTTTTGGAGACATGAGTAGAACAGACACGTACGCGCGGCTGCTGTAAGAAGGTTGGCAGGATTTGGAGTTAGTGGTGCCATATATTGTTGATCAATGTGGGCTAGCAGACAATTTATCCCTCACCTCCTTCCTAGTTTTGGAGACATGAGTAGAACAGACACGTACGCGCGGCTGCTGTAAGAAGGTTGGCAGGATTTGGAGTTAGTGGTGCCATATATTGTTGATCGATGTGGGCTAGCAGACAACTTATCCCTCACCTCATAATTAAGAACGACCACAAGATAATGGATAGTTGTTTTGTTCGAATTCGAATTAATTGAAGTATTAATTATTTGGTATGTTTAATATATATATATATATTTTAAAAAAACTATGGAATCATAAGTTGAACTTATATATAAATATACATAAGAATTTGGTGAAATTTAGTTAATACAGTTACATCAAAGTTTGGTTTGATTTGATTTTTAAGTTTCCCAAAAAAAGAGTCACCTAATCTTTACAAAGTAACACGTCTCGTGAGTCGTGTATATATATATATATACATACATACCATCACAGAATGTATTAACAAGAACTGACCATAGCTTGCCTGAACTGACCGACTTCAAATTCTACTTTACACACAAGAAGTTGAAACTGGAACTCGTGTGCATGTAAAAATATTGATATATCTGTTGTATTGCGTGTATAAATGTATAATGGTAGTATGCATACCAGGTGTATGTAAAAATTCCCCAACGAAAATGAACTGAAGAACAAAATTTCAGGAGCCCTGTGAGGGTGGTGGCGTGCCTGCGGTAGCGGATGGCGCTTCTGCAGCAGTATCCCGTAACGTACACAAGGCATTAGCGCGACAAAGTGGGCAATTACTGTGAGAAAGTAACCATTTATCAATGCAGAGTACGTGAAAAACATGAGCGCATCCAGGCAACACTCGAACCTCATCACCTTCGTGGAATTCACTCAAGCAAACAGAACAAGTTTCCTCTTTGCATTCCCTACCGAAATTTGTGCCAACCGATAGTCGTATAATTGAAAAGTTTCCGTTACCATTACCGTTATTGCTACTGGATGCTGCATCTTGATCTTCTTGGCTTTGATGGCGAAGACCAACAGTTGGAAAAGGAGGTCCCGGCGGCGTACTCGTCCTCTGCCGTCTTCCGTGATCATAGTCCAAGCAAACTTTGATACAGTGAAAAGTAGCCACCATTAAAACACCGGCTGTCACGCCGAAAATGCCGACAACAATCGGACTAAGTTCAAGTCGAACCATGACTGATCGGTCATCAACAAATCATGGAAAATCTTAAAAAATTCCCTTTTCTTCAGGAACAGAATTTGATGTGAGCAATGAAAGATCGGGACGTGGCTTGAAATTATTATAATGTTTTTTTTTTTTTTTTTTTCTTCAGAATTTATAAGGATATGTTATGTTTGTTTGTATTTGTTTAGCATTACCGTTACGTCACGCCCCTTCTTTGTACATGTTTTTCAGATCATATATATATATATAATGTATAGGATAATCAAGAGATCGTTGAAATGAATACTATTTTGGTGTTGACATTGCTAGAGTTTTGGATGTTTCATTAGATTTCAAAGTTGTCTGAAATGGGTGCAAAGGAAAGCAAAAGAAATACAATTTTAATGTAAGGTAGATAAGCTTTAAAAGTCAAATGGGTTCTGTTAAGGCAAGTTCGACACTCATGTTTTAACCATAAAGATTAAAGTTCGACATTCAATTCATCATAGTGTTGTCGGATCCGATTTTAAACAAAGGAAAAAAAGAAAAATATTAATAGATTGCACTATCAATTTCTTAATTTATTTCTTAGTAAACCTTTTATACATCAATAAATTAATGGTAAATTTTATATATATATTCGTTGCCGGCAGATTTGAGTAATTGCAAAAATTTTCTTTAATTTTTTTAGAAAAAAAAAATTAGTGGAAGCGGGTCTTTCTTACCACCTTCCTCTTTTCGAGTAATTTCATTATAAAAATAAATTAAGATAATTATTTTTTTAAAAAAATAATGATTAGGTAAATTGGTATAAATAGTCCATAAACTATAGAAGTTTGGTGACATTGATCCCAAATTATTTTTTTGATAGGATTGGTCCCTGAACTATTAAAAAATTATAATTTTGGTCCTTCTATTAAATAAGTTATAAAAAAATAAAATAAATTTCAAGGACATTTTTGTCATATTTTATTTAAAATTCGAGCTTAAAAATTTATTTGAATTTAGTTTGTTTAATAAATGGACGAGTTCGAACTAAATATAAACGAGCTCGAACGAGTTTTGTTCACGTTTAATTTATTTATAGCTCTAATTAGACCCTACGTTTCAAATTAATTTGGTGATCGGATCAGATCGGGAGGTTTTCTTCTAAAGAAGAAAACGCCTAAGCCAAACGCACTTTTTCTTCAGGTGTTATCTGGGAAGTGGAAAACATTTGAATGCTTAAATAAATAAGGTTGTCTGCGTAGCTCAAAATAATGATAATAAAATACATATATATTTATATAAGTTGATGCACTTTTCTCGAATAAACTAATTAAACTAACGGTGTATTATTACAATTCTTATTATTATATATGATAATTACCACTAAGTAATAATTAATTCTACAACTAATGACACACACACATATATATATATATATATATTCTGTCTGTATTGTTTCCTCAAAAAAAAAAAATTATTTTCTATATATATGTATAGTAATATTTGTAATTGCCTATAATAAAGAAGGTGTGAATCCTAATAAGACAGCACTTTTTACCATATGCAAGTTCCAGTCATGACACAATGCACCTCTCTTTTCCCCTCTTTTTTCCTTTTTTAATTCCATGGAGAAAAAAAAAATGAAACTTTTATTTGTTTAAATGCTTTCTTATAGAAGGAAGAAGAAAAAAAGGAAAAAAAGAGAGCTTTGTTTAAGAAAAGACATTCTATATATATAAAATACAAATAGTTTAATTATAAGTATTTTAATATGTCACTTTTACCTTTAAAATTTGTTTTATATATATATATATATATATATATATATATATATATATCATGCATTAATATAAAAAAATATAAGTCAATGAATTTGTTATTTCTTGTTAGCGCTAAAGAGTTCGAATAAAGTCTTTTTTGAATTAGAGTTAGACTTAGATGCAATACAGACTAAATATAAATTAATCAAAACATTAAAATAATTATGAATGGTCAAGAATAGTTGACCCTCACTTATGACTTTGAGGTTATGAGTTCGAGACACTAGAAATTAGAATTTAAAAAAAAAAATATATATATATATATATATATATGAGTGGTCATTTAAAAAATTATCAGGGCGGCTTGGAAATAGCTTTCTAGATAACATTTGAAATGATAGGAGGGCTTAGTATATGCTAGTAATACTTTTATATTATTATTCACCAATTAAAAAAAAAAACTTTTATATTATTGCACATGTAACACAACAAGACAAAAGAAACTTATTAAAACAAATTATGGTCAAGCAGATGTAACTCGGTTGGTAAGTACTCTCACTTATGACTCCAAAAGTCATAAGTTCGAAATACACTAGAAGTTAGGAGTTTTAAAATTTAAAAAAAAAAAGTTATGAATTATATAAACAAATTATTCAAATTTTATAACAAGGCAGTAAACAAGATTGAGTTATAGAGTGAGTATGAGTCCATGTTATAATTATGTATCTGACGGTATTAATAATCATTTACTTAATATGATTTTTATTGTATTAAAAAAAATTTCGAAATAATAATAAATATTTAAACTCATTCTTACATACTTTAATTACATTTTCACATGATATGACAATATATATATATATATATATAACAAAGAATATGAGAAAGAAGATACAAATAGGCTACCCGGGAAAAAATAGTTGGACGAATCAATAAGCACCAACTCGCATAAACACACTATTTTTTTTATTTTTTTTTTTTTTTTTTTTTGGTAAGTCATAAACACACAATAATATGATATATATATCATATATAAATATAATAAAAGCCAACCCACTTTTCAATACTTACTATAGATTTTCTTTTAGGAGGATCTTGTCCGTGTTGGTGGTTAGAAAAGAAGACATAGGTTGAGAGGGATATAATGGTCCGAATAATATATATATATATATATATAGAGAGAGAGAGAGAGAGAGAGAGAGTAATAAATAGCGATTAAGAACGAAATTAATATTGATTTTACTAAAAAAATATTGAAGTGAAAAAAGTCAAAGAATTATGGTTTTGTAGAATATTCTAGCTATAAATATCTCCCAATAAAGACTATGATTGAATTTTTTATTTCAATAAGTCTTTCTATGATTGAATGAAAGATAAAAATAGAAAGATGAAATTTAATATATATGACAGAGATTTTTATTTTTTTTGGAAATTATTTTTTAAAAGTAAAATTTTTAAATATTAAAAATTCTCCTAAATTATGTTACTTAAACAAACACATAATTACATATACAGTAATTTAAAATTTTATATTACAGTTTATTTTATTCAAATCATATATTAAAGATATTTGGTACGAGAATAAATATATATATATATACTGTGTGTGTGTGTGTGTGGGGGGGGGAAATGAGGTACATTTGTCAAATAAGTTAGACAAACTTTGATAACCAAACTTAGCCATAAATATAATAAGTGCCTTTTTGGAATTACTTAGCTTACCTTGTCAATAGTAAACAGTTTCCTGACTTATCCCCTTTTATGGATCTGTTTGGCTAATCTTAAAATCTGGTGGTTAATTTCACTTTTTACGTTTCCTTTTTTTTTTTTTTTTTTTTTTTTTTTTTTTTTTTTTTGGCTAAAAGCTTGTAATGAAAAATGGAAAGCATAGGAAGAAGGGTGAAGTTATTTTCTTTAAATATATATATATATTTTTTTGTCTTTTTATTGTAGTATTAAAATATTTGCAGTTTCAGATATTATTTTACTAAATAAAGTAACTGTAATGGCTGAATTACATCACATTAGCCTCAAGACGAAGAAAGGAAATACTACTAAATTAGGAAATCCAAAGAAGTGCAGCAGCTCCGTTACCGTTAGGTTAAACAGTGACGGTGTTGTTTTTTATTTTATGATATGTTTTTTTCTACTTTTATGATTTTTTTTTTTTTTAATAAATTTTTTTTATGAATGTTAAAAGAAAAGAAACGAGGGATAATGGGATGAGATATTGATAATGATATTGATATGGTAATAGTGTTATCCAGTGCAGGCTACAATTCCCAAGCAGAGAAGAACCATCCTTTCTCCACCCCACTACTACAACTATAACTATGTTTCTTTTTCGCCCTTTCTTTCTCCGCATTCATTTCATATACATATATCATATATACATACATACATATACCCTTTGGCTTTAGTTGTTATATACATTAACCACCCAAACACACTCTAAAGTCTAACAAGCAATAATAATAATAAATATCATATCATATCAATTCTCTTTCCTCTTGCTTTGCTTTGTGTCGCTCTGTCATCCTCATACAGAAAAAAAAAACACCCTTTTCTCAGTTTCTCTTTGTTTCTTCTTTCAATTTCCTTATGTTTTCTTTTGACAAGAAATACTTTTGGAGAAGAAAGATTGAAACTTGATTGTTGTAGGAAGGAGTAGTAGGAAGGGGATTGGAGAAAAAAAAGAAGGGTTATTGAAAGAGTTAAAGAAGATGAGGACCCTTGATTCTTCTGATTGCCCTTATCTCTGTGGATTCTTGGTCGTTGAAGCTTATCCTAAAAGGTATTCTTCCAAGATCCCGTCTGATTTGGTTCTTTTCTTGGGGCTTGGTTTCATAGATTGGTAATATTCATCTGGGATTTACTATCATAGTCTGTGTTTCTTTGTTCACTATTATTATCTTGTCCGTATTTATTTTTATGAAGAGCCTGAATTTCTTAGGTATCTTTAAGTTTTCTTTCCTTTTTTCTGGTTTCTTTTAAAACAAAGATTATTATGGGTTTCATTTACTGTCGCCGACCTGTCTTTGGAGGATTTAAGGAGATTCATGGGTTGGGATTGGATATTGTCTTCATCTAGCCATTTTTTCCCTTCATTTTTATATTTCTTTTGGCTTGGAATAGCTTAGGATCTTCAGGGCAAAGGAAAGAAATATTGTATTTTTTTTAAAAAAAAAAAAAAAAAGTGGAGAGATTATCATGTTTTCTCTTCTCCTCTGATTTCTGTCCCTTTTTAACTCGTTCTTTCCTTGAATAGAAGAAATACCAACACATTTGTTTTCCTATTTGTGTTTGGGATTTTTTTCTCAATCCACTTTCTTTAAACTTAGGTCTGAAAGACTTGCAATTTGATGTGAATTTGTAATGGTGAAAATAGAGAAATATTATTATATAGTTAGTTAGTTAGGAGGGAAATGAATAAGTTTAGGGTTCTGATGGAGGTGGGGTGTTGTAGCTGGGACTGATGCCATGGCTGTGTTTGTAAAAATTGCTGTTTTAACCCAATAGTTTGGGAGGGGTGAGCAAATATTGTGCTCATTTATCATCTGATAAAACCCCCCTGAGGAAAAAGGGTGTAGTAGTAGTCATCGTCGTCGTGAGATGGGAGATACTCTTCTCACATCTTTGTCAATGGAGAATCATCATCCTTCAACCCTTTTGTCAATGGATTCAAGTGCTTCATCCTCACATGATGAACTTGACCTTGAGATGAATCGCCAAATAGTTTTACCCCGTCCACCACCGGATATTAATTTGCCCCTATCAGCTGAGCGTAGCCCTCCTCCTCCTCCTCATCCTCAGCAACAGCCTTCTTGGAATCCAGAGCACTGTGACATTCTTGATGTCGGACTAGGTTCCCAAATATACGAGACTGAAGCTTTTCTGACTGCACCAAAGCCTGTGAGAAAATTTGCTAAAAGGGGAGATAGCATTTGGGGTGCTTGGTTTTTCTTTAGCTTTTATTTTAAGCCTGTACTGAATGATAAATCAAAAGCAAAGATAATAAGGGATAGTAATGGAGTTTCTGGATTTGATAAATCTGATCTGCAGCTTGATGTTTTCATGGTGCAACATGATATGGAGAACATGTATATGTGGGTTTTTAAGGAAAGGCCTGAGAATGCACTGGGTAAGATGCAGCTTAGGAGTTACATGAATGGGCATTCTCGTCAAGGAGAACGCCCATTTCCATTTAGTGTTGATAAGGGCTTTGTTCGGTCTCATAGAATGCAACGGAAGCATTATAGAGGTCTTTCAAACCCTCAGTGTGTTCATGGGATTGAGGTTGTTTCATCTCCTAATCTCACGAACCTTGATGAGGAAGAAAGGAAGAGATGGGTTGAACTTACGGGCAGAGACATAAACTTCACTATCCCATCTGATGCAAGTGATTATAGTATCTGGAGAAACCTTCCAAACACAGAGTTTGAACTCGAGAGGGCAACTCCTCCAGCTCCAGTAGTGAAGAGTAGTAATTCACAATCACATCCCAAGAAGTTGCTTAATGGAACTGGTCTCAATCTTTCTACTCAGCCATCATCGAACCACCACAGCAATGGGGACGCGATGGCATTGGATCAATCATCATTACCTGCCAATAATCACAATAACAATCACAAAAGGAAGAAGGATTTCTTCTCCCCTGGAAATGAGGAAGAGTGCTTTTTGGGTGTAAATCCTCCATCAGATAGAATTCCTGATCTTGAGGCTCATCCAAATGAGCCACACTGGTTGAACGAATTTAGTGGTGTAATGAGGCATGCTTATGGACCAGTATCAGCAGCAAAATCTATATACGAGGACGAGGCAGGCTACTTGATCATATTAAGCATGCCTTTTGTTGATTTGCAAAGGGTTAAAGTTTCGTGGCGCAACACTCTGACACATGGGATCATCAAGGTATGTTGTGTGAGCAGCTCGCGAATGCCATTCATCAAAAGGCACGAAAGGACATTCAAGCTGACAGATTCATCACCAGAACACTGCCCTCCTGGAGAATTCATCAGAGAGATCCCACTTTCAACTCGGATACCTGAAGATGCTAAAATAGAAGCATATTATGATGGAACAGGGACCGTGCTCGAGATTTTGGTGCCAAAACTTCGCGAGGGGCCAGAAGAACATGAAGTTCGCGTTTGTCTTCGCCCCCATCTTGGAGGCAGTGATCTCATGCTGACCTAGCAGACGAGGAAGACGAAGAAGAAGAAAGAAACACCTGGATTCAAAATATGTATTGAAGGTTGGTTAATGATGATGCTTCATTTCATCTCTCAGTCAAGAAAGCAGAATAAAAATGGTAGCTATGTTTATTCTTCAAAGTTTGTTGTTATGTTTGGTTTTTAGTTGTTTAGATCAGTAATGACTAGTTTTTAGGATGTTTCATCTTTGCACACATCTGACTTGTAACAACATCCTTTTGTTGTTGTGCTTATTGGAAACCTGGTTATGCAATATATTATTATTTTTGTAATTTTGGTGTACTGCACTTCTTATCAGTTAAATTTTTGACGACAATTTAACTTGAATTTAACATATTACTATAACGGAAAAGTTCTTCTCTTGTTATTATATGAACATATTATGGTGATACTTTTCTCTTAGTAAGAGTTAGACGTAACTCGAGTTGTATTTAAATTATTTGAAACAGTGGTTCTAAAGAATTACTCTATTTTTTTAAGTTAGACTATACAATATTTGAAATTACTGTATCAATTAATTTAGATTTAGTTCACAAAGAAATGTTTTATCCTAATTTTTACATAATAATTTTTTTACATGAAGTTCATAATGATGAGTATATGACTTTTCTATCATTTCATGGGTACCACATCCACACTAGAAACACGTTGTAAAATCACAGCCACAAAATCTCCATCTAAGAAGCAGAAGCAGGCATGGACAGATTCTCCCCAGGTGTCAAATACATCGTCGCAGAACTGTTTATCTTTCTTTTGTGTTTGATACTTCCATAAAAAGACAACTCCACCCTCCCACCCCCACAGCCAAAGGTAATATTATTATTGTTATAATAATAGTAGATTGTGATAAGAGAAAAGACAGGTAAGGTAACAAACCAAAGAGAGAGAGATAAGATGTGAGGATAAGGAAAAAGAAAGATACAGAAATGAATAATTTGTATCAAAATTTGTGATAGGTCATTTTGGTAGGGTTTCCACTATCCATGTGATATGGGCGAGTTCATATAAGTCAGGAACCAAAACTGTATATTTTTATATTTCTTTTATATGCGACTGGTTTACGTTTAGGTTATGGATGGACCCCACCTTGTCTATTATCATTACTGTATCCAAAGGTTTATTTATACAAGCATGTGCTACTCTACTTGTCTTTTGTTTACATGATAAGTCGAGTACGCATAGGTTCAATGCACATGATGATAACTTATTACTTATTTTTTTCTTAATAAATAATTAATCTGTTGGATCCCCAATTTACCCCCAATTTCACTTATAATTTGAAAAATTATAAATTTAATAATTAATGAATCTGAAGTTGGGTGCGGAGTTGCCAACCTAGAAAGAGTCGTAAGTAGGTAAAAGTAGTTGTCGAAACATAACAAGCAAAGACTAATTAGATGAAAAAGGGAAGGACAGGAGAAGTGGAAGAAGAAGTTGAACTAAAATCTTCATCGCTAAGAGTGGCTTACTTTTCCGCTGTGAATCATTTGCCACTAAAATGTAATTTGCTGGCATTGATTATCATGCCAATCGACCTCCCAACTTCTCCCCCTTTGTCACGTATACAACAAAATGATGGAAAATGGACTAAAATGGTTCATCATATTAATGATTAAGTTCAATCAGAGTAGCGCAAACAGCTACTTTCACATAAACCATGATCTTCAAAATCTGGCTTTGAAGAGTAAAAATACTAAACTTCAAAGCCTAATAATAATCTTTAAAATTTTGTTTTCAAAAAAATAAAAAGGAAAAGTAATTAGAAAATAAAAAAGTTTAATAAACCAGAATTATAAATTAAAAACCCACTACGAGCAGGCAAACAACACAAGCTTAGTCGACTTCCTCAATCTTGGGACCAGCACCGCTGCTACCACTTGGAGCAGGACCATCATCATCCACGGCAGCACCACCCATGTCACCGCCAGCGCCCTGGTACATCTTGGCAATAATGGGGTTGCAGATACTCTCCAGCTCCTTCATCTTGTCTTCGAACTCATCTGCTTCCGCCAGTTGGTTGCCGTCAAGCCATTGGATGCTCTGGTCAATTGCATCTTCAATCTTCTTCTTATCAGCATCTGACAATTTGGAGCTGATCTTCTCATCCTTGACAGTGTTCCTCATGTTGTAGGCATAGTTCTCCAAAGCATTCTTTGCCTCAACCTTTTTCTTGTGCTCTTCATCCTCAGACTTGTATTTCTCTGCTTCTTGAACCATCTTCTCAATCTCATCCTTTGAGAGCCTTCCCTTGTCGTTGGTGATTGTGATCTTGTTCTTCTGTCCAGTGGTCTTGTCCTCAGCAGACACGTTAAGGATACCATTGGCATCAATGTCAAAACATACTGTGATCTGAGGGACTCCCCTAGGAGCAGGAGGGATGCCAGAGAGCTCAAATTTACCAAGCAAGTTGTTATCCCTTGTTCTTGTTCTCTCTCCCTCATAAACCTGAATCAACACACCAGGTTGGTTGTCGGAGTAGGTAGAGAAAACCTGTTCCTTCTTGGTGGGAATGGTGGTGTTCCTAGGGATCAAGACAGTCATGACACCTCCAGCAGTTTCCAGACCAAGAGAGAGAGGAGTAACATCCAACAATAGAAGATCCTGAACCTTCTCATTTCCTTCCCCACTCAAGATAGCAGCTTGAACAGCAGCACCATAGGCAACAGCCTCATCTGGGTTAATACTTTTGCAAAGCTCCTTTCCATTGAAGAAGTCTTGCAATAATTGTTGAACCTTAGGAATTCTAGTGGAACCACCAACAAGGACAACATCATGGATAGTGCTCTTGTCCATCTTAGCATCCCTCAAACACTTCTCTACGGGTTCCATACATTTTCTGAAAAGATCCATGTTAAGTTCCTCAAATCTGGCACGGGTGATGGTTGAATAGAAGTCAATACCCTCATACAGAGAATCAATTTCAATGGTGGTTTGGGCAGTGGATGAGAGAGTCCTCTTTGCCCTTTCACAAGATGTCCTCAATCTCCTGAGAGCTCTGGGGTTTCCACTGATATCTTTCTTGTGTTTCCTCTTAAATTCCTGGACAAAGTGATTCACCATTCTGTTGTCAAAGTCTTCTCCTCCAAGATGGGTATCTCCAGCAGTGGCCTTCACTTCAAAGATACCTTCTTCAATAGTGAGAAGGGAGACATCAAATGTACCACCACCAAGGTCAAAGATCAAGACATTCTTCTCACCAACACTGGTGGCTTTCTTGTCCAATCCATAAGCAATGGCAGCAGCAGTGGGTTCATTAATAATACGCATGACATTGAGACCAGCAATAACACCAGCATCCTTGGTGGCTTGACGTTGAGAATCATTGAAGTATGCTGGAACAGTAACAACAGCATTCTTCACAGTTGAACCAAGGTATGCGTCTGCAATTTCTTTCATTTTAATGAGGACCATAGAGGAAATCTCCTCAGCAGCAAATTGCTTTTCCTCACCCTTGTAGTTAACTATAATCATGGGCTTATCACCAGGTCCGGGAATGACCTTAAATGGCCATAATTTGATATCACTCTGAACAGAGGCATCAGAAAATCTCCTACCAATCAATCTCTTTGCATCTGTAAAATGAAAAGGTAGGCAGAAGTATATTATTCACCAGTGTAACTTTAATTTCCATTTCATGCGGCAAAAGTGGGAATTATTTATAAAAAAATGTTTTAAAAAACACAGTTTTAACTCTTCAAAACTTTCTATGTGAGAAAAACACATATCTTTGCGGATTTCATTGAATTAAAACATGGATCAGAATGATATATCCTTTTTCACCCAAAAATCTGACTGACATTGTTTATATGATTTTCCCAATATAGTTCCTTTCAAGAAAGGAAAAATAGACACCATACAGAAATAGCTATCATTTAAGTAATGAATTGACAGAAAGTCAATGCTTCTTCCTGAAACTTTTCTTTAAAGAATATAAATACCAACAAGGATAACCAGATTTTAAACTGAAATATTAAAACAATCTCAGATCTAAATATACAAACTAGATCTAATATCATTAACACTATGTAAATACAAAACATCAACAGTACTAAGAAACCATCCAAAAAGTAGTCTTTTAACATACGTAACGCGAATAGACAAGAGAACCTATTACACTTGTTTGTAGGCATGATGAAATACAAGATTAAATATTCATACATCAAGAAAAATAAAAAAGAACAAAATACATTCAGATCTGCTCATTTAATTAATAGTCGAGGTCATAGGAATTCAGATCTTACCAAAAACAGTGTTCGTGGGGTTCATGGCAACCTGGTTCTTAGCGGCATCACCGATGAGACGCTCGGTATCGGTGAATCCAACATAGGACGGCGTGGTTCTGTTACCCTGATCATTTGCGATGATCTCCACACGGTCATGTTGCCAAACTCCGACACAAGAATATGTGGTGCCGAGATCAATACCGATAGCTGGTCCCTCTCCCTTACCGGCCATAGCTTCTTCAAATTGAGGCGGCAAGTTTCAAAGAGGAATACAGTTCGTAGTTGCTAGGGTTTAGGGGAAGGAGGCCCGTGAGCCTCGCAAGGATTATATACTAGCACAGAAAGGGAGTTGGGACCATCGGACCTGTGTTCCAGAATGTTCGAAAACCCTAATGTTTTTGACTAACCGTTGGATTCATTCGTTTAAGGATTGGACGGGACAGATCCTATTGTTGAAAGAGTTGTCTAAGACTCGAACTTTTCGAATTTTATAATAAGTATTTTTATCCAAAAATTTAAATTTAAATTTTAATAATAAAATTCCATTTTAAATATATTTCAAGTATCAAAATAAATAAATAATTTTTTTATTGTTAAGAACAAGTATTAAATAAGTAAAAATTTAAGAGAGTTTTCTTTAAAATTAGAGAAAGAATTAAGTTAATTTTTTAGAGTTACTTTTTCAGAAAAATATTGATTTTTTTTTTATAAGCAAATATTGAAATTTATATGAATTTTAAGTAAATTATATGATAATATTTTTTTAAAAAAGGTTTGTTTTATATTTAAATTAAATTAAAAATAAGTGTAATACAACTGTTAAAAATAGGTAAGTGAAAAAAAAAAATAATAAAAAAAAAAAAATAGGTAAGTGGGAAATCTTGAGAAATCCAGCAACGAGTTTGAATTAAAGAAAAGGCAAATGAGGTCAAATTAAAGTGCAACTCACGTCGACGGGACCACCTTCTTAGCGAATCGCAAACCAAATTGAGTAGCCGACGATATTGACGCCCCGGGTGCCCCCTCATTGGCCGATTTTACGCTCCCGCGTTACGAGGAATCGCGGCGATGATAATGACCCTCGGGAAAACTGGGCTGATATTTGGGCTTTTTTTTAGACCAGAAATTAGACATGGCAATACATGTTTTTTGTATGGGCTATTCTGAAAATTTTATACTAATACATTCTTTAAGCCCATTTTAATTGGATCTGCAATTTCTCATGTTTGTTATATTATTTCTTAATAGTCCAATATTTTATTTTTTTTTCAAAAGGATCCGGTATCCGAATCCATACGGGTCGACTAATCTGGATTCGGAGCAGATATAGGGATTACGGTTTTAAACTTCTCCCAATCGTAGTTGTGGGGATCAAACCGTGGTTCTCCTACCAAGTTCAGTCCTCATGCGCCACTAAACCAACCAACAATTGGTATCCAATAATATCTTTCATGAATATTGTCATTTTTTTTTTTTTTTTTTTTTAAACAACATGAATATTGTCATCAGTTGGTACAAGTGAAAGAAACTTGATTCTATATGTAAGGTCATGATTTTGAATCTTGCCTATAGAGATACAAGTGCAGGAAGAACTTTCAGCCAATAGGGTCTAACACTTGCTCAAATTCAATTTATTTAGGCCTAAAGTGATTATCGGATACATATAAATTAACAAAATATATATATATATATATTTGGACTATAAGCTCATGACTTCCAATACAAATACTATAAACAATAATAAAAACTTCAAGGACATGTGAGCTGATAAAAAGTTATCCCGATTTAAGCGATTAAGAATTTGAATTTTGGACTTATGCACTATTTAAAATTTGAAGGTCGGAACTTCTTCTCACAAAATGTTCCGGCATAAGGAAGACCATCTAAGATATTAGTATTGACACCTTGTACCCTAAGCAAGCCAAAAAAAAAAAATAATAAGGAGGTAAAATGGTATCTTGCACTAATAAGCAATACTAATATCTTTTTTTGATAATTAAGCAATACTAATATCTAAGGTTAGTTTTTGGTGGAAAAAAAAAATGTTCACGCTCTGATTACCATTAACCACGAACTCCACACCGGCAGTCTCACACACACTGCTTCTGCTTCTCTAAATTGGGGTATGCAGAAGACAGAGCGATCACATAGTAACTCTCGGCCAACCACAATCTATACTTCCAGTTGCATCACTATTACTTCCACTACCTTCATCAATGGTGGATGTTAACAACAGTACTGTCGAAAACGGCAACGGCAAGGTCGAGGTGGAGCTCGAAGCTATGCGGAAAGGGGATTTCTCTTGGCATCCTTGCAAGGTCTCGCTTAGGTCTGTTTTCATTTTTATTTTTGTTCAGTGCATTTCGGTTTTGTCAGTTTTAGGGAGAAAATATTTCCTCATATTTCTCGTTCCTGTTCTGTTTTCCTATTTTCCTGTTTTCCTTATTGATGAGTATTCGTTATATATTGTTTCCGGTTTTTAAGTTATCTGATTGCTCGATTCTATATTAGAATTTGCTAGCTGTGCGTTTGTGTTTTTCACTGCAGAAGAGGATGCTGATCGTGATTATAGTTTGGCTTTGCCGGTTTATTTTGTTTCAACTTTTTTATCCAAACAATAACAGTAAACGATCAAACAATATTTTACAGCAAGAGGATGTTGATCGTGATTATAGTTTGGCTAATGGGAACTGAGATTGTTTGTTGATGGTTTCATTGACGATAATCATTCCTCTAATTTCTTGAGTTTGGATTTCCGAGAGGTTGATATGCCAAACTGACACTCACTCCCTGGGCGTTCACAACTTTATGCATCTAGTTTCTGTCATCATTTGTCACTTTTATGCTAAAATTTGTGAATCCAATCATATGAACTATTTTTTTTTCATTTCTGTTTGATGATATTTTGTCTAGTAAGGAAATATAGTTGCTTCTGCTTAACAGAACCACTGCATGTGTAGGTGACTTACTTGCATTTGTTGATTAGACTCTTATTACTCTTCATGAGGATACATCAGTGTTAAGTCTAGCAAGGAATATATGCATGCAATTCCCCTCTTGTATAAATTCATTTAAGGATTGTCTTACCTATTCAATTAAGAAGAAATTTTGTTTACTCTTCTGCACAACTGCAGTTCCAGTGGAGTTGGAATACTAGTAGAATACTCAGATGATAACTCAGATCCAGATGATATCATTTTAAGCACTGAAGAAGCAGTTGCACGCCTACGTATTCGCTCTACTCCTTTAGAAGGTCTTTCCTGCTCTATCGTCCAACAGGGTGATCATGTTCTTGCCAAAAGGAGTCACGTGAATCTCTTCTTTGATGCTGAGGTTACAAAGGTAAAATCTTCCCCTGGTTGATTCATCTCCCTTTTTCCCCTGTTAGATATGATCTTTTTTATTTTCAATATCCTACACTTTTTCTGATCACCATTCATTATAAGTTCAAATTTCTGTAAAACAATTCCCTTGCTATAAGAGCATGAAGTTTATAAAGTCAAATTGCATCTGCAATTGGTTGTGTTTTATAAGGAGAAAACTAGTAATCCTTGTCAGTCTACATCCTCATTGTCGTTATTTTTAGGTGGCACGTGTTAGACATTCAAACAAGACTCATTGCAGGTGCACATTTACAGTCAAATGGATTCACAATGGTCTTGAAGGGGAAACTGCAATTATTCCATCTTCTGCCTTAATGAGAGTGTCTACTGAAAGCATTCATGCCCATCCAACAATTTTTTCTTTCTTTAATACTTTATCAACCTCAAGTTGTTGCGATGTTTCACCATTACGAGTTGTTACTGAAGGAATGGACAGTGAAATGGATGATAGTGAACTGGAAAAGCAAATTGAACAAATAAGAAATTCTGCCAATATTTCAGTGATAAAAATCACAAAAGAAATGTTGTCTGAGAAAGGTAAGCATCATTGACTATCAATTGTTAGTTTTGACATTCTTATTTCCTTTTGTCTTCTTCAAAGTTATGAAATTAGTTTGCTCAGCTACCAATTCTTGTGACATTATGAAGATCAACCAAGATCCTACTATCCAACATTTAACATGAATCCACAGTTATCTATATCAAGTGTCAGCCTGACCTCTATAATGTGAAAGATGACCTAAATAAGCATAATGAGGTTATATCTGTGTCTATATTTGGCAAACAGAAATGTCAAACTTTTGGAGTTAATCAACTGTAGCTTTGAAAGAATTTATGACATTATTGATCATGTGTGCTGTGAAATATTCAATCTAGATTTTAGGAAAAGAAGGTTTAGTACCACCCTAGTTATTAGCAGGGACTAGGACAATCTAGATTGATATTGCGAGCTGTGTGAAGTTCCTAAAACCACAGTATACAGATACAAATATGGATATAAACTTAGGAAATCTGCCTTAGTGACTATTAATTCTTGGCTATTCTAGTACAGCATACACTTTGTATGAAAGTGAATAAGTTTTGAATTTGTATTTATGCTAATATATTAAGACAATGAAAATAAATTGAAATACTACTGTGATAATTTCATAGTTGGAGTGTCGAATGATTTGAAGAAGTTCAATGTTCTCAGCATAAAGAGTAAACAAATTCCAAGTTATGCAGCTCATCTACTTTTTGTAATTCTCTTTGTTATCAGATCACTGAACCTTTTTCATTCTTGCCCAGAGTGGTACCCAATAAACACTGGGTTTCACTCTTCATTTTGTGATTCAGGGAAATCTGTAAAGGTTAATTTTGTCCATTAAAAAAGGGAAAAATAGAAATGGGCCAAGCATCCTACCTCTTATTCTCACATAGTATGTCATAGATAATGCCTTTGCTGTTTTGCTTCAACTTTTGTAACTAATGTTTGTTAATGCAGACAATGGCCAAGAACACTCTAAATTCAATCAAATTGGTGCATCTGAGATTTGCAATTTATATATCCATCTGCCTCAATCCAACCTTCCAATCCAGACAGAAATTAAACATTCACCACCACTACCACCTCCTCCATTTATTGCAGAGGCATTTCCTGATAGCAGGTCTCCTGGCAATCCAAGAGCTGCTTGTGCTGCTCTTGCTTCTCTGATGTCAAAATCATCTGATGCTGCTGAAATTTTATCAGTTCACCAGGATATAAAAGGTCAGGAACGTCCACCAAACACCAGTAAGGGTCCTGTATCAATGAAGTTGTTAAATGGAAGTATACCTCATGATGTCTGTTTGACTAATAACTCATCTAAGTCAAATAGTGAGAGTTACTTGGGTATAGAAGTTGCAACAGCTGGATTTGTCCAAAATTGTGAAAGCATTGTAAAAGAGCTTTTCCCAACCGTGAAAAAACCTATCAAGGAGCCTCAGACTTTAGATGCATCTGGTGAAGTATCAAAGTGGGAGGGAAAAAATGAGAAAAGCTGTGAAGAGGTTGCTTCATGTGCTGGTAAGCATGTTTCTTCAACAAGAAAGAAGAAAACGGGTTTGCCCACTACAGTAGTAAAGAGAAGTTCTTGTGATAATGTGCAGTCTCCTTTGACCAATACAAGAAGGTTGACTTGTTCAATGGCTCGTGAAACAAAGGAAAAGCAAACTGTTGAAATGGAGGATGTAACTAAAGATGTACAATCAATTACTAAGGAAGTAAAACTTTTCCAGGACAGTGATTTATTAGCAAATAAGGAAAGAACAGCTTCTATCTCTGATAACAAGTCTAGCTCAATCATTTCTGATAAAAAAATTAAGAACCAAATGGACAAAAGAGATACTCGTGAAAATAATGTCTTTGGAGGAGGAATTCAGGATTTGAACAGCTCTAGACGATTGACACGATCTGTAGTTAAAGGACAGACCAAAAAGGACAATGAAGAGCCTTGCAGTGGATTGGAGGATATTTCAAAATCAGATATGGATAAAGGAAACTTTTCATCTCCTGAGGATGAGATTAGTCCAAACCCCAGTGCAGAAGGATATACACGGTTATCTCCCTCAGCCAAGACAACTCAAACAATAGAAGGTATGTTGTGAGCTATATATGGTTTTACATAAATGTTATTTTCTGTCTTCAAATTTTCTTGCTGTGAAGCCGTGAATGAGCCATTTAGCTTGTCTATCAAATAACTGTTACTTTTAGGTGTCTTTAGAGAAACCATGTAGTTAAAATTTCCTTTCAGTTAAAGTAACCCCTAGTATTGAATCTATTCTCAATCATCGTGTACATGGTCATATGTCAAGGATATGGGTATTTGGTGTTACCAACTGAAAGCATAATTTGTCATGAAACAGAAGATTTTGACTTGATTTGTAGGAAATAAACAGGCAATCTTGATTTGTTGACAATTATTATAATGCCAAACAGATGACACTACCAGGAAGGTGGCACGTAGTCAAGGTATAAAGAGGAAGTCAATTACTTCCAAGAAGCAAGAACTACGATCGTCTCCCAGACTCAGATTTCTTCCAAGGACTCGCTCCCAGACTAAATCCTGATATGGTGAAAAAGGGTTGCTTGTCTGAGTTTGGCATTCCCTTTTCTACTACTAACTTTGTTCTCTCTAAAGATAATTCGGCATCCCCTGATGATTGTCTGAAAATTCAAATGCAGGAGTTTAGAATGCCCCTTGTATTTTATCCCTGTATTTGACTAGTTTCTCTTCGCTAACTCAACTATTAGCTGTGGTGTCAGATGGAACTGGAGAGTGCAACTTGCTTTCCTCTTCCTCACGTATATGCTCGATTTCTCCTATGATTTTGAATTGCTACAGATATTATGGAGAACTTGACACTGACTTAAGTCTTGAGTTGCAGGAGTAGATACCAAAATTAACACATTAGCATACGTGGAAAACAGAACACTCCAGGATTGATCCAGATTTGGGAGAGAGGTAAGCACACTGTACCATTTGATTTTGAAATATTCTAGCTTTGCCATGCCCGATAAAGCATTTTAACTAATCAACTACTTCAAAGCAGAGAAAAGTTATTAAATCCCATGGGAAATGAATTTGTCGGCTTAGTGAACGATATATGTTTTATTGGAATATTTTCCCTCTTTTAGTGGAAGAAAAAACTGCTGATCTAAATTAAGTTCCATTACTACTAAGATTCTCCACTGATACAGAAAACCATATAATATATATAGCTTCAACACGCAGCAATGACAATAATGTTTAATGGACCGATCGAAAACATGGTGAACTAATATACCTTAAATAATAATAATAATTATAATATCTATAAATATCTTTGCCTTTTGACGTCCAAAGAACTTGGAAAAGCGATTATCTACCAATCAAATCTTCATCTTCTTATTGTCAAGACCAATAATTCATATAATACAACACCAGTGCTACCAAACGTGACCCAATTATATGTATACATATATATATAAACGAATTAATGCACAACTATAGGAACAAATGGGACAGTTGCAGATTAGCAGGCAAAGACAATGAAGAAGCTAACATTATTTCTTAGTCATCAAATTTTAACTACTTGATCTGTCAGTTTCCTAATTGCCGAAAGCAAAATTTCACAACTCGTGTAGGATGATATGAATTCGAGGTATGAAAATAAATATTATATTAATAAGTTAATCATAAAAAGAAAATCAAATTATTCCGGTCCAATAAACAACAAACACGTATATATATCTCTGAAAGTCTCTTAGAGAGGAGTAATTGAAGATATGAAGGGAATAACACAGTTTCATTTATTCAGAATTCTGTATAGCGTCAAGTGTGTTGTGGTTGAGTGGTCAGTAATTACACTCCTTATTCAAAGGTGGGAGTTCGACACCAAATTCAGTCTTAATGCTACCGGATCCGGGTGTAGATTATTCAGGTATAACCCGGACACCACACAAAAAAAAAAAAAATTTGTATAGCTAGATGATTTGGAGTAGTACGAGAGAAATGGACTGATTGGACTCATACTATAGTCTCTTATATATATATACTTTATTTCGGATATCAGATGATTTAATTTTTTTTAAAAAAATCTATGACAAATAGAGGACCACGTCAATGACAATCACAGCAAGAAGTAACGTCGTCCACTTCATAAGAGTCACAATTTTAAATAATTATTAATCCCAATATTATTATAAGAATTCTGACTAAAAAGTAGTAATAATCAAATATTTGTACATCTGATCAAACGATTTTGACATCTCATGACTGGTATTATTATTATTATTAAACTCTCTCAGCCAATTCTGTCCACATAAATAAAAACAAATTGAACCGCGTTTTATACTAAAGATTAAATGTATGATAACAATTATCTATCAAAAAAAAAAAAAAAAAAAAGAGTATGATAACAATTATTTACCAAAAAAAAAAAAAAAGTATGATAACAAGTAGACGTAAATTTTATGTCAAACGTCATATCTATACTATAAACGTAACAGATAAAATTAAATTCAGTGAAGATTAAAGAAAATCCAAATTGAATAATAAAAAAAAAAAAAAAAAGAGATTAAAGATATGATTAATTTTACGAAAAATGGGTCTTGTTTTTGTTTCACGCGTGCCACATATATATATATATATAATTTTGAAGAATAGTACAGTTTGGTCTAAATATTCTGGTTAAAGTTTGTGAGTTGAGAATGGAAGAACAAAACAGAATTTATTGACACGGATTTCACGTGGAAATTAGACATGAATTGCTTTAGAAATTAATAATTTACAATTAATTAATAATATATAATGCTTGCAGACTTCGAGAATTTTGTTTTTGTTTTAAAAAAAAAAGGTTCTTTAAAATTATTCGATACTTGAAATCAATACTAATGGTTCTTTAAAATTATTCGATCAATATTAAAACTAAAAAGTTAAAGCTTAGTTGCCATAGAATGTCTCCGGCCATTATAGATTTAGTGTTAAACACACACACTCTTAATTCCATTATGGATAATTAAGAGAATCGTAGGTACATAGTCCTACCGTATATATAATATTGTTCAAATCTCCGTCTAACTAATTTATATCGCGTTATTAAATTTTAGTAAGATTATTACATTAAACGATTTTTTTTTTTAAGAAGATTAATATAATTTTTAGGATTAAGACAATAGACAATTGGATTTGCATGATAAACAATCCCTTTCAACTTAATTATAGTTAGTCTTGTCCATATATTTTAACCATCAATACATAAATACATGTACATACACACACATATATATATATATATATATATATATATATATACATATATACATATATATATATATATATATATATATATATATGAAAAATGATCCTGTATATGCCCCCAAAAAAGTGGCAACTCCTCTTTTCCACTTCTACAAGTATGAGAAGTATTACTCCCCAAACTCCCTCATCAATTGGATTTTCTGCAAACTTACTGAAAGAAACGTAAATCTTCTTCTTATTCTTTCTTTCTTCATATTTTCTTATCGATCGATCAATCATGCCGGGAGCTGCAGCAGACAGGGCGAAGGTTATGTGGCGAATGAAGCTGCACTCAGCTATCCGTACCGCCATTGCATGTACAATAATAGGCTGCACCACTCTCTATGGACCGTCAAGTATCAGATCAGCCGTAACATTTCCAGCCTTTTCTTATTTAACAGCTATACTCATCGTCTCCGACGCCAATTTAGGTGATACCATAAAAGGCTGCTGCCATGCATTTTATGCCATTCTTCAGGTGATCCCACTTTCCATATTAAGCCTAATGACCATCAGACAATATTATTATTATATCCATAGTTTATCATCGTCGGCGGCGGTGGAGGATGAGGTGGTTATAAACGTTAACGTTGGCGTGGCGGCTTTCATGGTTGTCCTAACTTCGTTTCTTGTGGCTTTACCGGAATCTACTCCTTTGTTGGCTAAGCGTATTGGTTTTGGACAGATCGTGATTTTGTTCGTTGATATTGTGAACCATGGAAATCACTACTTCGATAATAGCTCGAGTAAAAGTAATGGAATAATTACAACGATAACAATGCTTCTTCCTCTTCGTGTTGCTTCTAGTACGGCTCTTGGTGCTGTTTCTTCGTTACTGGCTTTGTTACTTCCATTTCCTCGGCTAGCCTATTCTGAGGTACGTAATTAAACTTCCTTAATTACCTATATATATATATATATATATATATAGTTTATAGTTACTATATTTAGCCACTCATCCATTTTCAAGAAAAACCTACTTTCTACAATATTTTTTAATTAACTTTAATTTTAATTTTGTTTAATGAGTATAAGTTGTAAAATATTAATTATTGGAAAGTATTGTAAGACATAATATGACAAGTAAAAAAAAAAAAAGGGAGAGAGGAATTAATGTTGCAGCTTTCTCTCTCTAAATATATAAATAAATAAATATATATATATATATATATATATATATATAGGACGGCATGGACGGCATTCTTCTGTTGTTCCTCAACTACAGGGATGGCATGGATTCAATTCTATGTGTACTTGGTCTAGAATTTATGCCTCGATTCTGTCTTGTGGTATCCACAAATTCCCTCATAGATAGTGCATCTTTGCTTTCCACAAATGTCTGCCTATATATATAGGATCTTAATTTCTTTAATTATTTTTATGTTTCTTTACAAATATGACTTTGATTGAGACGTTTTAATTTTTTAACATATAAAACGAATATCAGAATTAATTATATATGGACTAGCTAGGGTAACATATTAGGAAATACTACAGATATATATTATATATATATATATATATATAATCGTGGTACTTGGGTAAGATACAAGAAATAAACACATGGACAGACAAATTAATTGATTGAGTTGAAGTATATATATATGTATAGCCAGCCGGGGCTTGATATTTTTGTGAGAATAATAACATAAGGCAGGCATGCACGCAGGTGGCGAGGCTTTGCCAATTGTACGCTGAAAATGCATCCGAAAGGCTAATCCTTTATTTCAAGGCCTTAAATGCAGAAAGCCATTTAATTGCAGTTGACCTAATCTATCAAGCTAAACCTTTGGCTGAAACTGCAAACAAGCTTCTTCACAGTATAAGTCTCATGCAGGTGAGGTTTACTGACGCGTCAGTTCCCACACTCAAGATCATTCATATATATATTTAGATATTCAACATAGGAGTAATATGATATATGTTAGATCGTCATGTAGTCTAATCGATTTTTTTGGGGTGGGAACAGGAAGGTGTTACGTGGGAGAGGCTACCTTGGCTCGCATTTTCAAAACGCGATTACCAGAAAAATCCAGTAGACAGATTGCAAGGTTTTGAAACTTCAATGAGAGGAATGGAAATGGCGTTGAACTTCTGTCATTTACCTACTTCAAAATTGGCTCGTAAAGAGCTGATCAGCCGAATTCTACACAGTAGTACATCATTGATGCTTGGTCTAAAACAGGAGCAAAATAGGTGTTGTTCTTCACCTTGGGATTTCAATTCAATGGAAGTTACAGAACTACTGAAAACAGAATTTGTACAAAAGCTTATCTTCCCTAATGAAAATGGCGAGAATATTAACGATCAGTCCGCTTTTAGCTTCTTTATTTCGTGTGCACAGAAGTTCATCAACAATTTTATCACAGCAGAGAATAATAATGACATTGTTGTTGGTGAAATAAAGGTGAAAGATACAGAGCAACCCGGATTGATGAAGTTCAAGATCAGAGAAATTTGTTGGAATTGGATCTTGAAAAAACTGAATAATAATAATAATAAGGAAAGACTGTTATTTGCATCAAAATGCTCACTTTCTTTAGGTCTGGCTGTGCTGATTGGTCTGATTTTCAAGAGAGAAAATGGTTACTGGTCAGGGCTAACAATTGCGATCAGTTTTGTAGAAGGAAGACAAGCGATATTCACAGCGGCAAATGCTCGAGCACAAGGCACAGCAATTGGTTCGGTGTACGGTGTATTCGGTTGCTTTGTTTTTGAAAACCTTGTCAAAATAAGGTTCTTGGCACTTCTCCCATGGATAATCTTTACCAGTTTCCTAAGGCATAGTCAGATGTACGGACAACCAGGTGGAATTTCAGCAGTTATTGGAGCTCTGTTGATCCTCGGAAGAAAAAACTATGGACCTCCAGAAGAATTCGCCATTGCCAGGCTGACTGAAGCTATGATTGGTTTGTGTTCTTTCATTTTAATTGAACTTCTCTTACAACCAACAAGGGCAGCCACTCTGGCCAAGAAACACTTATATCTAAGCCTAGTGACACTTCAAGAATCCATCAAACAAATATTACTTCTTTCCCCAAATGGGATTGATCCTACGAGATTTCAGGCATTTAGGAGGAACCAGCAAAAGCTCAAATCCCATATCCATGATTTGCAGAGCTATATAGCAGAAGCAGAGCTGGAACCTAATTTTTGGTTCTTGCCCTTCCGTGGTCCTTCTTACAAGAAAGTCATGAACTCTCTGTCAAACATGGAAGTTCTTCTTTCCTGTATGACTTATAGCCTAGAGTTTCTATCACAGGTATCGTCACAGAATTACTTTACTGATCACTGGGAGGAGCTTCAACAACAAATCATAGAAAATGACATGGAAATCTGCAAGGAAATCTTAAGTACTTCACTAAGACGTCTTGAGAAATCCACAATATTCTCAAACTCAAATTCATTTCAAGCAGTTCAAGAATCAAGCGATGACAAAATAATATTTCAAGACAAAGAGAAAGGAAAAGGAAACGATTTTGCAGCTTCATACGACGAGGAGGAGGATGTCGCTGCCATTTATTTCCTTCATCTGTTGAAAAATGTTGAAGAAAACATGGAGATGGATGTTGAAGGTGGAGAAGAAATAAAGACAAAGATCATATTTTCTTTGTCAGCATTGGGGTTTTGTGTAGGTTGTCTGGTGAATGAGATTAAAAATGCCGACAAAGGTATTAAAGAAATATTGTATTGGGAAAACCCTTGAAGGGTAAATTTTCTAAAAATCAATTAGATATCTATTTTTACTTTTCTCCAAATATATTTATATACTATTCTTATAAATTTTAACAGTATCCACTCCTACAAACAACCAGGGAAACCAACTCTAGCAAAGAATCACTTATATCTCAGCTAAGCAACTGTTCAAGAATGCATGAAACATACAGTTACTTATCCCCAGTCAGAATAACCAAATACAAACACACATAACAAATTCTTAGGATGAATACCAAACCAGACCATAACAGAATTTGCAGTATAAACCAGGTAGGTTTAAAAGGAGAGAAAAATTTCACTGACCAATCTGTTTTTGTTTTGTGCTTCTCTACATAGTAAAGAAGGGATACATTTTTGTCCAATCAAAGGAAATCATTACTACATCAAAAGATACTTATCTTTAATATAACTCTGTCCATAAAACTGAACTAGAATCTCATTCAAAAATTAACAAGAAGCAGAGGACTCAGTTGCCTTCATATTTTGGGTCAGCCATTACGTAATGATAAGCAATTACCAATACAAAGATGAATATGCCTAGAAAATTGGCAAAGAAGCCAAGGTCTTGATCATCAATCATCTGCAAGAGAAGGTAAAAACAACATGTAAGTGTCCGTGAATGTTGTACATCAAAATCACTCCTTTCTAGTGGCCCCCATTCCACCATTTAGTTTAAAGAAAGTTCCCATTCCTATACTAACACTCACGTTAAGATAACGATTAACTCTATATGTCTTGATTCATAAACAAACAAGGGACGCTACAGGAGAGGGGGCGGGGAAGGGCAAGAACTCATATCACACTTCTAATTTGCAAACATAATCAGCATATTTAGCAGGTCAAGTAGGGGTTCGTAAATGAAGCTGGCTGACCTTAACTTCAAAAATGATAGCCAACATAACAACCATATAAAATATACAGGAGGTATGTTGAAGATTAATAATGAGCAAAGCTGAAGTTTATCTAGAGGATAAAAAAATATTTGACAACAATGTGGCCCTAAAATCTGTCCTAGTAAACCATTGACTGATCTGTTCTTTCTTCAGTCATATACATCCCAATTCTTTACTAGTATTTGATTAATAACCACCATACAAAAGCTTCAACATTTAGAAGCCAACTAGAAAACCAGTAAAAATAATCCTATGCAGTTGTTAGCAACATCTACCAACACCACCACTCTCCACCCTCTTCCAAAAATGAAAACCAAAGCTACCTCTTTCATTTATCACAGAGACCGAAAATCTTCTGATAGAGTTCTATTGGGAAAAGGGCATGAGACATAAAACCCAACTGAAATATAAATAGTTTTAAACGCATACATACATATATATATACACAGATTTTTTTTTTTCCTAGGCAAAAAAGAAGGAAAAAAAAAAATCCTCACAAAGATTCAAGTAAGGCAAAGGTCTCCTCTAACTTCATTCCAAGACCTCAACCACAAAGAAAATTCCCAAGTCCAAATCCTTCGAATCCTTGCTCAGATCCAAATCAAGACTCTAATTCCTCAATTCAATAACATTTTAGAAAAAAAAAATAGAATCAAGAAATCTGACAAATACATAGCACGAGACGCGATTGAAAAACAAAGTTCATCGAACTGAATTGTCAGATAAAAATGTAAAATTCTTTTAATACAAATAAACCATAAATCAAATCTATATAAAAGAAATACCATCAAAGCAATCAAAAGCAATTAGAAATCAAACTAGAAAACGCTCATATCAAAGGGATGATATTCCCTGCATTCAATTCCATTAAGAAAAAATTCAACATAGCGCCTTACATTGAATCAGCGGTAATTAATCCTTCAAAATTTTAGGATCTTTGGAGTCGGTGGCGACGAGATCACTCAGTTAAGTCTCTGGCAAACCTGAGCGGCCGAATATGAAATGGAATTAGAGCGACACTACGACGTCGTTGGCAGATAAAAATGGGTTAAGCCCAACAAAATTATGAAAAATAAAATTTGGCCCAAAAAAAAGTTATATTGTGGCTGCTGGGATTCGAGCCCAGGTCTCTACGGCCACAACGTAGAATTCTAACCACTAAACTACAGCCACAAGATGCCTAATATTATGTGAATTTAGTATATGAAGAATCGTTTACATTTGAAAGTTTAATTACCGGCCTAAATCTGACGGCAAGGGTTCTCCTTCATAACATTCTGTGAGCGGCGAGGACGTTAAGAATAACCTCTCCGATGTCTTTTTTCCAGAAAACTGTAAATTGTCTTCCAAAAATTGTTCTGTCATTTTGAAATACACTTACTTAATTGACATTTTCTTTTCTCTCTACGAAGGTTTGCTTGAAGGAATGGTGGTTGGTGAAGGCGGATAAGGATTACGATGGAAGGCGGCTTGCTGTTGCAGGAATTACATCTGGAGAGTATGACCTAGTATTTTTCTGCTTTTACTGGAAACTATTCATGAGCTATTTCTGTATTCTTCTACTTCTACTTCTTCTTCTCACACCTTGGAACAGTTAAATTGTTTTCGGAGGACAGTGATGAAGCCTTATTGGTTAGAGATAACAGAAATATGTAATAATGATATTGAAACAAATTCTGGTGATATTTTATTGATTGAAAACATGGTATCGTATGCTGTCGGTGTAGTTCAAACTAACAACGAAACGGTTGGTATTTAATTAGAATCTGCTGAATGCTTTTCTGTTTCTCAGGAATCTAAATTTAGAACATGTCACGTTGGACTTCTGCATTTTTCCTGTAGTTATGGCTCCTGTATTTTATTGTTCAATGATGTGTTCTTCCGCGGCTCTTCATAAAGTTTATGATTTTTAACTGTTGTTAGGTCCAATTTCACCGTATTTAGATTTTCTTCTTCATGAATTAGGTTGCTTTGTGAGTCACATTGTTAAGAGGATAAATTTGATATTCTCTATCAGCTTAAGGTTTTTAGACAGGTAGCAATTGAAATTGATATAACACACACGATGAAGGTTTCTTATTTTATCAGCTATTTGTTCTATGTTTCTCTTTAGGAAACTAGCTGTGAGAGTTTTTTCCTCCGCCCCAATTCTCAGGAGATATGATGTCTTTACCCTTGAGACTGTTGACGGAATATGTGTTATCGTCCAAGGCTTCATCAACAAGACTCTTACTGAAGAGAATGGATTTTCATCTGAGGTATGTGAAGATATCCATCTTATTTTTATTCAAAACTTCAGATAAAATGAGAAGTATGCTGTATTAACACGATGATTTTTGCAACTGATGCTATTGAATTATGTGTGAGATTGTTAATATGTTAGTTGTCTATCAGAATTTGCCCACGTCAGACCATACCAGTCACTAGAAATAGGAGTTAAAGAAACTTCTTTAAAATCTGGGAGGGCACTGGTCATCTTTAGTAGAACATTTTGGGCTTCTTAGAGAATATGCTCTTTTAAATGGTTTAAGCTCTCCTCACAGCTTAAGGATGTTTGTATTGATTGGAATGTTTTGTGTTGCAAGAGTTTGAGAGCATATATATGTTCCTGATCCTGAGGAAATATTTACTTCAGCTTGGCCACTATTATAGCAGAAAGTATGGGTATCTGCTTTTGGTCATGTTTCTTGCCTAGGTTGTCAGCTAGCACAATAGGCATTTGGTTTGGGTAAAGTTTATATAGTAACATTTCAAATCCTAGTTTTCTTTAAGCATTTGATGCAGAGAACTTTGCTGTGATGCAAAAGTTAACATGTAATAAGATGCTTATCATTCTGTGGGGTTCCAGAAATAATTACTAACCTGGTGCTTGTGTGGATAGGTCTTCAAACATTTTGTTTTTGGGTTTCCTGCTTTCTGGGAGACATTTTCTAAGAACTGCTTTGAAGACGACTCGACTCTAACAGGTGATGCTCAGAGTAATTCAGGATTAGAACTGTCACCCCCGCAAGCTGCAAGTAGGTGCTTGACTTGAGTTTATGTTCTTGTATGATGAATATTTTCTAAATGATATTAACTGTTTATTCTTAAAATTCTAAATCACTTATGACCCTCAAATTATATTTATTCTGAATTTTTGGACCCTTCTCTGGGACTGAAGGTTCCAGCAAAGGTACGACCAAGAATTTTAGCAAGGCCTCTAATGAATCAGAAACACAAGAGTGCAGTAAGGAGAAGAACTTGGAAGGGAAGTCCAGTTTAGAGAGTGGAAAAAGGGACACTAAGTATAATCCAGGACATGGAGAAGCAATATCTGCTTTTGACTCGAATGCGTGTGATGTCTCAGAAAGAGAAACTTCCTTCGGAGATTATTCAGTTGAAGATGGGGAAAATTTTGTGCTGTCAGGAAGTCAATTTAATGTAATTACCGCAAAATCACTAACATCACCAGAGTTGGAAAAGAAGTCTGATCTGCCATTCATAAAGAATTCTGCAAATGATACTGAAAATGAAAACTATATTGGCAAAAAGTGTAGTTTGAAAACTTTACAAGAACACTGCAGCAATAGCCCTTTGTCGGCTTGTCGTCTGAGAAATGAAAGGGGGTGTAGTAACTCATTACAGTCTCCCAAAGATCCAAGCCAAGTGAACTCAAGAAAGAGGTTAGCAAAACAAATTGTCTTCAGCAGGCAAACAGGCTTATCGGAGGAACCTTCTAGCTGTCCTGAGGTCAGAGGGACAGCATGTTTTCAGAAGAAAGTGCAAGGAAAATCCAAGAACCATCGGATGTCAAGCGCTAAGCTGAAAGATGAGAGAAGAATGCCAGTCTCTGCATTAAAGTGCTCTAATTCAGTTGGAAATCCTAGAGTTAATCCTGGCGGAAGACCTAGTGGAAAGTGTACTCTGAATCCTCTAGGGGATGAATTTCAAGAGCTAACAGATCAACTGGATTCTAGAAATCCAGATGTAAAGTCCTTTGAAGATATTGTTGAACTTGATCATGGGGTTTGTTTAGATGGTAAGCGTGCAGAACACGATGAAGCTCATGACCGTGTTCAAGAAAATGGTGCAATGCAAAATGAATCGGATGGATACAGAACTTTATCTGGTTCAAATGCTGACAAAGAAAAAAGAAAAAGGGGAAGAAGTAATTCCCGAAGTGAAAGCCTCATCCCAAGGAAGTCTCAAAGGAAATCACTATGTAATTCTGAAAGTGAAAGCCTATCCCAAAGAAAGTCTACGAGAAAAATGGTATGTCTATCAAGCTTTTTGTTGTTTATTAATTTGTTTACAGATATGTATTAAAATTTAGTTTTATGCTTATGAGCATGTATAGTAGATACATAACTTACTTCGTTAACAGCATTACCTCCTACAAGAGCTAGTGAAGGGAATGGAATTGAAGAACAGTAATTTGCAGTCAAGGCCTATTATATAAGCCTATGTTGATCTGAATGGAAAAACTGGCATTGTTAACTTAACAAATATCTTTACCTTGAGTATATAGTTCTGAAAATTGAACAGATATTCAGAGATATAATAACTCGGGAAGTTAAATAGCTATAGGCATTTTTAGGATGTTGTTGTTTCTATGTCCAGATTGTATGTATAAAATACTAAATATTAAGTGGTATAACTCTTTGTCTCTGATCTAAACTAATTTATTCTTTTCCTTATTTCTTTTACAGGATGGTCTTGTTTCTGAGAAAGAAAAGAAAGTATCATCTATCATGACTCCTGAATCTTTATGTCTTAGAAAATCAAGAGCTGGTAAATTTCTCAGTTATATTATATGATTGGTTATTTCTGCACTTTATCAGTTATATGTTGTCTATACCTTCCTCCTCAATTCTTCCATCTGATTATTTGTATTTGTTATAGAAGGTGTGTGTATACTTCTGAGCTTATAATTCTTTTTAATACTCCAAACTAAAGTCAATTTGCACTGAGATCTCAATCTCAAACCAAACTAGGGCTTAATTTATGCTTCTTGTTCTGAGAAATGTTAAACCAGTTTGAAGGATCTTGTCCATTCTGATTTGTGTGTAAAGAAATATAATTTATATATATATAAAGGTTACTTCTATTTATATTTTCTCTCTATTTCAGGTAATGAATAATGTTCTTTTGCATGTTAGAAAAATAGCTTTAGCTTGTTTGATGTGATTCAATCTTTTGCAGGTAGATGGCTTCTTCCCACTCTTGAATTCTGGCGCAATCAAACAGTGATCTATGATGCGGTTTGTCAACTTTATATCTCAATTACAGGGAACAGTCCTTCAATGAATTCTTTTAGTAACTTCGAAGTTTTTCATTTTTCTTTCAGGATCATCAAATCAGGGGAATTAAGGACCTGAACTAAGTAGAATATCCTGAGGATTTCCTGAGCTGTGTGTGTAAAATGATAGTGTATATGTTATAACCCTTTGAGTGGAACAATTTGTTAAGACTCTGTTCCAGCTTTGACATAACAGATGTGGCAATAGCACGAGCTACAACAATAAGTGCCCCCCATAAAGAGTATGAAATTAAGAGGACGTTATCTGTACTGTATATAGCCTTTTAGCTTACTCTTTGTGATTATCCTAATTTTAATGGAGTCTTGTGTATTCGAGAATTCATGTAATGGCACCTATAGTCTCATGAAATCAACTATTGTTGTGAACTAATTAAATTCTGAAAAATAACACAAGACACAGTATAGGTAAAAATAGTTCAAATTTCAAAATATATATTAGATGTAATGTAATTGAAATTGGGTAGCGAATAGCGTGACAATATTGTATCCGAAATTGCAATATGAAAATCAGCAGATAGCAGTTTGAAATTACAGATCTTGTTTAACTTATTTCTAATTCGCATAATAGTTATTTTAAATAATAATAATTATTTATTTTAATTTTTACTACCTTTCTTAATTATATTTTAATTTAACCCGACACGCTATCTAATGCAATATAAATACAAAGTTTAGGGACCAAATTGAAAATTAAGTAAAATAAAAACACACATGTAAAATTTGGCTTTGCCGCTAATCGAAACCCTCAATAATTCATTTTTAAAATTTTGAATTCAAAAAAAAAATTCCACAACTCGCCCCAGTGAGCCCAGCCGCACACTTCCTTTTGTGCCCCTCATGCACGTGAAACCCGAAAAAACCAGAATCCGTGTCACAACACAATCATTCATTGGAACCGTCGATCTATACCCATTGACGGTCCTGAACCATCTAATATCCGCAACACGGATCGCCATCAGTGACCGTAGATTAAACAAATAATCTAACGGTTTTCCTTATCCTCTTCACCAGACATCCTTTATATAAATTCTATTCTTCTTTCTTGCAGGTCACGAACAATTCCTCTTTTCTTCATCTAATCTATCAGAGAGATTTTGTGAGTGCCATCCGAAGATGTCTGGCCGTGGAAAGGGAGGCAAGGGTTTGGGAAAAGGAGGTGCCAAGCGTCACCGTAAGGTTCTGAGGGATAACATCCAGGGAATCACTAAGCCGGCGATCAGGCGTCTGGCTCGTAGAGGTGGAGTCAAGCGTATCAGTGGTCTTATCTATGAGGAAACCCGAGGCGTTCTGAAAATTTTCCTAGAGAATGTGATTCGTGATGCTGTTACATATACTGAGCACGCTCGCCGTAAGACGGTAACTGCTATGGATGTCGTTTATGCATTGAAGAGGCAGGGACGTACCCTTTACGGGTTTGGTGGTTGAGTTTTTGATTTTAGGGGTTGTCAATTAGGGTTTGCTTTAGAAATTTGGTGTAAATTCTGTAGATTAGGACCTTTATTCTACTGTGATGTTGCTAGATTTTTTGGGTATTCTGCTTTGTTTTATGGATTTGTAACAAGATCTGTCTCATGTCTTGTACCCATTTGTTTCAATGGAGTCTATTCAGTTTTTGAGCTTTATATGTTTATGTTCTCTATCTTTTAACTTTTGTTGATGCATTTTCAATGAAATTGAGTGATAGTCCTTTGACAAAGGTTGGCGAAGAAGTTGTGCGAAACTGTTATCTTTTGGTCATTTGGATTTGGATTACAATTCTAAATGGGTTGCATCAGTATGAAATGGGAAAGGGAAAGGCTGAGTCCTATATAATTGAATCTCTTTCTCTTCTGCAATCTCTCAGTTTCCATTTGAATTAAACCGGACAATTCTTCTGGTATTTCTCTGTAATTTTTATTAAACATAATATTAAAACTAACATCTGGTGTCGTGGTGTAGTTGGTTATCACGTCAGTCTAACACACTGAAGGTCTCCGGTTCGAGCCCGGGCGACGCCATATTTTTACCTTTTTTGTCATAAAACTATTTTGCACATATAAAGAAAGGTAACCAAATATTAGATAATCTTACGCATTGTTCAAGCTATGATCTTTCTTCTTTTCTTTCTTTTTATTTTTTATTTTACAGGAATTGGATATGGAGGTAATGGAGGTTTTTACCATAGCAACGATGGCAAATTTGGAAAACATCTAGGTCACCTTGGGAAAGGGATAAAGGGTTCCGGGATTAGTAATCCAGCAACATGACTCCATTCATCATTAGCATGGCTAGGTATCCAATTTATATATTTGATCATCTTAAATGACATCAATTTCTGTGAATAAAATGCATTATTTCAATTTACTTCCCCAGCGCCAAACTTTAGTAATCATGCATTCTAAAGCATTTAGATTGACATAAACAACCAAAAAAAGTCACTCAAAAATGCGAAGGATACCAAAATGAACTGCAAAATGTACTTGGCGAAGTATACAAAGAGATATAAAAGTACTGAAACTGTTTACAAATTCAAATGCAATCTATAATGTTGAAAACCCCTCACAAAGTCATTGAGCAAACAGTCTATCCGGGCCAGTAAAACCAAGAGTAATAGTTTTACATATATGAACTATGTTCAACAGTACAAACCCTCCAACATTTAGAGAAGATTTGATAAATTTGGAAGAAAAAGGATTTTGAATAAAAAATGGTTATTGATATCCCAGCCAAACCTCACCGGAAACCTCCTCCAGTCCACTCGGACTCAGAAGTTCCATTGTAACCAACATGCTTATTTTCAGATGCGGAATGGTAAAAGTCATCTTTGTTATCATCCCATCCAGCCCAACTATCACCGTTCTGGGATGCTGTCCCATTGGCAGTGTCCTTCCTACCATCAGTACTATCCCAGTCATCCCAAGAACCTGAGCTGACAGAATTAAATTTCTGACCAGTTGATGGCTGCCCTCCACCAGAGGTGTTGTTCCACCCATTGGAGGAGTCCTTGCCAAACTCCTGGTAATAACCATTTCTATCGTTTTCGCTTCTTGGCCAATTATCATTTTTCCAGCCAGAGCTACCTTCCTTCGTATACTCTTCAACCTTCTGCGAAGCCAAAGCCATAACCCCTTTCATGATCCCCCATGTCTTTTGTCCAATCTCCGTTGTCTTGGTGGTCACAACATTGACAGTTTCATTCACCTTGTAATCATAGCCTCCATCTCTTACCTACAAACACAAACAAACACATACTTTTTATTTTTTTGTCAAAATAAATATCCTTTTAGATGTTTCATAAAATTGACCTTGAGCAAGAAAATAAAATGTGAAAAGCATAAAAAATTATTAAGACCTCATTTTACAGAAACCCCATACTAGTTGCAAAGAGAAAACAGAAAATTTATAAATTCGACCATCTACTTTATTAAAAGTTATGAAGTCCTACACAAACCCCACAAAACCAAAATTCAAGCGGTTTATCTTTATTCCCCCAATATGTTTGACCATTATACGAGTTAAGTTAATCTGGTTCCAATGAAAAAAGGGAAGCATAATGATCATCACTGTTTACAACAGTGCCTTAGCATTTGGTGGCATACATGAAAGTCTTAGAGAGGAAAGACTACTTGCTATTGTACTTCAGATACTATACTATTATTCTAGAATATAACATACGCCCACAGATATACATGCTCTAAGATCAGGCACCAACCCTATGTCTGGAATTTACCACATCAAGAATCAACCAAAAGTTTCATGACAGGTAACACAGAGTATAGCATGGTTTTACATGTCATAGGTACAAATTTACCTTGAACATGCAGACAATGATTTGAAAAAAAAAAAAGCATGGAAAGCAGATCAGGATTAACACAAGAAGCAAAATACAATTCAATGGGTTCTTCAGTTGGCACTATTCAACTATTTCATTGCCATAATATTCAGACTACAGTTTGCTGTCAACAACTCAACCACAATCAACAGTCTCAATAATTAAGTAAAATCAAGTGAAGGAATACCTTCGAAGAGATCTCTTTTGTGCTTGCCTGAACAACATTAGCTGCAGATTGTGCAGCTGATTGTGCGGCCAGAGATAGCCTGCCAAATCCCTGGAAAAAGAAAAAAAAAAAAAAAAAAAAAAAATTTTAAGCATTAAGGCGATACAAACTGCATAGAGTCATTGGCCGAGGTCATAATCTACCTGAGAAAATGTAGAGAAAACATCCCCCTGAGAAGTATTCCTTTGAACTGGGGCAGGAGTAGAGCCAAAGCCAACGAATTTTCCTCCTTGGGAGGGCGGAAGACCCTCAGGCCTTGAATTGTTTTCGGCCATCTTATTAGCGAAAAAGCTCTCTTTATTAGCAGCAGAAGCCTCCAGCTGAGCTCGCGAATAAATTTCTTCCGTCGACCTCGACCTTGTTGGGGCGCCGCCGCCGCCACCCTACCGCTCCTAAAATCCCCAACTGTCTGATTCCTTCTGATATTATTATTAGAACCATTATACCCGGCATCGTCGTAACTATCCCAGTTATCCCATCCAGAATTGGGTCCAGAACTTCCGGTTCTACTCCCACCACCCAAAGGTGGCCTAGTTCCGGCGGAACCTCCTTTAAGGTTTTCCTTTACAACGGGAGGATCCCTCCAGGGCTTGCCTTCGGCAAGGGATTGGATCCTGTCCCGATAAACAGAGGCAGCGTTGGTGTTGTATTTGGTGACAATATCGGTTTCCTTTTGGATCCCATATTGGGAAATAAAATTGTTAAACTTATCATTACCGCCGAACTCCATCTTCTTGAGTTGGATCTCAGACCAGGAATCCATGGTAACGGATCTCACAAAAGAGATATGCACCCCGAGGCCCCGGTGCTTCCCTGAACATTCCAAACACATAAAAACGCCGTAGGAAACAGAAGCCCATTGGGGATTTTTCTGTGAACAGTCGACACAGATCTTGTTACCCGGCTGCGATTGGAGTTCTCTTAATCGCCGTGATGCCGCCATTAGTTAAAACTAGGACGGCCCGGATCTGATCTTCTTATGAGCAGAAGAGGAGGGATTCTTCGATCCGGATGGTTTCCAACCGGATCTGCAAAAAAAAAAAAAAAAAAAAAAAAAAAAAAAAAAGAAAGTAATTAAAAATACTAATTAATTTGTTTGAAGAGATCAGATCATGAAGCTGCGGCGCATACTAAGGTACGCAATCGCTGAGAAGGAGGACGAGCAACCGGGAGAGAAGCGATGGATTCTGCTTTCTCTCTCACTCTCTCTCTCTCTCTCTCTCTAGACGAGGAAAGTTTGAAGACCAAAGGCAGGAAAAAAATAAAAGGCCGACACCGTCGATTTATTTTGAGGTCTACAATGTCCTTTTGGCTGTTCAGCAATTTCGATTTTATTATTATTATTATTTATTTATATATATATATATATATATTTGTTAAACTACATGATCTCCTTCAAATAATAGGATTCTTTCGAATTATTATTATTATTTTAACATTTAGAATCCTTAATTTAACCTTCTTAATAATTATCAAGAAAACTTAATTTATCACCTATCAAAAAAAAAAAATCACGGTTATTAATAAGAATCTTAAGTTCTTTTCTTAAATCTGTAAAATTTAGTCAAGCTAGCTCAATTAATAAGCACTATCACTTATGACCTTCAAAAGTCATGAGTTCGAAACACATTAAAAATTAAAATTTTAAAAAAAAAAAAAAAAAAAATCCGTATAATTTAAATAATATTTATTATTCACTACTTATAACATTTTTTAAGTTATCAAACTAATTAATTTTTTACTCGAGTTGCATCACAAAGTTTAAGGTCTCACCTTGGTGATGCCCAATGGAAAAGCCCACTTAGCATATATATATATATATATAAACTTGGTTCCTACTACTTGGTTTGCTTCATTTCAAAGGACAGAATTTTATACTTGGGCCTATTATGCACTGCAGTCCAATACATTTCTCTTATATACTATTGCTAATTATAAAGATTATAAATATATAATTAAGCCCAGCCCAAAATAATTCGAACAAATATTCATTAAAAAAAGAGGAAAAAAGAAAGTAAAACTGGTTCAAATGGGCCCATACCCGGACCATAGTGTCACTTGCAAAAACCCTTTTTCATTTCGGAGGTCACATACAATGCTTTAACCTTTAAATGTCAGAGCTATAGCTAATACCTACTCCCATCAATATAAAATTTAATATTTTGTAATTAATTATTTTTATTAAATTAAAATATATATCAAATATTACATTTTTTTTTTTGAAGAACGTAAAATTAAAATTTGATTTGATTTGATTTATTTTTATCAAATTCCATTTTAAATCATCAAATCCACAAGTACAAAAACTAATCAAGGTAATTTAATTAATTAACTACTTTTTTAAAAACTTATCTATAGAAAAAAAAAAAAAAAAACATTTGTTTTGATTTTATTATTTATTTATTTACTTATTTCAAGAAATGTATAATATACGCTTCCATATTATAAGCTGCTTTTTTTTTTTTACCTATTTAAACGCTCTTTGAAAACTGAAATTAGTTATATTCTTCCTGACTCTTCTCCTCATCTCTACCCCTATTCTAGCGGACTCATAAATTTCATTTCTTTTTTCTTTTTCTTTTTTTTTTTTATTTTGGTTTCCTATTATTGATTAAACGTGGAATATATATACATATATGATAGTGGAGATATAATACTTTTGAATGTTTTATTGTCTCGTACAAGGTTAAAAAAACCAGAGGAAATAATAATCACAGGAGTAAAACAATATCAATAAATATTACTATTATTATAAATATTTGTCTCGTACAAGGCTCTCTTTCTTTTTACATAAAGAAATTTAAATTCAAGATCTTTACGTTTGGCGAGAATTAATTATATTTCTATAGATGTAATAAGTATATATTATATATATATATATATGTGAGATAGAGAGTGGAGTAGATTTTATAAGTATCAATAATTCCTATGAAGTCGAAAAAACGCTGGTCCAAAGCATTAATAGTTCTACCAACCCCAAAACACTAAAATTATTACCATTATTACAGCCAACCCTACTACTAAGGTTTTTTTTTTTTATACCCACTTGGGCCCCCGGTGTCCCCCACCTTATTTGGTGAGACTAATCCGAACTCGGCCTGTGGAGCGCTCGTAGAGTTCAACTCTCGAGGGTGAGAGTCTGGTCCAAAACTTTTTTTAACATTACGCTAACTACTCCATGGGGATTCGGAACCTCGACCATCCGCCTTAGAGGAAGCATTAAGAGTCCGCGTACCAACTCTCTCAAACTACCGGGTTAACCCCACTACTAAGTTAGTAGTACTAAAAACTTTATTGTCAAATACAAGGTTTAAAATATTTGAAGGTACTTTCAAATTTATTGTTTTTGGTTTTCACATGTGGTAGCTGAATTGAAATTTAGTATTTATGATGTGAAATTACCTCTTACTCCCTCAATCCAAAAAAAAATTGATTTTGCACAATGAAAAACTGTATTATGAATATTAAACAAGGTCGAAAATTTAACGCTCGATATCAACACTCAGTAAGAATCGAAAGAGTTAAACTTTGGTGATAAAGCTTGAGCCAAATGTGGTATGGCTCCGAAAATCTGAGGATGTAACTAAAAAATAAAGCAATTTGGCCACTAAAGTGATGGGTGTCGTTGTTGTCCCGTGGAGCAACATGCCGTAGATGGTCAACCTTCATTTATTCATTTTTACATTCATTGTTCAATTATCCAACTTGAAAAACCAAACCCAAAAAAAAAAAAAAAAAACGAAAACGGTCCAACTTGCCCATTCAAAACGTTCTATTTTGGCAACTGTTGATTTTTTAAATTAAGCTTTTTTTTTTTTTTTTTTTTAAGTAAATTAAGCCGAAAAATATCAATAAATATTATTTTAGAAATTAAACTGTTCTCTAAGCCTAGAAATCAAGAAATTATAAAAAATACACTTATACTAAGAGACAAACTTATGTGATGTTTTGTTTAAATCTTGATGTTGGACAATGATTACTTGGTCAACACAGTCAATTGTGACTCATGTTGACTTTTTATGTGGATAGAAGACTCTTTTTGACCCTTCAATCTTTCTTTCTTTTTTATAAGTTGTTATGTTTTAAAATTGTTTTGACTATTATGACTACATAATTATGTAATTTTTTTAAAAAATATATATATATTTTTTTACTTTTTTTTTGAGAAAAAATAAATTATTTAAATTAATTGAATGATTTATTAAATATTTGGTTTTAAAATAGTACAATCAAATTTTGCAATGAAATTTTTTTTTCTTAAGCAGGATGTGTTTTAAATAGGTTCCATTTATAGGAAGATATTTTTAAATTAATTTATATTTAGTTCAATTGTACCTTGAAAAATATTTTTTAACCGTTTTAAGATGAGAGAAAAGAAGAAAAAAGAAAATCTCAAAAGTAATATAACTAAATCACTCTTAAATATGTATTTATTAATATTTTTCTTTTATCTCCTAAGATTAAAAAAATAAAATAATAATTTAATATTTTAAAATTAAAAAAGAAAAGAAAAAGGAAAGTACCAAATATGGGAAATTATTAATGACGAGTACTATGTCGGATACATTGAATTCTACCTATACTTAACACAAACACCTCCTCCCCCAAAATAAGAAAAGAAAAGGCATTGAATTCGACATTCTGATCACCGAAACATTAGGTGGATAAATTTTAAAATAAATATATATAATTTTATGGATCTTCTTGAACTCAAATTTTATTTAAAAGAAATATATATATATATATATATATATTACATTTCAATAAAATACTTATTAATAATAAATATTTTTTTTTAAAAGTATCTAAAAATTTTTATTTACCATACAGTGCAATATCCAAAATGACGTGAATTGAGAATTAAGAATCTAAAATTTATAAAATTATATTAAAATTTATAAAAAATACAGTGTCGTGTTCCTAGAAAATTCCACTTCTTTTCTTGTAGATCATTTTTCTATTAAGAAATAGTAATTTCTAAATAAATTGGGAATTGCCTAATTGGTAGATCTCTTTGAAATATCTTGAAAATCTTTGAATATCTTTTAAAATATATGTGAAGATATTGAATATCTAACATATAGCTTAAAACAATAAATTAATTTTAAAATTTAATTAGTTTTGGATTTTATATTAAGGTGAATGAGAATATATAATTTAAGAGCATACCCATATTTTATATAATATATAAATTAAAAAATTATAACTAGACGTGGTATTCAAATAGTGGTCATTAATTATGTATTCTTTCCCTTAAAAAATTTACGAATTAAATAATTATTAAAATTTATAAAAAAAATATAATACAAAATTAGATCACTTTAGATGAGCTTTATAGGTTTAAAATGCATATTGTTGCTTAATAACCACTTAGTAGATATGTAAAACAATAAAAATAATTTTTTTTTTTAAAAAAATTCAATTTAATTTAAAATATTAGCAAGTATTTGAAATTTGAGAGAAAAAAAATATGAGATAAAGTTTGATATAACCTCAATTTTACTCTTGTTGATAAGATAAGTTTCAGATATATCTTCACAAATCTGCTTCATATAATAGTTATGGTGAAATGTTTTTTTCGTGTAAGAGTTGAATTTAGTAAACAAAATTTTGACAAAATCCGAATTAGTTGAAGTTGCAATAATTTAAATCGTTACTCAAATTTTCTAAAAATAGATTAAAAAAAAATTTCAAACAAGTTGTGGAGTTTTTTTTTTAATACCCACTGGGGGTGCTCGGTGTTCCACCCTTATTTTGGTGAGACTAATCCAAACTCGACTTGCGAGTGCTCGCAGATTTCAACTCTTCTCGTGTGAATCGAGACATTTTTAACGACGCAACGTTGAGATTGAAACCTCCTCGTCATGTATTGTAACTTAGGAAAAATTGGAAAAAGAGAAAGAAGTAAGGCTGCATGTCACCAGTTATATTCACCCATACAGACATACATACATACATAGGATCATTACATATGAATCCATTTTGCGCGGTGGCAAAATTAAGTAGTTTGTTTTTTTACCCAAAATAGGAAGAAAGAAATATTAATAGTAGTTGTTTGGAAGGCGTTTTTAGTTCAGATGAGATGAGAGAGATAGAGTAGTAGTTGAGTAAATATATATAGTAAATACTCCCGACAAATATCCCATGAATCACCACCTTCCTTTTTTTTTTTTTTTTATTTAATAATAAAATATTAAAATATTTCTTTATTTATTTATTTACATAAAATCGATAATTCTACGGTCGTTGTGAGTAAAAAATTAAGGTGAAGTCAATTTAAATTAGTTACAGTAGCGATAAGTTAAAAAACATATAAAAAAAGAAAATCTAAAAATCTAAAAATCTTTTAAAATTTATGGTATTTTAACAATTATAAAAAATCTAAATAATATTTATCAGTATTTAAATTTTCCACAGTAAACTAATTATTGAAAGTATAGACTTATTATTGTATTAGTAAATCATTAATGAAGGATGTCAATCTTTATTAATTTTAACAACAAATTTCTTTGTCAAATAGTTTAATTAATGTCAAATCAAGCTTTAAAATTTGATTATAAATGGGACGGTTATCTGGTAATTTTAATTTAGTTGGGATTCTTTTTGTGACCTTGATAAATAGAAATATTCTTCATTCATCAAGGTAGTTATACTAACATTTCATTCCCGTAATTTTTTTTTTTTTTTTTATTTTTTATCTTTTATTAATTCAAAACAAAATAACGTTGTTTAAGGGAAATTAAAGTTCATATTGATTGCTTTATTTAATGTTGATGTTATTTCAACAATTGACTTTCTTCTGCTGTGAATCCATTTTTGTATATTGTTTGCTTTTCTATTGCTTGAGTCACACATTACTTATTTAAAAGATTAATTAAACAGTTATTAAACAATAATTTATTCACTACGTTTTATTTCAGTGAAATGGGTCAAAAAGAACCATATAAAGTTTGCATATATCATACATCACAAATCATAAAACAAATAAAAATTTAATTTTTTTTAATAAAAATATAAAATAATATTACAACATTAAATATTAACAATATATATATAAAATAATAAAGAAAAAATAATTGCAATTTAAGAAAATAAATAGAGTGGGCAACAAAACAAGTACTAATACATTAAATTTATTTGCGTGTAGTGTTTGCCGCGTGACTCCATATTTTCCTACAGCTGTTTTTTATATGAAAAATGGTTTTTTTTTTTTTTTTTTTTTTTGCTAAATTATATGAAAATAGTTAATAATATATATATATATAAAAAGTCAATTAGTGATTGAAGAATTTTAACCTTTTTATCTGTTTCATAACTATATAATCATTCAATTTAATTTTTGAAAAATTTTAAAATAATTTTATTTTTTAAAATTTTAAAAAAAATTTATTTTAAAATTTTGAATTTATATATAATTAAAAAAAAAAAGTTAGCGTCAATTTGCCCGGTGAGGCGGACGGAAGAAGAATGAAGGAAAATTGAGTGACACCGGAAGTTTGGGGGAGTTGGTATCGGAGCGGATGATCGAGGTTTTGAATCCCTTAGAGTGGTTAGTGTCATGTTAAAAAAAAAAAAGACTCTGGATCGGGCTCTCACTCTCGAGTAAGAGTTGAACTCTGCGAGTGCTCCGCAGGTCGACAGATTAGTCTCATGTGCCGCACATAGGTGCCCAAATGGATAAAAAAAAAAAAAAATAGAAAAAAAGAATCCAAATCGGTTCGGTAATTTTGGGCGGAGAAGGGAAAATGAGGCCCCAACCAGGGAAGACATTTAATATGAACATGCAACCAAATTTATTACTAACACGCCGATTTCACACTTTTTAAACTTTCTCTCCCTATTTTTTTTTTTTTTTTTTTTTTTTAAATTTATTCATATTTTATATTTATTTTGAGTTCAACTAAACCAAAATTTAATTTACGTTCGACTCTATTAGGGAAATTTCTCTCGAATTCTAGAGCTTCCAAATACGAATGTCTCTATCTCTAACTCTTCCCATATGTTTTTATTTATAAATTCTCTACCTTCCTCTCTGTAAATTTTTTACCTCCATTCCATTCCTCCGTACACCCAATGCTCACGTTCTCTGCCTTTATATAGAGCTCTAGCTACTACTCTACTTCTCGTCCTACTCTTATTCATCACTTTCTCTCTCCTTCTCTGTTGATTGAAATTAATCAACCGGGGAAGAAATTTTCTGTTTTTCGTTTATCAAATTTTGATCGAAATATACATATACATCATCATAATAATCATGTTTAGGTTGATAACTGGAATACCTGGTCCGAGTGGATTTGGATCTGCTTCCACGGCAGAGCAGGTGACTGAAGGGATTGATGCCAGCCATCTTACGGCTATCGTCACTGGTATATTTTTCTATCTCTGAATCTCATGGTAGAGAATGTGTTTTTGTTTGTTTGCTTGCTTCATGCAGATTTGAAGGTTTTTTGAAGTATATATAATATGACTCTGTACGCTATGTATGTATGTGTATATATATAGAGAGGGGACAGTTTGGGTCAGTGTACTTCTGAAGCTTTCTGTTATTGAGCCGGAAACCTCTCCTTCTCAGGCTCGCCATATGATGTATCCTCCCAAAATGGGGGTGTATTATATTTGGGCATGATTATAAGAGCCCTACCGCAGTTTTTTTTTTTTTTGTTTTTGGATTCATTAATTAATTCATTCCTTTTTTATTTTTGAAATTAATGGATTTGAGGACCGAAGAGGGAAGAAATGATGGAGGTATTCTTGAACTATTCTATTGGACTGACCACTTATTGGAAACAGGAAAAGGTTCCTCCATTTTTCACGCAGATGTGTCATAGTATTTATGGACTTTTTCTACATCTACTGGTCCTTAGGGCTAAAACTTGACAGATGTAGGTGTATTGTCAGCCAAATTTGGTTGTCATCGTTTGGGTTTTCATACGTTCTCTTTTGACCATTGGAATTGCTCACCGACCAACTATTCATGTAAATGTCTACGAAGTGCATATTTTAGAAGCCAAGCAAACAATAATCATATACAGATTTGAAACTGCAGTTGTTGTTCAAGTCAATATGTGATAATCGTAACTTGCTTTTCATGTTTCATAATGATGATGTGCAGGCGGTGCAAGCGGGATTGGCCTTGAGACAGCAAGAATATTGGCACTTAGGAAAGCCCATGTCATTATAGCAGCAAGAAACATGGAAGCTGCTAATGAAGCTAAGCAGAGAATTCTGAAAGATAACAAAACTGCTCGCGTCGATGTCCTGAAGCTTGACCTCTCCTCTATCAAGTCTGTGAAGGAATTTGCTGATAATTTTGATGCTCTTGGTCTTCCTCTGAACATCTTGATGTAAGCTCTTGCTTCTCCCTCCCCTCACATATTCTCTATGACTGTTCCTTATCTATCTCTGACTCTATGATGGGAAATTCAGAAACAATGCTGGCATAATGTTCTGTCCCTATCAACTATCTAAAGACGGAATAGAGGTGCAATTTGCAACAAATCATCTTGGTAAATACAACTACTAGTACTTTATAAAAGCAACTGGAGAGGATCAATCGCTTAATTAAGTTGTTATCTCAACTCTCAAGTGGTTTGGCCATTGATTTGTTCACAGGTCATTTCTACTTGACAAACCTCCTCCTGGACAAAATGAAGCAGACTGCAAAATCTACTGGAGTTCAGGGAAGAATAGTGAACTTGTCATCAGTGGCACATGTCCATACTTATAGTGGAGGAATTAAATTTGATAAGATTAATGATAAAAAGAGGTTACTGCTCTCTCTCAATCTCTCCGTTTCTACCAGTTTTATTATTATTTAGCCTTCGCAATTAGGTAGGTACTAATAATATTGGGTCTCCTTATTTTCCTTCTGTTGCTGTCTGCCTTGTACCTCAGTTACTCCGACAAAAAGGCATATGGACAATCCAAATTAGCCAACATATTACATGCCAAAGAGCTCTCTCGACGTTTGCAGGTGAGTTTGATGCTCTTGGTTCTCTTTATATCTTCTAAATATGTTTCTTTAGAATTCGTTCATCCAGTTTCACATATTATACATACAACAATGTGCAGGAAGAAGGAGCAAATATAACAGTCAACTCAGTGCATCCAGGGCTGATAATGACCAATCTCATGAGACATTCAGCGTTTCTGATGAGTATGTGTCAACTATTTTACAGGATCATATTTCAACGTTTTTTTTTTTTTTTGCTGTTTCTGCTTTCTGGGCCTGACTCATCACATATATTTATTTACAGGGAGTCTGCAGTTTTTCACCTATATGTTGTGGAAGAATGTCCCTCAGGTAAATCAATTGAACACACACCAGCCACCAGGACAGGAAGAAAATGGATATCTTATCTTACACTGGTTTTGTGTTAATGGTTTAGTACCTTTTTGATAAATCTGTGTTTTGTTTGGTCTTCTTCTTTTCAGGGAGCAGCTACAACATGCTATGTCGCACTCCACCCTGCACTGAAAAGTGTGACTGCAAAATACTTCGTGGACTGTAATGAGTTTGAGACAAGCAAGTATGCAGGTGATGAAGCTTTAGCCAAGAAATTATGGGATTTCAGCAACAAGCTGGTGAATGCAGCAGAAGCAGCTCAGATCATATGATGATGATGATTATGATATAAATACATATTTCATACTTAGTTTTATATATATATATATATATATATATATATATATATATATGTCATTACAGCAGTAAAGTGAAACTCCATATCTATTGTTGGTTTTTATAACAGCGGAAAATGGTTGCTATTAATAGTCAGTCACTGTGCGTCCAACATCTTTGTTAATATATATATATATGTATCCAAGCTCGTATTGCTGCTGTGTGTGTGTGGATGAAAAAGATTCTTCATGAAAAATCTCTACTAATTCTAACAAAAGGAAAGGAGCTAAACAGTAAAAATGAAAGAAAATTTGATCTCTAATTTTCAACAAATTTTGAAACACACACCCACATGATCTTCCTTGCTACGGTCAGGTAGGTAATTTTTAATGGTGTTGATGTGGTTCATCTACATCATCAACCTCCCATAAAGCCAAAGCTTTAACAGCATAAGCAGAAGTGGCAACAATGATAGCAGCAAAAACAGGGGGAACAATTAAATCCATCATGGACCTTTTAAAATTCTCTGCTGGGAAGCAAAAGACTTCCCCAGGAAAATCAAGCGGAACCCTCACAAACAACCCATCAGTCCGTCTATTATTACTATCACATCCCAGGGAGAAGGAAGAAGTTGGATTTATCGCCCAAACGAAAGCCATCTCCGGCGAGAACGATGCGATTGCCACCAGAACCGTCAAAATTGCTGTCCACGTTGCAGCGTAGACTAACAAAGACCATCTCGGAGAAAGCCTTTGCAGCACGAAATCAAAGAAACTCAAACTCATCAAATCCGCCGATCGACGAATTTTGTTGAAATGACCAGATAGATTCTCCGACTCCGAGAGGAATTCGCTCGAAAAAAACAAAAGATGAGAGGATAAATAAAAAGAGAGAAAGGGGAGATTATTAACCTAATTTCAACTACTTTTGAATGAAGGCACTGTACAGAACAAAGGGAATTTTGTTAAGTAGTTGAAGGTTCGATGGATTGGTGGCGTCAACCGTCCGTCCGACTAACTCCTCTAAATTAACAATAATATAGTTTAATTAAAACTAGTTTTGGTTGGGTTGGGTGAGGATAGAGATTAGAAACAAAGTACAGAAGTTACAACGCAACAAAAACCAACGGTTCTTCTGCTGCACGTTGCATTTCCAGTCACTCAAATTTTCATCATGCTCTCCCACTACTTCATATGCTTTTCTTCTTTGATCAAATATGACTAATCCTTGTCCGAGTAGTCAGCACTCACACTCTCGGTTTTAAGGTTGAGAGTTTGACACCCACTTCCAACCTTAGTGCTGCCAACCCAGTAATTATGTTATAGGATCCGGGTGTGAATTATTCGGGTTAATCCGGACACCACACCATAAAAAAAAAAATATATAGACTAATCCAGATTTCTTTTTTTCTTTTTTCTTTTTTTAAAAATTATAATAAATATAATTTTGGAAGTAAATTCCTTAACCATCCGGTATCGAATCCACACGGGTCGATTAATCTGGATTCCGGCCTAAGATGCACTCGCAGAGTCCAACTCTTACTCGAGGGTGAAGGCTAGCACAGAGCTTTTTAAGCTGACGCTAACCACCTGAAGGGGATTCGAACTCTCGACCATCCTCCCCAAGCTCAATAAATTTTTTTTTTTTTTTTTTTTTTTTTTTGGTGAATGAGCGCAATAAATCGCTTATTGATTAAACTTTTTAAAGTTTCAATTTGTTTACCTAACTTTTAAGCCCTTATCCTTTTCTATTAATTTTTTTTTAAAAAAAAGTATGTTTCTTTATTTCGGATTTTAAAAAAAAATCAAATATATATATATATACTACGCAATTACACGGCTTTGAATATTCAACCATCAATCAATATTTTTTTTGGAAACATTCGATGTGTCAAAACATATGTACGAGATAAACCCTAGAATTGTCACAATCGAAATTAAATGAGGATGTTAAGGTTTGGTGTGTGAACTTCATACCATTAACAAATAAGTACTGTGCACAATTGGTAAAGGATGAGCTTTCATGGAAAACAACGGACGGAAGCAATTAGAGAGATGCAGCTTATGAAATAATGTTTAATTTCGCTATCAATATGTCCCCTCCATACATAACACTTGGAAAGGAATAGGAATAGGGAGGCAGGAGAGATAGTTGGAAATAGTTAATAGTTACCGAAATTATAGCCCCCAAAATCTGGTCCAATTCAAAGAAGTTTGGCACTTAGTTTGGTCTGTGACTGAATTTGTTGGTTTTTTCTTATCTGTTCGGTCAACCTAGAACAGCTGAGAAACAGATAATGTAGCAGCCAATATTTGTAGAAGAAGCCTAAATAGATAGATCTAGGCATGATCGTGAATTTTACACCAAAGCAGCAATATATATATATAGATATATATATATATATATATATATTGTGCCTTGAAATATTATTATACAGGAATTGAGAATGCAGCTTCAACCTTGAGAGTCAAGAAAAGAAATGCGATAAGTGAGATGCAAACTGAAGCGAGCATTATCAAAAGCATAATGTGGAACGCAATATGAGGGCTTATGAAGAAGATAACTGCAATTGAGAGAGACTGCCAAAGCTTGAACTGTGCAAAAGCTCCTTCCTGTTAAAATTGCAAATTGAGGTGGAAAAGTTTCAGAGATGGAGGCCAGTTCCGAGTAATGACATTAAAACTAAAAAGAGAGAGAGAGAGTGTGTGATCCATATATGACTGACTATTCACTTCAGGGGAAAGAAAAAGGAAAAAAGGACCCAACTACAACCTTTAACCACCTGACTTTGGTTGTTGATGGACAGGCTTTTTTGAATTTATTTATTTCCAGGTCTGAGAGATAGGTCATTATTGAGTTGGTTGTACTAAAACAGACGGCCATTACCAACAATTTATTGGTTCAAATGGAAGGAACTAAGTTTCAAGTAAGGTCTTGAATTTGAACCTTGTGATAGAGAAATAGGTGTTGGAAAAGCTTCCTCCATTAAAGGAGAAAGTTCACTAGCAGTACAGCAAGATATTGCACGCTCGCGACCATAAATATACATGTTTTCAAAACCATATTCAAAGCTTTGTAAATAAATTCTAATCTGGGATTTGGTTGATGAATTTGGTTAGTGATCTTCAGTAAAACTATGCATAAAATAAATTAGAGGAATAAAATCATAATTACCAGATTATGCTTGAAGAAAATCCCAAGCAATGCACTGATCTGCGTATTAAGAACTCCATCGCCAATGCCCAAAAGGCTAGCTATCAACAGTGGATATAACACCCGAAGTACTCCACCCATGCTACGGGAAAATGACAAGCATGTGTCAGAATATATAAATAAGTAAAAAGGAAGCAAGCTTGGCAATAAGTAGTCAAAAGATATCATAGAGGAAATAACAAGTGAGCCACAATTAGGAGCGGACCTATTTTTTAGCAGAAGCAACAAGAATGCAATAGCCTGAATGACAACCCCGCCAGACACTATAACAGTAATTGTCTGAGGACCAGATGTAAGCCGACCAGCAACAAGCGAACACTGAACCATTATGAACACACCATCACAATCAAAGTTAATTAACATTTCACTTGGAGCGGTTAGAAAAAATTTTAAAAAATATATAAAAAAAAAGAACAAAGAAATGCAAGAAACTAGAAATATTAAAAAGTCTAGAGATAGAATTGTGGATGTTTTCAATTTTACAAAGACTCCAACTCTAAACTTATGAAATATGTATGCAAAGGATCAACACAAAATCAAACAGCAAAAAATATTCTAAGTTTGAAACATCTTTATCACATAGTATTTGACAGGTGCAGTAAGAACATCCACAATGTTATGACACCTGCAATGTGGAAAATATGTACATCTGCAATCATCTAATTACTTGGAAATATAATAGCTATAGCTCATTGAGTATGCATCTGAATACTCACAATTGCATCAACGGTCCCATAGACTGCCATTACACCACCAACACCAGGCTCACCAAGTTTAGGCTTAACAATATACTTGGTGAAATCAGCCCTGGCATATGGAAGTCCTGAAGTTCAATAGAAGAACTAGAAGGAGAAACAAAAAATTTCACATATTACTTAAGTTGTATTTTACCACACAAATGCTTGTTGTAAGCCCGAATACAGAAAAAGAGGGATGACCAACAGAACTCTTTTGTCGAGTAAAAGAGAACCAGAAGCCTTAGCCAATGATATGATTGAAGAATAAAAGCTTGGGGAAGCTTGCGGATTCTCCTCTTCTTTGCTGTTTCTCTTACTCAGAAAGCACATAAGAACAGTGCCAGCAGACATGACACAGAGGAACACAATAAAAAGTGGTGTAGTGCCACTGGTGCTCCCTCCCTGTAGCAAAAGAAAATCATAAAACCAAAGCTTGGGTTAACTCTTTTAACTCCACAGTTTTTTAAGAATGCTCGTAAGAGAATGAGTATTTCAAGTATGAGGCAGTATAATTTGTCAGGATCTTTAATAAATTCCATATACCATAGACACTAACCCCCCGCATCATGCAAAAGCAAGAAACCAAATTATATCAAAAAAGATAAATAAATGAGTATTACTTGACAACAAGCTAATAGGCCAGCGGGCAGATAAAGCCCAGTTGCATTAGGTCCATTTGAAAGAACAGAAAGACTCAATTATGCTTCTTTCCAACTCTAAACTCTCAGCATTTATAAGGATTTAGGTTCCCTTGTATGTGCAAAGTAAAAATGTAATGAACATCTAACAAAGTTGCATAAACATTCAATGTTTTGTCTAAATGAGTCATAATTAAGAACCTAACAGCAAATAATTTGAAGATGACGATAATAGTTACTAGAATCTTAAAAAAAAAAAAAAACACTCAGTCCCACTAAATGAGGGTACAATTAACAGATTCAACTATCAACAACAAAAAGGTTAATTAGAAGAATAAGCTAATTAATGACAGCAGTAAATAATGACTTGCTGTACAACAACACTTTCAGTAGAGATATAAACATACCTGCCCATCTCTCAACATTGCAAGAGTGATGAGGTTGCCAACTAACTGATGAAAGTATCAATATTGAGCAAATTTCAGTTAAAGAAGAGAGAATAGCCATTTTCATTGAACTTTGATATACAAGAATCAAAAGTAATGTAGCTTCATGAACTTCAACCACTTAACCTGATGGCTGGCAAACATTCCCCAAAATTCTCCATTGAATTTACCAATAACAGTTCCTTCAGGCAACTGATAATCATTAGCATGACTGTTTGCTGTGGATGTAAGATAAGTTCCCTGATAGAACATAACAGAGGTACATGATTTATATCAGTATTCCAGAAGTTATAAAGAAAAATGTTCATCGATGCCCCCTAGTATATGGTAATTAGATCACGTCTTACCATACAAACAGGTAATACATATTACTTTATCTATATAAATTATAATATGAACCTGCGCAACCCAAATAATTGAGGCAGCAAAGCCGAGGTACAAGGAAGCTGGCACCATTGTATACCTATGGCATGAGCAAAGCAAACTATTAAGAGTAAAAAATTGCCTGAGAAAGGGTAATGAAATAAAAACCATTTCAACAAGTTCATTAAATAAGAAATCAGAGCAACAGATCACTTAACAGCAAAGAAACTCAAAAACAAGGAGTAGCACATTTTGAAATTTGGAAGAAAATTAAGAAAATGTGTGTACATTTCTAAGGAACTGTTCAAGTGTACGGATCACCGTCCAGGTCAGAAAATCAATTCTGTAACCATCTTTACTTCTATTTTATCTTTCTAGGCGGTTCAGCATCATGAATAACATTAGAATATTAACTTTCAAAAGAGTCTTTGCGCATATGCTTTTCCTTTAATCGAAAAGCAGCATTTGTAATTGTAAAACTCACCATGTTGGTATCAAATTAGCGGCGATGAAAAACCAATACCCGCTGGTACCAAGCATCAGAGCATTCTTTGAACCGAGCTTCCGAACCACCAAAGAAGCAATCACCGAGAAGAACGTAAATGATAAATACAGTATCCCAAGCGATACAGTTCCCAAATTTCCATCCTTGAAGACAGGGGGAAAAAAATCCAAAAGATTTTAGTCCTTCCGCACGGAACTGAAAGACATAAGGGGAAAATTAAGTCCGGCGGAAAGCAAAACGAGTTCAAGTTGTACTCACAGTATTAATGGTACTCTGCAAATTCTGAGCAGCACCAAACGCCAAGAAAATCAACAAGAAAGCGCAACTAAGTATATGAACGTCTCTGGTATGATTGATGGGAGTCGCTCTGATTTCATTTCCAACAAGAGGTGCCTCCTCATCGCCCGCCATGGTGATTCAGATAAAAATGCTCTTTCGAACAAATCGATCACGATACCAACCGATTGACAAAAATATCTCCAAATTAGATGCGGAAGAAGTAATTCGTATACTCTCTGTGGAAAGGATGTTTATTTAAATAAATTGTAGTAGTTGAGTATGTTATTAGTCAAACCGGGAAGAAAAAGGAAACAAAAACAATGGAAATGAAGATTGCCGGCGCGGCTAATGGGGAAGAACAGGACAAGAGTTAAAATCTGGTCTTCTTTTTTTGTGGATAAGAAAATACTAATGATGAAGTCCAGCAATTGTCCTTAGTCATTTGGACTTGCAAGATTTGACTCTCTCGTTTGGAGATTCCATAAAAGAAAGCCAGGTTGCAAGCAATTCGCCTTTAAATAAAAGGATTCATGTCACTATCTAATCTCTGGATTCTTGTTTCTTAACCATTTTAAAAACATCTGCATTTTTTTCATGATGCAGGCATATGAAAAATCCAGACTATAACCATACAGCAGCAGGACATACATACGCATATAGCAAAAATGCAGTAACAAGAACATTTATCATGGAAACTCTTAAGTTAGGTTTTCTGGTTTCGGCTGATAAAGGGACCAAATAAATTACAAAAAGATATCTTGAATCCAAAAGTTTCATGGTTTTATCTAAAACGAACAGCGAACTGCTTACGGGGGAAAAAAATCTGATCTCTCAATGCAAACATTTAAAAGGGTCGGGAAATACAAGAGAAAATGATGCACACAAGCCAAAATTCCTCTAGGCAGGCACTCATATAACCTGCAAAGCCATTACAATCCAACTACTTCAGACTCAACCACGCGACCTTGAAGAAGACCAAGTAGGTCTTGAGGCACCACCTCCATAGCTAGGTCTACGATCCTCCCCCCGCCAACGGTCACTGGGTTGAGGTGGTCGATCATCCATCTTGTTTCCACCTCCCCACCTATCAGCTTCGGGTGGGGCCTGGGATGGTCCATCAGTTTGCATCCGTTTGAACTTCGGCACATACTTTCCACCAGATGGTGCAGAAGCAGCAGCCGCAGGAGCTACTGGAGCTGGAGCTGGAGCTGGAGCTGGTTCTGGTTCTGGTTCAGATGGATGTGCTGTAGAAGGTGTCTCAACAGGCCTTGGAGACACAGCAGTGGATTTTCCCAAAACCTCTTCTCTCCACTTCCTCTCTTTCTCTTCCAGCTCACGCTCACGCTGCCTCTGTTTTTCAGCAATCTCATCTAGCTTGGCCTTCCGTTCTGCTTCTTCCTTCTTTTGCCTCTCTGCTTCTGCAAAGTTGAAAAAAAAAAAAAAAAAAAAATCATCAGCCAATAAACAAAATATAACAACTACGGGTGGTGAGAAAAATTAGGGCGAAGACAGAAGTTTAGACTTGTAACGATACAACACTAAATTTTACAGTACATACTCTTCCACAGCTAAGTATAATAAAGATCATAAACACTGCATACATGTGTACTAGAAGTAAGATTGCTACACATGCCTTACGAAAATTTATTAAAGACTAAGGTGGTATAATGAAGATGGTCAAGAATTCCCTATACAAGTTGTATGTGAACATTGAATAAGGAATGACTTTCGAAATTAAAAGAAAACCAAAAAAAATGGTATTGCTAAAGCATGGTAATCTTTTTTGTCACAGTACTCCAAAGAAAAAAACACCACTAACATAATAAAATAATAAAAAGGGGACAGGGGACACAAGCTAGAAAAAACACTACATACCTTCATGCATCCTAGCTTCTTCCTCTTCACGCTGTTTTCTAAGTTTCTCCTCCTGAGATCTCAGGTAGTACATCATTTTTCTTTTGGTCTCCCTCTCCTGTTTCCGTGACTGGATGATTTGGTTGATTCGATCCTGTCTTTCTTGAGTCAACCTACTGAATTCAGCTTGCCTGCGACTAACTACTCCTGCTTGGAATATTTTCTGCAAGCACCAAATTGTCTTATTTAATTCAGTTTTGAAATTATGGTCACACGACAAATGCAAGACTATTTGACAAGCTCATACAAATCAGGTCACATGTTACGAAGATAGCAATTACAAATGCATCCACAAAGATGAAACGAGAACTACAAGCTATTGAATACAGGCCAAATATAAAGTTCACTTCACAACATCCCCCAGTTCGTAGTTTGGTTGTCGATCTAGTCTAATAGCAACCATCAGCCATACACAGAATTGCTGTATCACGGTTCTGAAGTCATCTATTAGAACCCATGGATTCTGAATCTTCCGGGCCAGGAAGACTTGTCAGTAAATAGAAGGTACTGCCAAACGAGATGCTCTCAGTTCTGAAATAAACAGCGCTTCAAGTTTTCCATAAGCTAAAAACTGCTCGACATGCTCCTATATTTTCTTTCACTACTTCAAATGCTGAAAAGGCAGTATTTAGAAAACATTGGGGTTGATTTGCCTAACTACTTTGGCTCATCAATGCTGTTTAAAAATTTTAAAACAAACACAAACTAAACAAGAGTAGATCCTTAATGGATACCAAGCCATTAAAGCAGGCCCATCCTCACTCAATTGTCAGTGCTTGTGTCACAAGAAAGTCATCACACTGGCAACTAACCATTCTACAGAGTTCTGCAATTTATATCCAAACAACTAGTAATTTCAATATTGTATGATAAACAAAACATCAATTTAACCTTGTTCTCAAACATGCGGCAAAGTCTCCTCTTCTGCTCAACATCTCCTGCATGACGTTGTCTGCTTAACTCAATCTCTTGCTGCAAGATACCATTAAAAAGCATGTTTGAAGCATTAGTAAATCCACAAGATAATATAAAGCAAAGACAAACAAGAAGATGAGAGAATCTATAACAAACATGCAAGAACCTCTTGTCAAAATTGAATGAAATCTAACAGGAAAGCACATTGATATATGAAAGTTCAGACCTAGTACATAGTAAGTTCCCTAGTTCAGGAGGTGCTTAGTTAGGTGCAACTGCATATGCTTATTGGCTCAATTTAACTGTACAATTATTTTATACAAATACACAGCAAAAATGCCTTTACATACAACAAAATAATAACAATAAAATTCAGACCTGCTGCTCACGTTCATGAAGAGCCATCTCTTCCACTATGCGTTGTTTAAATGCAGCCTCAATGAGGGGAGCAGCCTCTTCCCTTTTGGCCCTCTCCAAATAATCCATTGTCTTTGCAAGTTTCTGCAACTTCTTCTCCATTTCTTGCCTCTCTCTGAGTTGCTCACTCAGGGCCAATTCCATCAAGCTCTGCTTAGTAATCTTTTCCTGGATTCAATAGAAAGGTTCAGCAATATGAATCCACGTAAAAGAATGGTAATATTATGGGTTATGGAACTTACCCCTTCAAGAACTGGCTTCTTCCCCTTTTTCTTACCACGCTTTTCAGCTTCATGCAGCATAGCTTGGGCCTCCTCAAGCTCTCGCTCCTCTATTTCCTTGAGGATTCTCTGACTCCTCCTTTGCTCGTACTCAGATGCAAGCCTTCTTTGTTCTGCTTCTTCAGTTATCTTTTGCTGTTTCAACCTCTTTGACTCCTCTTCCCGTTCCTGTAGTAGAAAGATATAATTTTCAAATTTATTAAAGATACATTTGTCCACGACTTTTTTTGTAAAAAGTCTGTTTCCATTTGACCAACACTCCAAAGCTTATTTAAAAATGGGTGAATATGCTTTTTGTTGTCAATTACACTCTTAATATCCAGCTGAAGAAATTTCAAATTTTAAAAATCATATTTGAATTTTGGGTTATATTTCAGAAGTTGCATTTCTATTCTAAAAAAGGCTGTCCAAATACTATAAACAAAATCATCTGAAAAAAAATGACTGAGCCATACCATCTCCAACAGCTGTCGCTCATGCTCTTCTTTGCGTTTCTCAATTATAGATTTACGGGCAAGAAGTCTTTTGTGTTCCTTTTCCACAGTTTCCCCTAAGCCTGAAAGAACTTCCCCTAGCTTTTTTGCCCTCTTCAGAGGAGGGTAGATCATAACTCTTGCCTTGCTTAAGGATTCAGCAAAAAGTGCAAGGTGATCCCTTAGGCCATCAGATTCCAAATTCTGAAAACAAAGATTAAAAAGTAACATAAACTTATTTTTGCTTCCATTTGCTTCATGGGGGTTTGTCCTGTTAGTAGTAACACATAGGTCCTATAGTAATATTCTACAATGACGATGAACTAATGAAACAATGAGAGAAGGGGGAAAAGGAGAGGGGGGAGACACCAAACTCACTTGTTGGCCAAAGAAAATCGCACCCTTCATGTGATCAACTTTCATGGAAATAAAGTTGTGTTTGATAGCATCAACAGAAATCTTCTCCACAACAGCAAAATCAAAGAAAGAAATCATCTTGGACAAAGTCTCAATCTTTATGGATTGATAAACCTGGGAAACCTGATAACACAAAAGTATTAAGAAAGCAAAAAAGAGCTTATCAGTCATAACAGATGCCAACATATCCTGCTCATAAAAATTACACAAGATACCAATCTCAAACCTGCTGCAGCAACCTCAAAGTGGCAAGTTTTTCAAGTGCAGGAGTGTATTGAGACAACTGGACTTCTGGGACAGATGAAGCTGAAGAAAGCTTGCCCCCAAGCTTCGAGATTTTGGTTAGAAGTGGTTGAACTTTTGATATCAAATCTAATGGGATAAACTCATGCTCTAAATGATGGTAGATATCTTTTACTTCTTGTGTGACACATGACATTACACCTTTAGACACCTGTAGATGACAAAATAATTCTTTAATGGATAAAAATAATTACAAGCTTAAGACCACTAAAATTTGATCCTTGGATCTTCATCAGTGAGTAAAAGATGCCAAAAAATCCTCACAGAAGATCGCTACCATTTACATGGCTAATAGATTCTGGAAAATCACAAAACTCAATGTTTTGAAGCTTCTTACCAGTTCTGCCAAGAGACCCGACCGAGAAAGCTGAAAACAAATAGAAGTCATCATCAGCAACAGAATTAAATAAAAAGGAAGCACATAAGGCAGGAACACAAACACAATTGGTTTACCACTTCTCTATTCTCAGATTTTGGTTCAACATCGAATCCAATAAGGCCAGCAACCTTCAGGTTCCTCTCTTTTGCATTCTCAAGCACCAAATGGGATGCACCATGGGAGTGATCATATGGAGGAACTGAGAGTGCAGCAAGGACCACAGATGATGCTATCATCTGCAAATCCTTTTGGCTTAAATTCTTGTTGAAACTTTTTTGAAGTGAGAAAAGTTTCAGCCATGCATAAGCATGGTAGAGATGGCTTGATGACATCCAAAATATTTTCGTTAGCTTGGCATAATATACAACCATCAAAGATGCTTTGGGAGTCTTCTTAACCATGCACATTAACCCATGAATGTCCTCAATTGAACGAAAAGCTTCCTACAAGAGATAACAGGTAGGCAACAGTAAATAGATCATTCTAGATTTTTAAGTCACAGAAAGAGTAAATCTTGGTTTTTACCTACAGAACAAAAGGAGGAAAACTGACCAACCTGCCAAAGTTCAAGTTCTGTGGCAACTTTCAGTTGCTCAAATCTGGTATCAAGATATAACTGCAAGCTTTCCGGAGCAGTCAAATCTGGCCGATCTCTCTGGTCTCTATATTTGTTCAGGTTTGCTAGATGGTTCCTGATAATTTCACACAACCGCCGGAACTCAGTTGTACGCTTATATTGCTTGCAGAACTGGAAGGCACGATGAGCTGTCATCTGCATATACAAATTGAAGGTTGTAAACCCACAGACACATGATTAGTAATATACAGAATCACTTAGCTTTAAATTGTTGTGTGGGAGAGAAAAGAAAGAGTATGCATTTATCCGCACATGCACTCACAGGAGTCAGTGTTTAGCAAAAGGGAGTAGAAGAATTAACAGAAGGAATACTTGGATCATTTAGTAGAAAAACAAGCAAGGATCCAAGCAGCCTTAACAAGTTGTTCTACCCACTGACATGGAAACTCCATAAGAAGCTAGAATAAATCTCAGAGTACATTAGTTTCTATCGTCCATTAACTTAAAATCCTTTGCAATCTGACCTTACACCAGAATAAAAAGAAAAAAGGTAGTACCAGTTTGCGAGTATAGAGGATTTCTAACAAACTGCAAGGTTGACTAACAGACAATATTCAGAAAATGTTATTTGTTCCCTCAGTTTAATTAATAATATTAAAAAAACCACTTATTAAAGATGGCTGAAAAGAACCCAAGCTAAATTAATGCATCATTTAACGATACAAAAATTCAAACATGAAGTGCAATACCTAAATTAGTGAAGAGCAGAAGATAAAAGATGGAAGATTGATCTACAACCAGATAGTGTGCAGAAAATGGAAATGAAAATCTCACCGCATAGAGAGCCTCCAATCTTGAGTTATTTCGTAAGATTTCCAACACTGTTCTATAGGTCTCCCACAGAAATTTAAACCATGGAGTCACAAGCTCACGGTCAGATCTATCTTTCCCCTTCTCACCACTAACATAACTCAACATGAGATCTTCTGGCCTTTTATCGGCTTCCAAATCTTCCACGTCCAAAGCTTCTTCTAAGGCCTGTGCATGACTACGTGCAAGTTCAGCTCGTTCAGAGGATAAATGCATAAAATGTTTTATCACTTCCTCCAATGAATTGATATTCACTTGCTGACAAACAATACGGTATTGAATGAGACCATCCTTTGCAAACCTTCCTCTTCTCATATCAACACACAGTTCAACATACTTGAACATTATCCGCTCAAGCGTCTTCTGCCATGCTCTATACCTCCTAGAGGTAATAAGATCATGAAGAGCTTGAAGTGCTTCTTGCTTTTGTCCAACATTAATCAACTCTGCAACAGTATGTTAGAAATCAATAAAACACATATAGTGAATAGCTTGACTGCTTGAAAGGTATATAAATGCCATGCAGTATGTAAATTAAAAAAGACAAAACTGACAAATACATGGAGAGGACTTTTTGGGCAACCACAAAATTCAACACATTTAAATATGAAGAAGAAGAGAGGAAAAGTAGGCAGATAATGATGTTTTAAGTACAAAGATTTCAGCTAAAGAAATTTAACCAGATTCTGTGTAAAATGAATTGTTGCTTTACTGTACAAGAAAGCAGATAGAGTGAGAATTGATATTATAGATGGTTGAAACCACTGGTGTCAGAAAATATACAGTAAAAATTAGCTGTACTGACCTTCAGCCCGCTTCAACGCATTCTCAGGTTTGGCAAAAGTTGCCATCTTGAGATCTGATCAACAAGAAACAATGTGCCCGAGCAACTGAAAACCTGGAAAATAAGAGGGAAATCATCTTAGCTTGAATGAAGGAGCTAATATACAAACATGAAAAAAAGAACTGCAGAGCAAATAACTGCACAAAGTGTAACGAGCCATTCTATCAACATGATACTAGCTTTCCGTTGTAAGTCCCCTTTCTCATTCACAAGCCCCAAGCTCTTATACCTCAGGCCAAAATTTTCCACATTCAAACACAAGGGAATACCCTGTCAAACACCATGACATATGTTCGCTTTTTCATTATACAAATTATAACCTTTTTCTTACCAAACAGAATCTATAAATCTTAAACACCTTTGCCCTTCATACACCAGCAACACCACCCCAGCAAAGGAACTCCAGGTGACCATCCAATCAATAATCAGATACGGTTCCTACCATCCAAAATAATTGCGTTGCGCCGCAAGATGATTCATTTCATAATTCAACTTCCGGGGCTAATCAATAATCAAAGAAAACATTCACCCAACAACTTAACTACAAATTCACAATCTATTAACCGAAAGTTTCCATCAAGTCCCTTCAAAGATGGCTCCAAACAGAAAAACCAGTAAAAAAACACGAATAAATAACGGGTAAAACTAAAAAACACAATCCACTCACAATGATTCAAAATCCGTCCGGAAAATGTGAAGAAAAACATTTGAGTGTCTACGTACGACGACGACAACAAAAAAAAAAAGAAAAAAGGCAAAGTTTGTAGAGAAAGGTGAATTCTTTCTTGCCGTCTCCAAATCTCTCGATCCATAAGCCGTAAAGCTAGGGTTTTAATAATAAAAATCATTTCAAAGAGAAAGAAGATGATAAATTCTCACCTGGAATCACAGTCGCGAGCGCAGCTCTTTCTTGCCCTAGAACCCGAGAAAGAAGACGAGTATAGATAGACTACTACTTCTCAGTGGGTCGGTTTTATTTAGAATGGTTTGTTATCAGGACAGCACTGTTGTCATGCTACTGTGAGTTCGACCGCTAGTGGACCGCCCCTAATTCCGGTTCAGCAATTTTATATAAGTTTCCTAATTTAACCCACAAGGTGCAAATTACAAAACTAGTCCGAAAATTTTTAAATTTTTTCAATTAAGCTGTATCTATACTTTAAAATAATATAATTGCATATCCCTAAAATGTGCAAAATTGTGGCCACATAAAAATATTAATATTTTTTATTAGAATTAGCAAGTATTCAAGAACAACAAATGTAAATTTCAATACAACTATTTTATACCTAGGAGAATGGAAAAATACAAGATGTTAAAACATATGATTTCTTTCAGAAGTCCCTTTCTTAATTTAATCAAACTCTTTTCTGCTGTCTCTCATGAAGGACTTTCAGGAAATTCTTGACAATCTATCAACTCACTTCAACCAGTAACTTTTTCTGGGTTTTTGTCTATCTAAAATGTTGCCAAGGGTGGCCAATGCATCTTCAAATTTACGGATTTTCAGAAAACCCATAACCATGGCTACCTCATTTCCTGAAAATTTTGCCTTTTTCATAACCTTGTCAAGAAGCTTAATCAGTGTATTCTCCATTGCCAATGAACAAAGACCTTCAGCTAACATGTACAGTGAAGAAAATTCTGGTATGTAACCTTTTTCAGTCATTTCAGTGGCAAAATCTACAGCTTCTCCAATGGGTCCTCCTCCTAAACAAAGCCCTCTAAAAACTATCTTATACGAAACACCATCAGGAGGACCTCCCTTCTCCTCCATCTCTCTAAATAGTCTCATGGCTTCTCTTGTCCTTTTCCTTTTGAAGAGTGCCTGAATCACAGGATTATACGCCTGCGGTGGCAGCGCCATACCTTTCATTTGGATACTCCTGAGGAGCTTGCTAGCAACATCAACTCTCCCTGCTTTGCAAAGTCCTTGAATCAAGGTTCCATAAGTGACAATGTCTGGTTCACATCCACTCGATGTCATTGTTTGAACAATATCAGCAGCCTTTTTGATATCTCCTATTCTGCAAAAATGAGCAAGAATTGAATTGAAGGTAAACCTATCAGGCTTTAAACCTTCAATGATCATCTGATCCATTAGTTGATAAGCATCCTCCACCCTGTTATTCTTACAAAGACCATCAATCAGAGTATTGTAAGTGACCACATTTCTTGAAACGCCTAAAAGTTCCATTTCATCGAAAATCTCCTCAGCTTCTACAATGTTATGGCTTTTGCAGAAACCATCAATCAACGTGTTATAAGTTATCACACTTCTTGCACAGCCACTTGATTCCATTTCCTTCAGCAGCTGCAGAGCTTCATCCAATTTTCCTTTGGTGCAGAGGTAGTCTATCAGCGTGTTGTATGTGAACTCATCAGGCTGACATCCTTTGTACTTCATTTCTTCAAACAATTCAATGGCAACATGGTAGTTGTCAGTCAGGCATAGACCCCCTATTAGAGAATTAAACGTGGCTACATCTGGCAAAATTCCCTTGTTTGTTAACCGACGAATGAGTTCAGTGGCTTCTTGCACTTGATTCTCCTTACACAAGGTGCTAATTATAGTATTATAAGTGACTGTGTTTGGGGAACAGTCCCTTGAAAGCATCTGATTCATGATTTCAATTGCCTCTTCAACTTCACCTAATTTACAAAGTCCAGAAATCAAACTGTTATACGTGAATACATCTGGATCAAAACCCTCACGGAGCATCAAATCCAACAGCTCAATAGCTTGCTTAACATGACTTGCTTTGCACAATCCACTGATCAAAGTATTGAATGTATATTGATCAGGATGAAACCCATCACCGGACATATGTTGCACAAATTCCAGAGCTTCCTCAATTTTTCCCTCTTTACATAAACCATGGATCAAGACATTTACAGTTATATTGGTTGATGGACATTGAGCAGCCCTCATCTGATCTAGAACACGGAATGCACCTTCTAGATTACCTTCTTCAATGTAACCCTGCATTATTGTAGTAAAGGTCTTCTCATCTGGAACTAAACCATGACCAGGCATTTCCTCCATCATCAAAATAGCAGGCCTAATTTGATGTGCTCTGCAAAGGGCTTTTATCAATACATTAAAAGTTGAAACATCAGGTTTCACATTTGTACTTGACATCCTAGAATGTACACTTTCAACTAGTTTCAACTTATTACCCTCTACAAGAACATTCAACAAGATATTGTAACTGAATGTGCCAGGACTAACACCAAATTCATTCGTCATCATATCAAGGACAGAAATGCCCTCATCGTATAACCCAAACTTTGCATAGCTTTCAATGAAGATAAAGAAAGTACCTTCCGAAATCTCAACCTTTGAATTCTTGGCATCATTCAAGATTTTCTTCATTGTATCAAACGAACCCGAATTCCCAAGCTTCCGAATAATTTCCTCGTATATTGATAAAGTTGGTCTGAAATTAGGCTGCTCCAAAGCCCACTCAAATATACCAAGAGCCACAGCTTCGTCATTTTCGCGATGAAGGGCGTCAAGAAGTTGTTTCGTGGTGAAATTGGACGAGAGTTGAGGAGTTTTAGAGGCGGAAATTGTGGATAAAGTAGAGGAATTCAAAGCTGGAACTGATATGAGCTTAGAAACTGCTAAAAAATTGTGCGTTGTCTGCTTTGGAATTGTAAGAGAAGGAGAAGGAAATTGGAGGTGCAGAGTATGGGTGTGAAAGTTTAGGCATGTTGAAAATGCCATTCAGGCAATTCAACGAACATGTAGCAAGCACGCAAAACCCTGAAGAAAATATATGGGCGGACTGGGGTTCTGGTAAATGATATTGTTAAGGCTTAAAGAGGATGAATAGCATAAAATTTGAACTCTGGGGTAAAATATACGAAACTTATCCGTATGCGAACGCGACTAGGGATTCTACACCCGGGAACGTTAGGTCACTGCGTATAAAATTATGAAGGGGCAGATGTATTGGCATTATTGCACACGCCATATTCTATTGGAATGCTGATCCCCTCGCATCAAATTTTTAATTGTAATTTTTCCAAAATTTTTAACCTATTCAAATTTAATTTTCCTCTAAATGAACATTTGAGCCTCAAATTTTAATTTATTTTTTTTTCACATACTATCTTTCCATTAACCACAAATTGTTAGCACTTCTAACTTTGTTAACAGAACTTCTGGTACATTTGTGTAGCTATTTTTTTTAGTAATATTTATATATATATTAAAAATTTGACAAAATTTTTTTTTATATATTTATTTAAAATAATAATAATAATTAGCAAGTATCTTGTCCTATACTTTCTTTTCTAATTCTTGAAAGACAGTATTTTTTCTATAAATTCCCACCAAACTGAAGTTCAACATATGAAGCTCAGTAATTTTTTGGAGAAAATATTTGACAAAGTTAAACCATGAAGAGCAGGATTTGTGCCATCACAAAATTAAACCATGAACATATGAAGCCATATGTCATGATGCCGAGGACTAGAGAAAGAAATCATAAGCAAAATGCTGCCTGTTTTACACTGTCATTGTTGATACAAGATATACGGCCAAATAACACCTACATTGATAATGCTAAGGAGATGAAAGAAATAAACACGTATCTGTACTCTCAAATAGGACAAGTAAGGTCCAAATAAGTATTAGCACATCCCTAACCACCAGATTAGTCTCAAAAACTTATGTTGGGCAGTCTGTAAACAAGCAAATGTTGTTTTGGTCATTAACTTGTACAGCAGTCACGACAAGCACACTATAATATGGTATTATAAAAAACTTACACAATAACTGAAACACAAAGATGCATACTTTTCTACCAAAATCATCACCCGTGTGACTTTTCTCTTTGTACATATCACCTCAATCTAATTTGGTCTAATCGAACTACACAAAGCAGACGATCCAAAAGAAAGCGCTAATAGAGTTTGCATTCCAGAGATAAAAGTGTCAAAAATCAAATATTAACCATTAATTTTGAAAAATATAAGGCCCAAGTGAAAGCTAAGGAAATCTCATATACTCCTCCTAGCAAACAATCGGGTAATAGCTTGCAGACATCAGACTACAAGTAAAACATTCAAATGACAAGATCCTAAACAAAAAATCACATCATTTACCGGATACAGTAATGGTTCTTTGATATAAATAGAGCATTGCACGGCTACACATGGTAACACAGGTACCATCTCCAGCCAAGTTCCATACCACAAACTATAGACATTTCATCCAAGTTATAAAGACAAGTGCATTTAGAAATTCATCTTCACAAGGCTTGTGCAATCCAAATTTAGGAGGCGCGACTTTTTATAACATCTAGACCCATTTCAGTTGGATCAGTTGCTTGCAGTTCCACCTGAATTCCATCTAGCTCCCTCTTGAATCTATCCTTTGAGCTGGCATATATCATCTTGCTTCTCACCCTTGATGTGTCGGGTGACCTATGAAATAAATGAACAATGGATCAAGGAAATGAAGGCAATCTCCACAAGACAAAACTACAGAGAAATTCTACAGTCATTATAAAACTAAGCAATTAGTGTTATGTTTATACATATATGCATGTATGCATAAGGTAAAATCTAGTGATTTACCATGCAATAAAGAAAATCTTGCTTTTCTGACAATTCTCTGCAGTCACAAAATCAAAGTCGTAAACAGCATAGCGACATTCATCAGCAGGAAGGCTTGCAGTGAAGTCCTCATAACTTTGGGTGGGCTCGCCAACCTTTTCAACAACAACCTGCTTCTGTTTCTCCTCAATCTTATAGACAATAAAGCGGTATGTTCTTTTAGCTTTCAACTCCAGGAACCTCAATTTACAATCATCATGCACAGCCATTCCAGATGCTGCGTTGGCCTGGGAAAATGGAAAAGCATACTCATGATCTGAATTCACTGGAAAACTCATGCACAATGAACATCTTTTAGAACAAACAGGAACAGGAATAATATAGAAATAACCAGTCTACTTCAAATAAAAATGATGGCGTTCACATAAATCAATAACCAGCCCAAGAACAGAATACTATATATCTTTCTGTTCCTAAGTCAACAAATGCAACAAGGAACCTGACAAAATATTCAGGTGTACATCACTTAGAGCCAAAGATCTGACAAAGAACTTCATCAGAAAAACTACAGAATGAACACAGCTAACCTATAAATTCCAGCTAGATTTTATCATTGCAAAGTGATCATTTAACCAAACTACAATACTGTTAATTCCCCGTTCTCAAACCGCCGTGTACATAGATTAAAGTTGCCTGGATTATAATAAATATGAGAAAACCAAGCGTCGCGAGTAATAATTCATTTAACCTCTGCATGAAGAGCTATACCGAAACAACATGAGGTAAGTACTAAAGAGCTCTAAAAGCAAAATTTGAATAAAGCATTAGTCTCCAGACACACGCACAAATAGCACAAAATCGCAACTCGGAAAATGAGTAGGATGTCCAGATAAAACCAGTAAAATCAATTCATCATCAATCGTATAAATCTAAGTAGATCCGCTTCTACTCTCTCTATCAAACCGCATATTTCAACTTAATCGAAGCCATAACGAAACTCAATTTTACAATTCATGAAGCCAATCATCAACACCATAGTGCTGTTCAGGTTAGATCTAACAACGTCATCTATAAGTAATGAACAACCGATCAATTAACGAATCGAATCCTTAAAAGCTAACTAAAGCCAAAATTTGACTACGAAATTCTCAGATCAGTAGCAGATTAACAGAAGATCACATGAACTTCCAATGTATAGTCATCAATACTTTTAAAGTCAATGTACAAATAGAATTGAAACTTGTTCGAGACTTACCATTTTCTGATGCGGTTGATACGGTGGAGCACGATCAAAGGATTTCAGAGAAAGAGAGAATTTAGGGAGACAGACGGAGAGAGGGAGAGGGAACACCGATAACGAGCGCACAGCAAAGGTGACTTTACCTATACTTATTAGTTTTTTTTTTTTTTTTTTTGATGGATACCTATACTTATTAGTTGCCTGTGTAGTGGGGTGAATGATATTTATCTCGTGTGACGCTTGTACCTACTGCTTAATGCGGGTGTTAAATAAATGCAGCGGCGTGACACCGCGTAAATTTTTACTGCCGTAGCAGATTTAAAACTACTGAGATTGACGAGTGATTCCGGCTTGGCTCACTGAATATTTAAGGTCCAAGTGAAGTGGGAGGGGCTTTTTGACAATTACTTTAAAAATAATTAATTAGACTGAATTTACAACACTAATTACATGTAGACACGGCAAAAAAAAAATGAAATAATCAAATACTACGAATATAACGGGAAAAAAAAATATATCAAGGTCAAACACACAAATAAAGAAAGTCCATCGTCTAGTTCGAGATGTCAGAATTAATAAGGCTCAGTTAACGCGGCTCAGCCGATGTAAGTCGACTCCCGCTGATAGCAAATAGTAAGTCCGTAGAATACACTTTCTCAAAAAAATGTGTTTTCCTCCTTGAGGGATGCACGTTGAAATTAAATTTTCTGTTGACCTTAAAATATAAAAGTTTATTTATGCGGTTTAAATAAAAATTAAATAAATCTAAAAAGTTAATTAAGTACTTCAGAATTTAATTATGAATCAGTTTCATAAATAATATGAAAATTAATTTAAAAAATAATTTAATTAATAGTAAATTTATTTATAATTTTAGATATTATGATAAAAAGGGGAACAAAAAAAATATAAAAAAAAAACAAAGTGTGAAATTGAATTATGGGCCCTTTCTGTAAATAGTGTATAACAAAAGAGAATGTCATAGCCGTCCAATGGTGGGTTGGGTCCATCGTTAAGAATCTTTTTTTGGGCATTTCTTCTGCGTCTATCCAACGCTACTTTCCCTACCATTTGTTTTTTTTTTTTTTTTTTTTCTAAAAAAGTATCATTTGTTTAAAATATAAATTTTTGTTAAAAATGTATAACTGGTAATACTTCACTTATAACATAAGAGAGATCATGAGTTCGAGACATATTAAAAGTTAAGATTTTTTAAAAAAATACAAACTTTTCATTTTTCAAAGATGTTTTATAGCTCAAAAGAGTTGTACTAAACCTGGTTTAAGATATTTTGATAGTTATTTTATGAATTATTATTATTATTCTTTTGTTAGTATGAATAATATTTACATTGATACTTATCAAAAAAAAATATATATATATTTACATTGATAAAAAAAAATAATAATAAAATCCAATACAATCGCCCTTCATCATTATTCCATTTATCTAGGCACCCGCAAAAGTAGTCATTTTTAATTTGGTATACCATATGACACTAAACATGATTGTTCATTAAATATGAATAATGAATTATAAATAATATAATAATATTGTCTATTTTTTTTTTTTATACATAGGAAAATTAAAGAATATGGGTTGTCGAACTATGGTTGTGTGGTTGGGAGAGAGGGCCTTCCGCCAACCCCAGGTTGACAATAATATTGTCTACTTTGATTTCACTTCAAATAGGTTTCATAGGTTTAAAATATATTATTGAGTAAAAGTCAAAAAAACCTATGATATGAAATTTTAGATGATACCTTTTAAAGTTATAAATATTTATTAATTTAAGAAAATTTTGAATAAACATGGAAAAAAAAATTATTCCTCTCAAGGTTCATACATTGTGAAGAATGAAATTTTTTCAAATATGAGTTAGATTGCACTCTTAATTTTTTTTTTTATTAAAAAATTAAATGTCAAATAGTTTAATAATAATAAAACTAAAAAATAATAATCCGCATAGTTCTGATTTTTTGAGTGTATGAGGGAATAGCATATCATATCACGTTGCCAAAGCATTAATTGCGGTGCACTGTTTGGTCAAAAAGAAAACAAATGCAATGCACACCCTCTATTCATGGTGGGGTCAGAATTCCTAAACTGACCCTTTATTTATTTTTTTTTCTTGGCTAATTAATCCTGTTTCAGTATGGGATACGCTCACAAAGTCCAACTCTTCTTCTCGGGGTAGAGCTTAGCTTAGAACTTTTTTCGATTCGAACCATCGACCACCCGGCCGGGGGAGAAACTTTAGAAGTCCCCTTACCAACTCCCCAGGTCTTTGGGTTAAGTGCTTTTTAATTTATTTTTTTAAAATTCATTGGTAAACCAAATACTAATTATAATATAGGTTAATATCGTTACCATAATTTCAGTTTTTTTTTTTTTAATACAACCCGATATTTATTAATATCATCAATTGAACTCATAACCTTTTTTTTTTAGCTATTATTTTTATTAGTTTTTTCAAAAATTAATTTCTTTTTTTTAAAAAAATAAGAATAATTGGTGAATTTAGTCTCAAACAAATTTCGTTTTGGTAAGTTTAGTTCCAAAATATTTTTTTTAACTTTTAAAGTCTCAAATTTTTTTATTAGAGAAAAATAAGGCTCTTTTAAGAATAATTGGTGAATTTGGTCCCAAACAAATTTAATTGTGGTAAATTTAGTCCCAAAATATTTTTTTTAAACTTTTAAAGTCTCAAACTTTTTTATTAGAGAAAAATAAGGCTCTTTTAAGAATAATTGGTGAATTTGGTCCCAAACAAATTTAATTGTGGTAAATTTAGTCCCAAAATATTTTTTTTAACTTTTAAAGTCTCAAACTTTTTTATTAGAGAAAAAAAGGGCTCTTTTAAGAATAATTGGTGAATTTGGTCCCAAACAAATTTAATTGTGATAAATTTAGTCCCAAAATATTTTTTTTAACTTTTAAAGTCCCAAACTTTTTTATTAGAGAAAAATAAGGTCCATTTTTACTCCTTTGTAAAAAAAAAAAATATATATATATATATATATATTTATTGTGTTTTTTTTCAATAGTTTGAGTGTAATTAACTCCACTTTTTTATTTTTTTATAAAAACTTGAAATATTAAATATTTTAATAAAAATATTATTTACATATTTATATATATATTTAAAATATAAATTTTGAGGGTTAAAAATTAATAAATTTAATAAAAATAACCTATTTATCTAATTGAAAATAAAATAAAAATTGAAGTCCAATAAAAAAATAAAAAATTCAGTTTTTTATCTAATTAAAAAAAATTTTTTTTATACTTTGAGAAAAATTGAATTTTTTATTTTTTATTGGACTTAAATTTTTATTTTTCTCTAATAAAAAAGTTTGGGACTTTACAAGTTTAAAAAAAAAATATTTTGGGACTAAACTTACCAAAGTTAAATTTGTTTGAGACCAAATTCACCAATTATTCTTAAAATGTATCTTATTTTTTCTCTAATAAAAAATTTTGAGACTTTAAAAGTTAAAAAAAAATATTTTGAGACTAAACTTACTAAAGTGAAATTTATTTAGGACCAAATTCATCAATTATTCAAAAAATAATAATAAATTTAATGGGCCCATAGGTGCCTTGCATTTATTATATTCTCTATATTTCAAGCCCACGTCAGAATTCAGACAAAACCCACTATGGTATTCTTGAGAAAAAAATGGGCTACTGTCAGAATTGGCCCGAATAGTGGTTCGCCAATTCAATTCAATTCGTGACGAGTGGCATTTTTGGAATATCCGGGAAATTAGTCCTCAAAATTTTGCTTGGAATTTTACGTGTCCAAATTTATAACATCATAAAAGATCTCAATAATAGACATAAAATGAGAATGACAAGGCAAATTTATTTTCCGTACACAAATATATTGCCCAACCCGGTCTCTAGCATTGATTTTATGACCCGTCGGTGGTGGAGGGACCATATCTTAAAACCAAACCTTGTCCATAGATATCATAACATTTATTTTATTTTTTTAAAGACATTATGGTAGATATTATAATATTTATTTTATTATATTTATCATATTTTAATATCATAATATTTATTTTTTATATTATCTTAATATATATTATAATATTTATTAACCATAAACATATAATAGTAATAGGCCATGAACTATATCCTTATCATTATCAACGAGTCTATAAGAAGTGATCCCATTTTTTTCATCGGGTCCGAGTAAAGACCAAAGGTCTTGAGCAACCGATTCGGCAGAAACGCAAAAGATAAAGAAGTATCACTTAACCATCTAGAAAAGACTATTTTTTTTAGAAAATCATCATTATAAATACAAGATTAAACGATAATAACAAATAAGTGGATTTATTCTCTAAAAGCCATATCTTTTCAGCTTTTTCTCTCATTTTGTTCATGACTTAAAGCATCGGATGAGCTTCACGAAGAGCAATCTCCGTTTTAGCTTTGTTTTTTATAGGAACGAAAAGGATTTAGACTAAAACGATTGAAGATTGAAGACCACATCATCGACATTTGGGAAATATGGGGCCATCCCATAGATCTTATCCATCCTTATACTCTGCCACCTGTTATTCAATTAAATTAATCTAATTCATATATATTATTCCTTTTAGTCCACTTTTTTTTTTTTTTTTTTTAAAAAACCTATTTGGGGCGTCGGTGTCCCCATCTTATTTGGTGATACTAATCATGACTCACTCTGCGGAGTCCTCGCAGAGGGACTCTTACTCTAGAGTGAGAGACCGACCCAGAGCTTTTTTAACATGGCGCACCACCCCATGAGATTCGAAACCTCGATCATCAGTTATGAATGAAACATTAGGAGTTCTCGCACCAACTTTCCCAAACTATTGAGTTGATTTATTCGACCCTTAATCGTATTTGATTTATTCGACTTTTTAAACCAGCGATGTGAGATATATGGAAGAATAATAATTATGGACAGAAATAGTATTTAACATTCAAGAGTGTACTGCTCAATCTTATCTCCTTAAGCAAGAATACAAACATGTGCAGTTTGGAGATGGTCCACTTCTGCCCAAAACCACGTTTGACGGCCAGTTGTTGCATAATAGAGCCTGCATAATATGTACTTGCAAAATACTTCCCCCTCCCCCATCCCACCACCATGCTCCACGATACTTGGATGTAATCAGAAGAAATATTTATTTTTCTTTTATTATTATTATTATTATTATTATTATTTTACAAAATTAAAAAAAAATAATAAATTTCACAAATTTAAAATATAATTAAGGAAAAAAATTATCCACTATTTTGATAATTAATTTATAATAAAGCACAAAATTGTGATTTACTCGGATATTGTGCAGACGTGGCGTAAAATTTTGTTATAGAGAAGCCTAGTTTGGTAATTTTGCCAATTGTAGAATCTGAAGCAATTTATTGCAGAAGAATCCCAATGTAGATGGATAATATTCACTAACCTGCCTATATAAGTAGAGTCAACTAACCCTTCTTCTTCTTCTTCTACATCAAAACTAAGAGTCTTATTTACCACCATCTCTCTCTGTTTCCTCTCTGCTAGCATTTTTTTTTTTTTTAATCAGATTCACTGTATTTACTACGTCGTTTCTATCATTGTAAGGAGGAGAAAGAGAAATGTCTCAGAAAGCAAATCGCCACCACCGGAGGCCATCTCAAGGTGTTTTTGTGTTACCGGACAACTTCTCAGATCCTCTTCCGAAGAATGATGATACCGAAGAAAACAAGGCTCCTCCCGCTTCTTCGACTGTAACTCAGCCACCATTGGCTGATAAAACCGGATCTCCGTTGCCGCTGCCGCCGGCGAAGTCGTCTCAGGAAATGTCAGCTGGTAAAGCGAAAACTACTACTAATGCTACCGAGTAAATTTGTGGAATCTCTTTTGTTTTTAGTTTCTCTGTAACATCGATATGGTGATGAAAAGGAAAATGAAAAAATTGCAGTAAAATGTTTTGGTTGCTGGAAATTTCAATGAATCGTCTTTTTTTTTTTCCTTGGTTGCATTTTTCGCTATTTGATTAATTTTTGTCTAATTTTACTGTAACTAATTTTCAAATTTCAAATATAGCTTTCTCTAAATAGGTCTGATGAAAATTGTCTATAAAATTAACCCGGTATCAGAAAAATGATGGAAAAAAATACAGGTAAAAAAAAGGAAAAAAATAATTATGGGGAAATTGTAATGGACCCATATTTTAGGTGATTATCGTAATAATTTCAATATTTCTGGTAAGAAAAATGCAACAACAAAAGGGCCACAAATTCCTTCCAAACACTCTTAGGAGGAAAAAAATAATTTAATATTTGAAGTCAATTATTATTATTATTATTTTTTATTAGAGCAGGTGCAATTTTTATATTGCATTTATTATTCATATATCAAAATATATATATATATATATATATATATATATATATATATATATTCATCTTCATTATTAGATATTGAACTATGTGATTTTATTATTTATTATAAATTCTATAAAATATTCAACATTATGTAATGAATTATGTTACATAATATTTTATACTATAATAAAGTAATTAATGTAAAATTATAATATACTATGATGTTTTGTTTTGTTTTTTTTCTTTTTATAGTAATTCCAGAGAGAGAAATAAAATGAATTAACCATTGAAATACATGTATCTTTTCTTTAAAAGTCATAGAAATTTGGTTGCAGATGACCATATTGGGAGTCTTTAAGAAAAATGCAGCGACTAAAAGGCCCACGAACACCTCCCAAAGAAATCTTCACCAGGGGAAAAAACAAAAGTCAATTTAAGTGTCTATCTAATTAGATTTTATTTTATTATATATACTTGTCTATATTAATTAAATTTGTGATAGCTTTTAATAAACTGTTTATACATATAAAGTGTATAATAACTATATGATATTATTATTATTATTTTTATATCCACTTGGGGCGTCCAGTGTTCCACCTTATTTTGTGAGACTAATTCGGACTCAGCCTGCGGAGCGCTCGCAGATTCAACTCTTACTCGAGGATGAGGGTCTGACCCATAACTTTATTAACATGACGCTAACCACCCTAGAGAGATTCGAAACTTCGACCATCCGCACCTTATAGGAAACATTAAGAGTTCGTACAACAACTCTCCATATTGTTAAGGTAATTTTATTTATAATTATGAAATATCATGAATTTAAATTAAGTACATCTACACACAATATTCCTAGTGATTCAAACTCAATTTATTGCATGATTTTACTATTTAATGTTTAAAATTATTGTTTTAACTAATTTAAATTTAATAGGTTTTAAAGTCTAATTTTTAAATTCAGAAATATCTCAATCTGACACGTAAGCAGATTACTAATTTTCAAGCTAAATTGAGGCCCAGTAAGGAAATCCAAAAGTACTACTTGAACGAAGGTTGGTTGGGCCCTTATGTGACCCACAGAATTTTGGGCTTTAATCTACAATATAACTTTAGATCGGGCTGTCCCAAATAGAAATAATCCATAATTGAAAAATAGTTTTGCACTACCGAGTCCGATTGAGATTCCTTAAAATATTCGAATCGACATTTATTATTTATAATTGTTCATAAATATTCTTAAAATTTGTTAAAATATAGTTATTTGCAAAAATTGATGTAAATGTATTATTTGAAAATATCAAATACATTTATTATTGTTATTCAAATCTAACCAATTGCAAGTGAGATTTATTGCCATAAGTGACTCAAAATCTTGCTATATTTGATATCAAATTCGTGGGACATTCTATTATTTTTATTAATATTATAACAATTTTTTTTTTTAAAAAAATCTTAACTTCTATCTTATCTCGACCTCCCCGTTGTTATAAAAATTAGTTCTATTGTTATAAATATTTTTAAAATTAAGAATATAAAAAATTATTTTATAAAAGGTTACATGTTTACTTAATTAATAATAATAATAAAAAATAAATATATTAAATTTAAATAAATTTGATAAATATTTTAATAAATCATTAAACTAGAAAAACCAAAAAAATTATTTATTAATATATATATTATTATTAAAAAATATTCACAATTTATTACAAATCCAACCTATTAAGGAAAGAAAAAAAAACGCCACGCGTTAGTTGCATGAAAGTATCGGGTATTATTTTCTCTCAGATTTGGAAGGAAAAAACAAAGATTTGGAAGTATACAAAATGGGATCAAAGTCCACCTAAACCCGCCACGCGGCCAGAAAACAGAGGACATCTGTAGGTGGACCCCACCAAAAGATATAAAAATCGGGTCCTCATCATTTGTTTTTTCTTTCCTTTTTTTCCAAGCCTATCTGATTCCTCTTCTTTCTCGCTCCTTCCAAATCTCACACCCCCCACCCCCCAAATCTCCTAAGCATAAACCTTTCAAAATTTCTTTTTTATTTTTTTCTTTCACTCACTCTCTATTCTCTCTCCTCTCTTCAAATCTATACCGCGAATCCAAATTTCAGTTTCGGTAGTTGCCGCTCTCTTCGTTATTGTTCTTTTTCATTCTACTCTCACTTGCAAAAGAAAGAAGAGAGAAAAAAAAACAGAAATACGAAAAAGTTTCAAAACCCTAGGTTGTAGTTCTTCATCCTTCATTTATTGTGTGTAAATCTCAGATCTATCTTTGTTGATGTGCGTAGATATATAAATTTATGATCCTGCCTGCAGCTTTTTATCCGGACAAATTTATCTGTTGTTTGTCTTCAGATCTATACAGGCGGTTTCTCTGAATTTTATTTTCCAGATTCAAATCAATTCTGAATTCGGAAGGTATGGTGGAATATTTATATATATGCATATATATTAGTGTTGATTGATAGATTATAGAAACTGGTATGAAGTTGTTAGAATTTATTTGGAGGTGTTGAAATTTTATTTATTTATTTATTTGGTTTTCTCTTATCATTAGTTCATGTTCAGAGTTGTCAAATGATACTTTTTCAATTTTACTTTTTCTTTTTCCTGTCAAATTGACAAATTTGTAATGCTTGCTGGAGTCAGGTGAGTTGTGGATAATGGTTCTCTGTCGCCGGTTGTGAATTTGAATGTGGACCTGTGGCTCATTTTTATTGGTTTGCAATAGGTTTGAACAAGTGGAAAGGGTTTTGGGATGGGGGAAGGTGGAGGAGATGCTTGTGTGGCTGGAATGAAACCTAATGGTGAATGGGTGATAGATAATACGGATAGGGAGTCATGTGCGAAGAACCAAGCTGAGGAAGGTCCTACCGTCCCTAGGCTTGAGCCATGTAGTGAAAATTTAGTGAAAGAAGCTGCGGAACATATGGAATTAGATCCTAGTGATAAAACTCTAACAATTGAAGGAAAAAATGATGCTCCATTGGAACTTCAGGCAGAAAGTAATGAAATGGAAACTCTACAGGTTGTAGAAGGTATGACCAAGGAGGTTTCCATGGATACTGAAGTGGATCCTGGTCTTGGAAGTTTAGCAGTAAAATCTTCAGTTGATACCGAGTCACAACAATCTGACAAAAAGCAGGGTAAAGAAGATCAAAATTATGATAGTGTACTTGAGTTGGCTGATGTGAAACAAACTAAAGAAGGCTTGGTTCATGTCGAATTGGAGAATGGTGCGAAGGAAGCCTCTAACGAAGATATATTTTCAGAAGTCTCAAATCCTAATTTTTCTCCAAGGGACACTTCTAGTCACTCCATTCATAACATACCAGGTGGCTCTGGAGAGGTCTCCTCTCTTTGTTCTAGGAGTTCAAGCGAAGAGCAAAGCTTAGGCGAGGGAGACCATTGTGAAAATAATGGTTCAGAAGAAGCTTCCACATCTTGTGTTGTTCTTGAAATTCCTAAACATGTTAGCACTACTGGTATCAGGAAGATTACTTTCAAATTTAGTAAGAGGAAAGAAGATAGTGAACATACATCTTCAATTTCACATAATCAGCCTCTACCTAATGAAGTTCATGATGGCTTCCACGAAGTATATGTTCCATATGCTTCCTTGGATGATTGTATGAGAACTGGTATGCATCCAAACATGGACAAGAATTTCTTCTCAGACTTTGCTTCGAAAAGGGAATTGAAAATGTCCAAGAAAGTTGTTCCAGACAGCTATCCTACGAATGTAAAAAAGCTTTTATCCACTAGGATTCTTGAAGGAGCAAGAGTGAAGTATATTTCAATCCATGGGGAGGTAAGTTATAAATTTGCATTACAATTCTATTTATTTTTTGTGCTTTGCCACGAGTAAGGGGAAAAGCATGTAGCTAGTTTTCTGGCAAGAAATTAGGATTAGAGAAACTGAAACAACTTTACCCGATACATTTTCTTGGAGTTAAAAAGTTGAAATATGGTCGCCAAATAATGTGTACTAATTTTAAAAATCCAGAAATTAAATTCTTAATGTTTCCTTCAAAAAAAACATGGAGATACATACCCTAACCTACACCTCCTCACAAAAGAGTTTACCTTTTTTTCGGCTGTCACATTGCTTCCTGATATTCTTCATAACTTTGAGAAATACTGTTTCATATCTTGTCAGAAAGAACTTGCTGGAATTATAAGAGATGATGGATATTTGTGTGGCTGCTCGTCATGCAATTTTTCTCGGGTAAGAATTCTGCAAGACCTTATATATGAATTTGGTTTCATTTTAAAGAAAAAAAATCATTTTAATTGGTCTAATGGATATTATGAAATGTACAAGCAGGTCCTGAGTGCATATGAGTTTGAGCAACATGCAGGTGGAAAAACTAGACATCCAAACAATCACATATATTTGGAAAATGGTAAACCTATATATAATATCATTCAAGAACTCAAGACTGCACCACTCAGCAGGCTAGATGAAGTGATAAAAGAAGTGGCTGGTTCATCGGTTAATGAGGAGTACTTTCAAATGTGGAAAGGTACTTCATTAAAACTTTTCTGCTTATCTACTTTTAACTAGAATGTTTTTTTTTTTAGTTCTATAGGACAATATATGTTGGTTTCTCTTAGTCTTTAAAATGATAGATGATGCACGTGCTAGGCTTGTTCACGACTAATACCTATGCCGTCAAGTTTTAGGAATGCTCTAGGTTACTGGAAAAGATAGTTTCACAAAGTCCTTTTCTAATCTTTTTGTGGGAGAAAAACAATAAAAGGAAAATGTGAGTTAAAATTTTTGGTGTGTCATATTACATCTATACCCTTTCAGATATTACAGTTTGTAGATGTTGGCGTGTTCCAAATAATTTGTTGTAGATTCACATGTAAGTTATCTAATTTCTTAGCCAGCATCTGCTGTTGTAAGGGCTAAAGGAGAGCATATACCGATCAAGCTGAAACTCGGGTATTATTGCATGTGTGGCACTGACATTTCTTTGTACTATGCAGCAAATCTTCTGCAAAATAACGGGATGGCTGGAGGTGAAGTAGATGTGCACATTCAGACTTTGAGTGATTACCATCATGATGCAAGGTAATATGTCATTAAGCTTTTGTGTACATCCAGTGTTTCAACTTTCCATTTTCCCATCTCTCCCCTGCCGAAGCAATCCCTTCCCAACAGGGAAAAGTATTATATAAAGTTGAAGCATATTCCCAATAGATATATCCATGTAGACAGCCAGTGATCTATAGAGATTATGAAAACTGGTTTATGTTGCCACTTATAGGAGGTGGTCTCTGGACTGTTTTGATATATTTTATCTGATTTCTTAAATCAACTAAGAAGCAGTGCTTGGGTTTAATGGTTTGAAGATTCAGATCCTACAGTATTCACAAATTTTCATTGGTTATTTATGAATTTCTAACCGCAGTAAAATTTTCAGCTATCCTTGTCAAGTGATGGAAGACAAGCTCATCCCTGCTTCTTGCGTTTACAGCTATCCTTTAGATCAGTACAACTATATGGACAGTGCAGAACGGCGGAAACGTGTCGTCAAAAAGTCAGTCCTATCTATTTCATTCATTTGCTATTATCGTTTAAAATTGTTTATTATCCTAGTTTTGCTTCTAATCTACACCCTTGTTTCACAGGCCAAGGTTGTTTTCTCCCAAGTCAGTTGTGGAGCACAATAAACTCACTGATGGTGGCACGAAGAAAAGGTAAAGTTTGTTTAATTCATCTATTCAGAAACACCCAAGAAGAAAATGAGTTGAATAGCAATTCAAAATTTGCAATGGATAGATCAAAGCTTTTGGTTGTCAAAGAATCTCATTCTTTATGTATGTTTTTTTGCTTATACTTTCTTGGGCTGCATTCTTGCAGGGATAATGACTTGCATAAATTACTTTTCATGCCAAATGGACTTCCTGATGGGACTGACTTAGCTTACTATTCCAAGGGAAAGGTGATTAACACAATGCAGTCTCTCCATGTGTTCTGATTTTTGCCAAACCTTTATCGACCTATTCTAGCTGCTAATCTTTGTTTCCTTGCAGAAAATTCTTGGTGGTTACAAGCAGGGAAATGGTATTGTCTGTAGCTGTTGTCATACTGAGGTAATCTTCCCACGGCACCCCCACAACTCATAATGTATCACTGTTCACTAGAGAGTCATACCTTTTTCTTTTACCCAGATTCTCTCCATGTTGCTGTTAATCATGGTCTTATTTTCTTTTATGAACAGATTAGTCCGTCGCAATTTGAGGCTCATGCTGGATGGGCAGCTAAACGACAACCGTGAGTCAGCTTAATAAAATTTTGATTACCTTGTTGACTTTTTAACTTAGTATAGAAACAATACGACATACTATTTTCTTTTTGTAGATATCGCCATATCTATACTTCAAGTGGCCTAACACTTCATGATATAGCTCTAATGCTGGCTAATGGACGAAATCTGGCCACTAGTAACAGTGATGACATGTGTGCTTTATGTGGAGAAGCTGGGGAATTGATAATGTGTGCTGGGTGTCCGCGTGCTTTTCATGCAGGTAAGTACGTGCTCTAACAGGATTGGTTACACTATGATAATCATGTTATTTCCATCATATGAAGATGAAAGAAGAAAGGATATCATTAATGATGAAGCACTCTTTTGATTGTCTCTCTCTTTCAGTTATTGAGTAATGTCTTTGTTCCTGTGTTTTGTGTATTGATGACATCTACATGCATGTGCTTGCAGCCTGTTTGGGTTTACAACATGGTCCTGACCGTGATTGGAACTGTCCATATTGCTTGGACAAGGTTGTCCCTGCTAGAAAGGCTTTGGGAAAGTCAAAACCTTTCAATGTAAGAAGAGTTGTTAAAGCACCAGAGCATATTGGTGGGGGTTGTGTTCTTTGCAGGTATGAAGTAAATTTGAATCTTGGTCTTGTGTTCTCTTCATCACTGCAATTTAGAGATTGTTTTAACTTCTGAAAGATTTTGCTTAAAATTTTATCAGCAGTCATAGTAAAGAGCTATTTGTGGAGTTTCATCTTTATTCATGGCTTCATTAAAAATACAAAATTGAAAATACTATTTGGGTCTAAATCAACTTTTTCCCTTCCTTTTTTACCAGGGAACCGGATTTCAGTGTTGCTAAGTTTGATGATCGGACTGTCCTGCTTTGTGATCAAGTATTGCCAGCTGCTCTTACCTTTCTTCTTTTTTCTTAATTTTCATTTTGCACCGTTTTTCCCCCTTTCAATCTTAGTGAGTTGTCCTCCATTAAATCTCTTTCATACTCTTGTCCAGTGTGAAAAGGAATATCATGTTGGTTGCTTAAGAATAAGTGGGCTGTGCGATCTGAAAGTAAGTGTCATTTGGCTTCTACCGCAAAGTTCTGGATTTTATAGGCTCTTTTACTGATGTCTTTCTCAAAAACAGGAGTTGCCCTCAGACAAATGGTTTTGTTGCATTAACTGCAATAAAATCTATATGACACTTAAAAATTCAATTTCAAATGGAGCTGAGGTGATGCCTGCTTCAATATCAGCTAGAATACTTAAGAAACACAGCGAGAAAGGTCTGGCTGATCTGGCTCCTCATGATATTCAATGGAGAATTTTAAGTGGTAAAAGTCGCTATCCAGAACATCTACCTTTTCTTTCCAGTGCTGCTGCTATATTCCGTGTAAGTTCTCTTTTCTCCATATATATATATTTTTTTTTTATAGTGGGATATCCGGCCGGGTTGACCCGACTAATCCCCACTCGGATCTGACAGCATTTTGCTGAATCCTGGTGTCGAACCCTCGTTACCCGACAAGAGGGGGTTCTTGGGAGGTACACTTGTACCAACTCAACCACAAAACAAATTGGATGCTCTGTTCTATTGTCTATTTTCTCCATATTGGATGCTCTGTTCTATCATGTTATTAGTATAATAACATATATTTGCGATCTACTAATAGGAATATGGGATTTTTGCATATTAGATGTTTTTACCTCTCCTTTTTCCCTCTATTTTTCAGTGGTACACCTTTAAACAATTCATCCTGTTAAGCCAATGCACTTTTTTGTTGTTTTGACAGGAGTGCTTTGATCCTATTATTGCTAAATGTGGCAGAGATCTTATACCAATCATGGTCTATGGGTGAGATATCCCCACTCCCTGTTTCATTTTGCTTTCTTCTTCTGGTGTGTTTTGCAAAATACGAACTGTTTTGGGCTCAGGGTGTTTTTTGCTTACAGATTGTTGAATGTCAGAAAAATAATTACTTTTAATTTGCTTTTCTGGTTATGCAGGAGAAACATATCTGGGCAAGAATTTGGTGGAATGTATTGTGTTGTGTTGATTGTGAAGTAAGTTGATTTACTCATTATTAACTATTTTCTTGCTCTTTGGATTCCCTCTGAGAATTTTCTCTATCGGCTTATTTTGACTTTCTGCATTTTAACTTGTACAGCTCTGTGGTAGTGTCAGCTGGTCTTCTCAGGGTTTTTGGCCAAGAGGTTGCTGAACTTCCTTTAGTAGCTACAAGTAAAGAAAACCAAGGAAAAGTGAGTAAGACTGATTAAAGAAGTGCTATGCTCCAGCTTTCATTTGTTTAGTCTCTTAGTTATTTTGTGTATAATTGTCAGGTTGATTTCTTTGTGTCCTTACTAAACCCCCATCTTTCTGAGCATGTACGGGTGTTCTGGTTTTGAAAATTTATGAACTAGATGAGCTCATTTCAATCATGTCTCTATCCAGGGTTACTTTCAAGCATTGTTTTCATGTATTGAGAGATTACTCTTTTCTATGGATGTCAAAAAGCTGGTGCTCCCTGCTGCAGAGGAAGCTGAATTGATCTGGACAAAGAAATTAGGCTTCAAAAAGATGAGCAATGAACGAGTAAGTGCACTTTATAAAGACAAAAGTTTAATCCCCATTTCTTTATAGTAGAAACTATAGCATGTTATTCATAAAAAGAAAAGAAAAGAAACTATAGCATTTTTTTATGGTGCATGATCCTGATATTGGAGGAACATTTTTGTTCTGATAATATGAAGGGGATTAATTCCTTGCAGATCCAACTATGAGTTGGATTATCTTGTGATTCGTACAAAAAGTAATACACATGTCAGGTAGTGAAGCTGTTGAGATAGAAGTTGAAAATGGATAATCTTTTATGTTGACGGTTTTGATTGTTTCTACTCTTGTTCTAAAGATTCAATTTTGACAAGCAGATGCGGAAGTATTCAAAGGAACTCCAGCTCACAGTTTTTAAGGGGACATCAATGTTAGAGAAGGGGGTGGATCCGGAAGAATATTGATGGTAATTCGACTATTGGGAGTGTAACACCTTGTTACGGTTCTGATGACCTTGCTGAAATAGGTATCACTCCTGAAGGTTTTAAACCACTCTCGGTTCATTCTGAAGGCAGGTAAAGTTCCTTTTCTTTTGAGATTTTGGGTTGGAGCATCAAAGGGGCAACATCAAGTACTCATACTTCATGAGAGGGAGACACATTATGGCATTTTTTCCGACTAAGTTCTCTCTGATCAGCCTTTTTGTAGAGTCATAGGAGATGTGGAAACTAGTTTGCATTTGAGTGAGTCCTTACCTTTTTTTTTGGTTTTGTCTAGCAAACTAGTTTAGCTCTTAGCCAGAAACTGATCTGAGTGAAAAGAAATGAAAAAATGGGGTGAAATAATTTTTGTGGGCATGCTTACATTTTTAACTATGCATGCCTAAGTCAAATGTTCTCTTGTTTTTGGTTCCCGTCCAATAGCAACTTTAGATATGGAGGTCTTTCTTGTGAATTTGTATATACAAATAAACTGATGACTGTCCTGAACTGTGAATTTTAATGAACGCCTGCGACAGATGACTTTGTTTATCAATTAAATATTAATTATTACAACAGCTTTTGACTGATTATCATCTACATATTACTTAATTGTTATCATACAAATTTTCACTTTTTCTTTTTCTAAAAAAAAGATTATTTGAATATTGAGAAAAAGAGAAGAGATAATATAATAAAAAGGGAGGGAGGCAGTAGTAGTAAATTCAATTGTTTCGAAATGTGTTGCTGATGTTGAAAACTGATTGTTCGAAGAAGGAAATTGTTGTTTCCAATGTTAATGACACCGCATTAATCTGCTTAAATTGCAGTGACTGAAGTCCTAAATAGGATCACAAAATTGTTCACCGTATCTTCTCTCCCAAGTTTTAAACCCCTCCGCCAAAAAAAAAAAAAAAAAACCTCAACTGAATCAAGGATTAATCTGATTTGAAAATTACTTGGTGTAGTTATTTTTTAATATCGGTTATATTTTTTCAAATAAAAAAATACTAATTTTAATTTTAATTTGAAATAAATTGATATTTTATTTTATTTTTATTAAATTAGTCTTTTTTTTTAATCGGAGATATTGTATATAATAAAAAGAAAGAGTACAACCAACATAGTAATTCATATATTTATTAAATTTTGCATCGTAACTCATATATTTATTAAATTTAAAAATATTTTTATCATTTTACATATTTGTTTAAAGAGTATAAAAGTAATGGGATATTAATATTTGATCGGAAGATTAATTTTATAAAATTAAAAATAAAGATTTAAAACTAATTTGAACAATTTTTTCCATGATATTGAAAATCTCATCGAGACGGGTTCTTTCGAAGGTTCTAACACCGTCTCATACTCCTCCGTCCGAGCTGTCTCGGCATAGAAGGGAAAAGGGGAAAAGGGAAAAAGGGGGAAAAAAGAAATCAGGGTTTTGCTAGGGTTTAGTAAAACTTCAAGAAAATTGTTGCCAAACCCATCGCCAAAACCAGTAGTGAAGCCTGCTTAGACTTTCTTGTTTCTACAATAACAATATCCATCAGGTAGAAAATGGCATTTTTGGGTAGGTTTCGTGGCGTTTTGAATTTGACAGCTTCTTCTGCTATTATTCGTTCTCCCCTATTGTCTATTCGCCTTAATTCAACTCTTACTACGCCAAAGCTGTTCGTTAGTGGTAAGTAGCCTCCTTTTTTTTTAATTTTATTTCTGCTCTTCGTGTTCTTTGTTAACACACTTATTTAACTATTTTTGGTTGGAAGAATGATGATATTGGATTAAGGCTTGATTCATTTCTACTATTTAAACTAGCTTTACAATCCGAATATTATAAATGGAGTCTGTATTTTTCCTGTTTATTATAGACATTTTGCTGGAGTAAATTCTGTTTGAAAATCTGAAGGGCTGAGGTTAAGTCTATGTGATGTGTAAGCTCTAATTTCTGAAGGACTGGGGTTAAGTATAGTTTCTTTGGAGTTTACCCACCCATTTACTGATCCCTGGCGAATGCACTGCTTATATGAGAAGCTATCCTAGCCAAATAAACACTTTATGAGGTGATATCCCAGTATATTACCTGTTGAAGATTGTGTATTGGGATTAACCATCCATTGGTAGTTGGTACCTTCTTATCTGAGCATCAGCAAATTCCCTCTGTTCACAGAATGTTTGGTTTGTTTTCTATTTCTTGTTACTCAATAATTTCTACAAGCACAAATTCCAATTTTTACAGGTCCAAGAATTTCAATATAGACTATCCACCATTATTCAGTTTATTGGTTTTGTGATGAAAAATTAGGGCTTTATCACCTCTTCCACTATATTGCCTTTAGGCAGGATTTTAGTGGCTCAGATGCTTATTTGTTGATGAAAATTGATCCAACTTGACAGTAGATGATTTATGCCCGTTTAGGAACAGTAAAAGAGTTATATTGAATATCTTGAATAGCTCAGACACATTTTATGTCCAATTTTGTCTAATCTCCCTGAGTTTTCTATTTTTTTTTGTGTTGAGTGGTTAAGGATGCAAGTTAGACGGATAGGTTTCCTTATGAGAAGTGGGTGGATTGGTTGGATTCTGAACTTAAAATTGAATGTCCTAAACAAATCAAAGACACATCTTGTTTTACCTACTTTGATCTAGTTTGGATGAATTTTCTCTTCTTTTGGTTTGTGAAAATATATGAAGGTCACACCAAGTGGTGTGATTAGTTGGTTGTTTTCTTTGCTTTGACAGTTTAATGGTACTCTCCTGGATTATGATGCTGCAGGTCTGTCTAGATCAACAAACGATGAAGGGCTTAGGAATGCATTTTCACAATTTGGCAAGCTTCTTGACTGTAAATTTTCTTGTGCTATTTTAATACAATCTAGGAAGTAGTTTATTCTTATTTTGTTAGTCTAAATGCTGGTTATTTCTTATTTGTTGTTGTCGCAGCAAAAGTTATTATAGATAGAGGTTCCGGAAGGTCAAAGGGATTTGGCTTTATTACTTATGAAACAATAGAAGAAGCAGATAAAGCTCGGGAAGGAATGAACGGTAAATTCTTGGATGGTTGGGTAATATTTGTTGACCCTGCCAAACCAAGGGAGCCAAGGCCACCCCCGCTCTCATATCAGCAAGCAGCACAGCCTAGTGAATCTGGTTTCAGAGTGAACAAAACAATTGGGTGGAGTGGCTAAATTGTTCGGAGGGCGATTTTGATACTCTGCATAAATATTACTTGTCACTCTCACAGAATGTTCTTTTTTTTTTGACACTAAACAGAGTTGTAATATTTATTGATAGACCCATTCACGATTGTTTTGGATTATACTAGATTCTGCTGATATATTGTTTTATACCTATCATTATTTTATTGTGTAGCTCCTTCTGTTGAATATGTTAAAAGAATGTTTAATTCTGAAAATCAAATGCAGATCAAGAGGAACTTGTAATTTAGTGCATAAACACCCTTGTAACTTACTACCAAATACCAGTAGGCAGTTGCAGTCCCTTGATGTGGGGAGGTTCAAAACTCAGCTGTTTTCTCAATTATATGGATCAAATCTTAGAAAAAAAAAAAAGAAGAAAGGATTTTGAGGGCTTGATGTAAATTTCTGATTTTTCATTATCAAATGCGTTAAAGCCCGCACTACCTAAACCTGTTTATTTATTTCCCTCGTCTCGTCGCTCCTCAAGTGTTACAGTTTTGGCGACTGTCGGAGAAAGTCTCTTCTGTCCAGATACAGTAGAAGTATTCAGTCATAGTTCTAAAGCCTCAGATTTCTCTTCTCGCTTGACTCTAAACCCTAGAATGTCTCTTTGCGCTTCCTACAATGTATCCCTCAGATTCTTACAGGAAAAAAAAGTCAGCTTCTACTCTCCAATGATTCCTGGTTTTTACTTTTTTTAAAAAAATAAAAAATAAAATAAATTAATTTGGTCATTTTATTTGCCTGAATTAATCTGTTCGGATTAGTTTATTGTAGTGCTTCTTCTTTCTTTTATTTTTTTGATTTTTCTCCCTGTGTTCAAAGAGTGAAAATAATGTGAATAGCCTAAAAAAATGTATGCTTGCAGAATTTTGGGTTGTTGGGCAGTAATCGGAGACACGTTAGAGTACTTGCAATGTCATCAACTGCAAATGAAGCCTCAAATTACATACCTTCAGCTCCAATCTTCTTGCCCGAAGGGCCCTGGCAACAGGTGACGGATTAATGCTTATTATTTGTTGTCTTAAAACAGACATGCATTTTTATATGTAAATGAATGATTACTAGGTTACTGGAAGGGAGGGGAGAAGAAGGAGAAAGTGTATCAATAAGCTGCTAATGATTTTCAGAAAGGAATTTCTGAGCATTTTTTTTTGTTTTTTATAGTTGATGTTGTTATCAAATTCTTGGGTGGTATAATGACATTAGGGATTTGAATTTCTAGATACAAGGAGGAGTAACTGCTGCGAAAGGTTTTAAAGCTGCAGGTATGTATGGTGGACTGCGTGCACTAGGAGAAAAACCTGATCTTTCCCTTGTCACTTGTGATGTAGATGCCATATCTGCAGGTTAGTTCTATTGCCCCTGTCAATTATGGTGTAAAAAGCTTAGGTCTTGCTATGCTTATCTAAATTGTTGTGTAAAAAGCTTGACATTGCATTACTTGATATAGCTACTGTTGTTTTAATTTTTTTCTTTTTTTCTTTTTTTTCCCTTTTAAACTTGAGGTTCAATCCAGGGGCATTTACTAAGAATGTAGTTGCAGCTGCACCAGTAGTGTACTGCAAGAGAGCATTAGAAAGCTCAGAAACAGTATGTATGATAAGTATTGCTCATTTAAAATTCTCTTATTGGGTCAAAATGATGTTTTTTTCCCAGGCTCAATTTATGTTTTTTCTCAACCTGCGGTGCAGTCATTTTTTTAAATATCTAATTTCTAATAATTATTGGAAATATTCTGAAAACAGTACTAAAAACAGTGTTTGAAATATGATCGACCTTTGTTATGTTTTCTCCAAAAGAAGAGATTACAGAACGGATTATTATTTCCAAAAACTATATCATTTGCACATTAGCATGAAAAGTAATGCAGGTCTACTATGGCCATTTTACTAAAACATCATCACATTATAGTTTAATTGTCATTGAATTATAAACACGGAACCTTTCAGGCACGTGCAGTTTTGATAAATGCTGGTCAAGCAAATGCAGCAACAGTAAGTTTTGTTTTAGACCCAATATCTTGGTACAAGACTATTTTTCTTCTGTGCTCTGAATCAATCGGAGCTACAGAACATTTATGCTCTACAGCTTAACATAAATCTGAATCTTACTTTATGGCTGAAGTTCTCCATTTTATATGTATTATAGTAACAGAATGCTGAAAATGGTGTATTTAAAAGTGCTCGAATTGGTATCTAGGGTGATGCAGGATATCAGGATGTAATAGAGTGCTCCAATGCCTTGGCTGAGGTTTGCACATTCAGTATGTTCCATACAGCACAGTCTTTAATTGTCTTGTGATACCAAATTCAAACATTGGCAGTTACTTGGGCTGAAGCCTGCAGAAGTACTAATTGAATCAACGGGTGTTATTGGTCAAAGAATTAAGAAGGTGAATAAGCAGGATTATATTTCCCTTTTTTTTCCTTCTTATTTTAGCTGATAATTCAACCAGCCTGCTTCATGATGCAAAACTGGCAAAAAACATTCTATTTTTTTTTTTTTTTTTGGTAAACGGCACACAAACATCCTATTTCTTAGTTTTGAGATATATGACATAATTTAGAAGTCATCTGCAGGAGGCACTACTTGGTTCCCTTCCAAAATTGGTCAATCTATTGTCATCGTCTGTTGAGGGGTAATTTATTTCTAAATATCTTTGACTTCCTCTTCATTCATGTTATTTATTTGTTCAATTCTGCGTCTTTTGATCCATTAGACTTTTCAAGGCCGAGAATGTCCAGTTAATGCATGGAGTTGGTTGTTCATTTCATTTGATGTTGGCTATGATTTCTACATTCTTATTCTGCAGGGCAGAGTCTGCAGCTGTGGCAATAACCACTACTGATCTTGTGAAAAAGAGTGTAGCAGTAGAGTGTGAGGTAAAAAGAAATCCCCAATTTATGCAGATATGTTTTGTATTTTGATGTTTTTCTCTAAGCAAATGAATCAATTCTCGGACCCATCATATAAGTTATCAAGTGGTTGCACCCATCACATATGCTTAAGTAATCTTGAAGTGTCTTTATGGATAATTGTCGCTCTTGATCATTGTCGCTAGATTGGAGGAACACGTATAAGAATTGGAGGAATGGCAAAAGGTTCTGGAATGATCCACCCCAACATGGCAACAATGCTTGGAGTATGTTGTTGATTGATATGCTATTAGTACTCCCTATATCCATAAGTTTACTACAGCTTCACCATTCAAATCCTGCAGGTTATAACAACTGATGCCCTGGTTACGAGTGACATTTGGAGAAAGATGGTGCAGGTTGCTGTAAGCCGGAGTTTCAACCAAATTACTGTGAGTATAAGATGTCTCTATTTTTGTCCGTGTAAACTATTATCTCCATATATTCATGATTATTAGGACTCAATTTGGAAGGATTGAATCATAGCAACATACTTGCAGGTAGATGGTGATACCAGTACCAATGATGCTGTCATTGCCTTGGCAAGTGGGCTTTCTGGGTCAAAGAAAATTTCTTCTCTCAACAGCACAGAAGCAGAGCATTTACAACTGTGCCTGGATGCAGTATGCCTAATTCCTCTTTAACATGTTTCTACTACTATTGAGTGTTTATCTATATTCTAACCCAACCAGTGTTGACAATTTTTTGAAACTTATTTCTGAGCAAGTTGTCTTTCTGTTAGCATCCCTGTTATTTGAGAGGACATTATTGTTTGCTTTGTGAGATAAAAGCATTGTTTCATTAGGTGATGTCAGTTTACTTAGCTCTCAGATATCCTTAATAAGTCTTTTATCATCTTATCCATTGTTTTGAAAATTGTTGTCGTTTCATTTTGATGAAGCATTCATATAATGAGTATGGCCTGTAATCTTCTGTTCCCATTTCACATGAAGTTAGGCATGCCAAATTACGATTTAATATTTTTTCTAAATCTTCAATATGATTAATTGGAAATATCTCTATAATTCTTTTTCTTTGACCTTGCCGGCATCTATCTATGCTAAAGGAATTTTCATATAATTCTTTTAAATTGGAAATGATAATGAAAAAAATTTGATGATGTTGCTTGATTTCATTTGTTTACTGATATTAATTGAAAATTCTTGATAAATACTTGCCATTCTAACATGGCGATTTCATTCAGGTAATGCAGGGCCTTGCAAAGTCGATAGCTTGGGATGGAGAAGGAGCAACTTGCCTAATTGAGGTTTACTTCAAAAGGCCAAAGATTTTATATTTAAGTTTTACTGTATTTCAAGTTTAGCTCCCTATTCTTAAAGCATTTCAAGTCCACTGTCTTTATTTTCTGGTTTTTCCACCTAGTTTTCTTCAAATATGTTTGGATAATCGGCCATATGCTGATTAGTATTCCAGAATAAAACTGCTTTAAACAACCAAGGTTCAGAGTATTATAGACATAGCATCATTAGAAGTTGTTATCATAGCTTTTGATTCACTATATAATTTGTCAGAAACTGCCTTGATGAGAAAATACAATAGATTTCTAATTGTGAAGTAGATATGCAGGTCAGGGTAACTGGTGCAAATAGTGAAGCTGAAGCAGCTGTCGTTGCTCGCACCGTGGCATCTTCTTCTCTTACCAAGGCATGAAACACTACTTACACTTGTACTTATTAAACCTAAATTAATCTAGAGATGAACTGGTTGTATTTAATTTAAATACCCACGATAGGCTGCTGTATATGGTCGAGATCCAAACTGGGGACGAATTGCTTGTGCTGCTGGCTATGCGGGTATTCCTTTTGACCCAAACATGCTCCGAATATCACTAGGAAATATTCTACTTATGGATGGAGGGCAACCACGTCCATTTGATAGGTATAAATTATCTTACATTTTTATATATACTATATATTTGTCGACGAGAGTTATCTTACTATGCCCCCATAGTTACTACTATATATATCTTTAGTTCAACCATGTTGAAAAAGTATCCAACAATAGTACTGGACTCTGGATTTTGTTTTTTCATGTCATGAAAAAGATCAATAAGATAAAGAATTATAAACACTTCTTCATTTTGTTTGCTTGTTTGAGAATCCAATGTCTGCCTTCTGCTTAATTAAGCAGTTAAATTAAACTGGGAAAAATTATGTTTGTTATTTTTAGGCAGGAACCATACAAGGAACCTTTTTCTCTTAAGTTTATAGGAGAATTCATCTATTTATCTGACACCATCACTCTGAAACCTGATATTTTGCAGGGTTGCAGCCAGCAACTATCTCAGGAAGGCTGGCGAGGTCCATGGCACGGTTGAAATTCACATATCTATTGGTGAGCTGCCTTTATTTATAATCTTAGTTAACTATTAATTAATGGATGGACCTCTCCCTGAAATGAATTTGTTTCTGTGCACACAAAGCTTTATGCAGCATTTGAGCCCTTGTTTTGTGGTGAACCTGGTTTCAAACATGGGATCTGATATGTTGTCCTCACTGAAAAAAAGAAACAATTTTGAAACTAAGAATCAAAACTTAGATGCATTTAGTTAAATCTTAGTATGCAAAGTATAACAGAAGTCCAAAGGACATAAGTGAAGTAGAGGTAAGTGTATCATCTTTTTCTTTTTATTTTATTTTTTGCCACAAAATGCAGAATGTACTGTGTCTATTGAGCAAGAAGTGATAGTTATATACTCCTTTATTTTTGCCTTGATACGTCTTTCCAAAGTGAGAGTTCTTTCTTATGCCTAACTATCAGTTCTATCCTTGTTTGAATTTTTTTAATAATACTGATTTCTTTCGAATATAAATAATATCAATTTCTAAATTTGCATTTTCTGTGTATGGACAGGTGATGGTCCTGCGAGTGGACTGGCTTGGGGTTGTGATTTGAGTTATGATTACGTAAAAATAAATGCAGAGTACACAACATAGAACATCCTGCATTCCATCAGTGAACGAATAAACATCAGCAGAAGATATTCGTTTTAGGTGAACTGTTTTTCCTCTTAACTAATCCATGCATGTTATGAGCGAAGATATCATGACAAAATGGCCAAATCATCAGCTGTGACGTGAGAATAATGTTGCCATATGTACAAGTTTTGCCCGACCAAAGTATTTATAGCTTCTTCTATGTATCTGTACACAAGTTGTGGCAATAATTATCAGTGTGGACAAAGGCTTGTTAGCACTTAGCAGACTATATGGCTTTCAGTGCAAAACCTCTGGACTCCAAACTTTATTTTAACTTATTATTCCAGTGTAAGATGAATTTTGTTTTGCACTATCAATTCACTTACCAAACGATACAAGAGCTTTCCATCGGGCTGGCAGCAGTTGCTCTCTCGGGGCTTCAAGATCCAAATATTATTCTTGTCCTGAATCATAAAATGCCATATTAGCATTCTATAACCCATAAGATGTTAGGGACAACAAGCATGTTACACCATATCAACTTCTCAAAGAATAGGAGCCCTACACAACCATACCACGAGAAAAGACATCATTTGGAAAAACAAATTGATGTGAATAAAAACTAGTCATTAAGATAAGAAATAATTGGAAAAGAAAATTTGTGGTCATCTGACGCGTGTATTTTTGTAGTCACAGACTACAGCAGAAACAGCCAGTAAAAATTGTCTTGCCTCACATCTCCAAACTACTCAACAGAACTAAGAAACAACTTTTATTTATGTACATTGAGGATTAAGAAGAGAACACTCTAGTCTCCTCAGGTAGCCTCAGCGACTGGGAAATGTAGCTGTGTGACAGATTTCTTCAGAAACGAGTGCCCACAGAACGGATCAGGGCTGTCAACATCAAAATCAACCGCGCTGGTCTGACGTTCACCATAGCAAGCTACTGTGTCCAGGTTGTCCATGGGCTTGAAACATCTGTTGGAACTACCAGCATACTTGCGGGACTGCTTTTTGTCTTTTCCCTTGTTTCCTCGTGAAGCTTTTCCACCACCCTTATGTTTATTTTTGCCATTCTTCTTATCACTTTTATGTCGCTGAGGCCTATTATTGGGCACATGTGATACTGAAGTTGGAATTGGATCATACACATCAGGAGCCCATTTCACTGCCAGCTTCCTAGGTGGAGCACCTAGCCTCTCACGGCTACCTTTCATGGCAGATATAAGCTTCAAAGGGGTCTGAGAAAATAAAGCATATAGGAGAGAAGCGGGAAAATGGTTAACAGTAGCATAACATTTAAATCAACTATAAAGAATCCTCCTCTGAAACAAACTTTTTTTGCTACAGTAGCAGCATTCCCAAGGTGGTCACCCCACTTGTGCAATAGTCATAGACTTGGGAGCATGTGTCATCTCAATGATGGTATGGAATAAAAAGGAAGAGAAAAGGCAAAGAGGAGGAACGAAGGAACATGCAAAGTTTTGTAGGTTCAAAAGCATCGCAGGATACTTTAAACAAATTGAGTTAATTTAGCCCGATCCAAAGATGCAAAATCCCAAAGTTACATTGGAGAACTAAAAACCAGTAGGAAATAAATGCCCACGCGAGGTAAAAAGAAGTCTAATAACACAAAAAGAAGCCATGATGTATCAATAGTTATGAGTGTCTGGGCAAGAATGAAGCAACAAAATTGAAATATGAATTCTTCAGTCTGCAAATCCATCCAATAAAAATGAAATGATCCCCGAGACAGATACAAAGTTAAGTGCACATGCCTGTCTCAGAAATATATTGGCCACAGTAAAATGTCAGTATCAACCTTTTACTGTCAGAGAACTCCAGGAAGCAGGTAACCATGATTTCCGTAGCAACCTGCTCTCCTTTTAACTCAAGCACATCCTTTAATATGTTACGAACTATTGACTCCAAAACAATCAATAAGCTCAACTCAATTGAACCTTCATATCATAAAATTACTAATACGCACACAATATGGTTAAAGATGTAAATAAGACTAGTAATCAATACGTGTTACAAGAGAACTTACAGGTAAAGATTTTGATCGAGAATATGGGCTAACTGGAGATTGGCCATCACCACTCAACATTGAATTTTCAGTTGTTAGGCCATTCATGCTACCTGGTTCCCCTTCAAAGATTTCAGCAGAGTCTGTACTTTTATCCTTCCCAAATGGGAATGTAGCACATTTAGCCAAACATGTTTTGGAAGTCATTCTTGACAACTCAGACTCACGGGAATTTTTACAAGCATCTTCCTGAGATGCACTGCAATTTCTGTCATCGTCCAGGGATGGAATTGTGATACTTTTCTGTTTCTCCGCTTGAATATTCAGAAATTCAGTGAAATGATTTCCAAGATCATTTATATAATTATCACCATAGTCACTATTAACACATTCAAGTGAACCTGAATTAACCTCACAGAAACTATTTATGTCTTCAGATACTGACATGTTACTAGCACAGCAGATTTCCCTCAAGGAGCAGAGGCAATCCTCAGCAGTACTGTAAACAGAAAACAAATTAAATAGCTCAGCAACAACAAACAAGAACCAATATATCCTCCAATCCTGATATTATAAAATCAAGAGCGAACTGTAGTTATGAGAACACCCAAAAATAGCCATTGGTGTTTCTCATAAAAGAGAATTTATGTTATTGCGGGTCCAATTTAACCATAAAATTTCAGGATATTTAAATATAATATATTTATATTCTAGTGCTAAATGGAATTATCTTACCTCAAAAACATGAAATAAACAATCAAAATCAATTCATTTCACTTAAGTATCATCTCATTATGAGTTCCCCAGCTTGAATGACGCTTCATTTTCCATAACATCCGTCTATGAATTAAATTCAGATTAATCACATGCAATGATATTCAATTTTAAATTAAGAGATATCCTGCCTTGTCAATGACATTCCTTTTACAACTTAAAAATAGCTTCAAAACAGCTGCTATATTAAGGCAAGGATGCGTTGACTTTGCACTACTTCCTCACAAGAAGTGCAGACACAAACTTGCCCATTTCTCCCGTTGTTTAATCTCATGGTAAACCTTCCATGAGATACCAAAAATAAAGAAGCGCTCGGAAATCAACAACATCAAACAATCATTTAGCACAACAAGAATAAAGTATCATACAGTTAACATATGTGCAAAAACATCCATGTACCTTTTGATGGTTGAACGATCTTAAGACGAAAAACTTGAGAAGGATGGTTTAAACCAGTTCCAATATCAGTAACCTTTCCGGGGCCTCAAACAGATTTATCAAATCGCGATCGCTCGATCTCCAATTAGGTTTGATATACGGCTTCTATATAACTATCCAAAACTACCGCAAGGAATACTAAAATGAAAACGAAAATATGATGGAACGACGACGATGGGGATAAGATGAATCGGACAAAAAAGGGTTTTCCTAAAAGTAAACGTTAACTAAGATTACCACGCCGATCAGCTTTTTGAAGACGTTTCAGACGATGAGACGACGATCCGCCATAAAATGACGTCACATAAGGACGGGTAAGCAATTCACACGAAGCTAAGAAAGAAGGCACCGAATACATTGTTAGATTCGATGCTCTTCCCGAAACCAGACCCCTGGAATTGTTAGGAAGTAGCCAACGTGAATAATGATTCAGAACAGAGCACAAAAACACAATCGATCAGTTCAGAGAATTTCAATGAACCACAGGAGCTTCAAATCGATCGATCGATCGATCAACACATTAAACATCAGATCCTGGCAAAATGATCGGTATCAACGTCAACTTCGCCGCCGGCATCGACATCTAAACCCTAGCTCTTAGCCAGAAATTCCACAGATAACGAATGTGGATTAGGCTACGAGTACTTTTCACTTTTTAATCAGTCATCTCTTTCAATATATATATACACACACAACGCGTGCTAGTATACGCATACGTGTATAATACTGTATAATCCGCCGTTCATTTTTATTTATACTACTATTGGGTTTCAACCAATCTAATAAATCTTCTAGAATCATCCACTTTTCCCTTTTCTTTTTTCTCTCTCACCATTTTACACGTTTCGATTAGTAATTCTTTTTTACTTTCATATTTTAAAAAATAAAAAATAACACTTTTTTTTTTTTTTTTAATGAAAATCTCCTTTTTACCATTTTTTTTCTAAATACTAGTAGAAAAAAGAAAAATGTAAGTTTTTTTTTCTTTTTACAGGAGTGGTAATAGCAATTTAGGTGAGCGCAGAATATAATACGCTCCGTATACGTATATACGGTTACGATATATTGATTAATTTGTCGGTCAACGTAAATTATTAATAACGAAAAGGACAAATGTAAAATAAGTTCATTGTTGACGTACACGTGTAGGTGATAAAAGGTCAGATCTGAATTCTAGATATCTCTTCAACGGGTGGGCCGACTTTACCAGTAAAATATCTACTTCATATTTAAAAGGAAGAACAACTTGCAATTTTTTATTTATCATTTTATTAAAATAATAATATTTTTATTTCACAAAATTAAAATATCTAAGCATTACAGTCATAAATAAAAAATTGAGGTAATTTGATTTTCGACTGTAATAATAGCCGTAACATTTTTCTTGGGCTGAATTTTGAAAATGTGGATCAATGACGGTAAAATGTGGATAAGTGACGGTGCCGGCAGAAGAGGTGGCCGTGAAAGGGAAAAACCTGGTACGGTCTCGGCTAGAGCGTGCTTCCGGTACAAAAGACTCAGGATTACTTTAAAAAATATTGGTGCGGTAAGCGTGGACTAGACTTAGCTGGCGTCCGAGGTTCTTGAATTCTTGATTGAATTTCTTCAATTATATTTTGTCAAGAAGTTTTGGGTTGATTTATAGAGAATTTGAAAGGTTAATTGACAAAAAGGTCCCTTACATTATAAATATTTCTATTTTATCTTTTTTTTTTTTTTTTTTTTTTTTTATCTTTGAATTTTATCATTTTCGTTAATTTGTTTTGGTTTTGTGTTGTTATATTAATATATTTTTAAAGGGAAAAATATCATTTTATTTTTTTTAAAAAAAAAAAAAAAAAAAAAAAACTCAACACCCCCAATTCCATTTCCCCTCCTCCATCTTCCATCGAGAATTCTCAAATTCCAAAAATACTGTCTCCCAAGTCCCAACCATCTTCATCATCCTTACTCTTCTCCACCATCTCTAACCATCTTCCACTTCCCTCCTCCTCCAAAATGTTTATATCTATTTATGTCTATCAAAATGTTTGGTGAATCAAGAAACTGGTGAGCATTCATATGTGTAATATATATATATATGAACAGTAAATTATGGTTGGTTGGGCATGGTAGATACACTTAGTTCTACTTTCATACTGAAATTTAGTGCCACTGCCTCCTAGAAAACAGACTACAAAGATCAGTACTAGATTTTTGATGCCTTAACATAGAAATATATAATACATATATATATATACATACATATTATGTATACTAGAAAAGACTCTTAATTAGGTCCTTTGTGTATTTAATTTCCTTTCATGGGTTCATTCAAATTTTGAATTTTAATTTTTTAAAAGATGATGAGGATGGATACTGCGCTTACAGAATACAGAAGTAGTTTTATTTTGGTGCAAAAGGGATCGATTCTTTAATGTGCTTTGGCAAAGTTGTTTTTGATAAATATAAACATTTTGGAGGAGGAGGGAAGTGGAAGATGGTTAGAGATGGTGGAGAAGAGTAAGGATGATGAAGATGGTTGGGACTTGGGAGACGGTATTTCTGGAATTTGAGAATTCTCGATAGAAGATGGAGGAGGGGAAATGGAATTGGGGTTTTTTTGGGTTTTTTTTTTTTTTAAACAGTAAAATGACATTTTTATCCCGAGAAAATAATTTTTTTAAATATAACAGCTGATTAACGGTTGACTCAAAAAAAATTAACGGAAAGGATGAAATTGGCCAAAATTTTATAAAGATAGATAAAGAGATTTTTTTTTTAAAAAAAAAGAATGGGAATGAAATTTTATAATGTAAATGATTTGTTGAAATGAATTAATATGATAAGTACTTGAACTAGCTGGAAATATTGTAAAGGCTGAGGAGAAGAAAAAATATCAGAGCAAGAGAATTGGTTATGGCTGTGAAAGCGGACGTAGAAATTTCGGAACTTCTAAAGGGAGCGATCATTGGTTATGGAGGTGCGGGTGTGACTCCCGATATTCATCCACCGTCTCCGGCAAGAAGGAAGAAGAAGCATAAAAAAATTCCCCATCCCCACTAACAAATAAATGTCATGTGTATATATGACACGTTGGATGAGTGACGAGAGAAGTTAAGTGACATGGGTCCCTCCGCAGAACCTCTAAATTATTCCGCAAACTCTCCCGTCTATTGTTTCCCTATTGTGAAAGTAAAGTATTCCTGACGCTTTGTCTCCGAACACCTCCGTTCGGTTAGAATTTATCGAAGGCAGAGAAGAGGCCAGCCTCGGCGGAGAAGAAGATCCCCAAGGAAAGTGACGATAGCAAAAAGAAGAAGAGGATTAAGAAGAGCAACGAGACTTATAAGATTTACATCTTCAAAGTCCTCAAACAGGTTCATCCCGACATTGGAATCTCTAGTAAAGCCATGGGCATAATGAACAGCTTCATCAATGATATCTTCGATAAGCTTGGTCATGACTCATGAGGCCTCTCGTCTTTCTCTGTACAACAAAAAGCCAACAATCACCTCCCGTGAGATCCAGACCGCCGTCAGACTTGTTTTGCCCGGTGGATTGGCGAAGCACGCCGTCTCTGGAGGCACCAAGGCAGTTACTAAATTTACTACTAATTAGAAACTTAATTGGAAATTGTTTCATTGATTTTCGAAAGGATTTTAACTAATTGTATATAGCTTATATAGAATGTCATTGAATTACTGCAATATATAGGGTAGATTTGTTTCCTTTCTATCTTCCTACTAATTCCAAGGGTTTGTGAATTTTGCTTGAAAGGTTTCTTAATTATTCCCATCTGAGATTGAATTGACCGGTGAAAAAACAGATTCGCCGATTGTCATGAAAAGTTAGTAAAAAACTACTTGAAAAATTGAATTTACACAATTAAACATTATAAGATTCGACCATTAATATAGTTATTTTTAAACATAGCTGTATCTCGAATTTTAGATTGAACTCTGTTTTGCTTCGTGCTTGGTATGACTATAAACGCTAATTATTTCTGGTATCTGAAAAAAAAGATAAATTTAGTATCATATGGCAGATGAATATCAAGAAGGCTTAAAATATTCAAATATATTTTAAATTAGATAAACATCCTGGTCAAAAAATGTTTTGAATTTAATTACTATTATGCGTATAATGTTTTGAAAAAAATATACTATTTGTGTAAATATATTTAATATGTTTATATATGCATGAGAAAAAAATGTATAAGAATATATATATTTTTAATCAACAATGAAAATCTTCATTAGACATTCAATTTAATACTCTCCAATCTCATTTTAATTGTCTTGTTAAATCAAATTTTCGAGTATTAAAAAAAATATTTATAATTTATTTTATTAAAAATACATTTTAAATTTCAATACATTAATGACAAATATTCCTCTAAAAATATTGGAGAGGAAACTGGATAAGTCATGATATTATAATGCCAAAGATGTTGACCAACTTGGTCAATCGGTAATTTTTTAAGCCTTAATTTGAGGTTTTAGATTCTCTTAAAATATGAATTCTCTAACCCACAAAAAAAAAAAAAAAAAAAAATTCTGTGTAAGACTAATTCTACCGGATAAACTCATGCCAATACACTATCATTCTATTTATTTGTTTTTTTTAAAAAAAAATTGTTTTAGTATTTTTAATATTAATGAGATGTGTTTTCTTTAATTATTTATTAATAAAGCCACTTACAGTTTACATAATTACTTTTAAATTAATGATATTATTTGAAAGATGTATATCAACATTTAATTTTTATTTAAAATAAGGGGGAGCTTCTTTCCTTTGGTTTCGAGACAGCAAACGTATAGACAAAAAGATATAAGACAAAAACCGGATTTCTCTTTTATTAGTCGTATTAATATAGCTAATTTCCCCTGGACAGTCAGTGGTCAGTTAGTTGCTACTCTCTCACATGGGCAATCTAACGGCTGAAGATAGTGCCAGGTCAGTGATCCAAGTGATACCCTAAGAAGCCAATAGTAATCCACTATGTTCTCTATATAAACTAAACGCCTCTTCTTTTCAACCCAACTCACTAGTTACCTTTCGCGATTTGCATCCGACTCTACAGATATTCGTAGCCCTATTTCTTTGTCTTTGATCCGTAATGGCACCATTGAAGGCAGAGAAGAAGCCGGCCGCGGCCGATAAAAAGCCAGCAGCAGCAGATAAGAAGCCGGCTAAGGCGGAGAAGAAGATCCCCAAGGAAGGTGGCGATGGGAAGAAGAAGAAGAGGACTAAGAAGAGCAGCGAGACTTACAAGATTTACATCTTCAAGGTCCTCAAACAGGTTCATCCTGACATTGGAATCTCCAGTAAGGCCATGGGTATCATGAACAGCTTCATCAATGATATTTTTGAAAAGCTTGCTCAGGAATCTTCTCGTCTTGCTCGCTACAATAAGAAGCCAACCATTACCTCCCGCGAGATCCAGACCGCCGTCAGACTTGTCTTGCCCGGTGAACTGGCAAAGCACGCCGTCTCCGAAGGGACTAAGGCCGTTACCAAATTTACTACTACTTAGGAAGTGCATTGGCTATCAGGAGAATATTTTTTTATTTTTTTTCCCCCAAACAATGTGTAGTTTTGAACCGATCAATTGACATTGAATTGAAATAGAAGTTAAATATTCATTCCCGCCTTTCTAAATAAAGCCACAGCAAGAATATGCCGAAGACTTCCTGATAGAAAACGAATTTGAGGAAACAGATTGAGAATCTCCTTTGTGCGATATTGGGAATATTTCCTTATAATGTCACCTACAGCCTATAAGCACCGTCTTCTAAGTATTAATTTCGAGGAAATAAGAACGTAATTAACAATCTGAGCATAACTGGAGAATTGTAAACAAGGCTGCCATTCCAAAACCAAATTATCAAAACATGTTCCCCAATTGAAACATTGATCTATTAGTGCTAAGCAAAAGGACGTACCAGTCATATGTTTATAATTATTTCTCTATCTAACGGGGAAATAAAAATAAAAATTGAAATGTAAAGTAATTAGAGTGAACAAAATATGAACAACTTTCCACTGCAACATAAAAGGGGCGGCAGTTTCATTCTTATCTATCCAATGGGGGTGATTGGGAGGATGGGGTGATAAAGTGAAAAATTCAACTTTTAAGCCAAGCAGAAGAAGCCTGCATTTTCCAAATGACGCTTTGAAAGGAAACCATGAAAGTTTCATTGCTCAAATCAATTTCCTTGATGTGTTCTGAGCTGACTCTGGAACAAAACTTCAGAACCTGTTTACAAGAAGAATAAAAAAGAATTGGAATTGGACAAAAAGTTGAAACAAAAAAGCATGCACTAAATTAAGATTATAACTGAATAAGACTGGTATATATAACTGAGCATAAAGGCAAAATTACAACCCAAGTTCAACCACTGGCATTATAAATGAATGGATAATTATATAGCCTGAGAGTTAACACTATAAACAAGGACTGCAATATAGACTAGCCACTACACAGAAACAAAATGCAAATCAAATGCGTACCTTGTGGAGAAAGTCATGAAATTTAAGAGGAAGAAAATATAATCTTGAGTGAAATTAGACATTAAGTTAAATATTCATTGCAATAGTAATTGTAATGAGAGTGGGAAAATTAACTGCATAACCACTAAGTATGGAAACTTGCCTAGTTAAGATCAGTGTCAACAAACCACATCTATTTGTTATGGTTTTTGGATTTACTCAGATCCTTGAAGTAAACAATATATGTAGTAAGGCCATAAACAGATAACTAACAAGTTCATTATTTTTTATTTACCTTTGGGGGTGATAATCAAAGGACACATAAAGTTTTAAGGTTAAGCCAATTCTTAAGCTGACCTATATGAGGAGAGCTAAATCAGGAGACTAGTCTATCCCTAAAGCAAATGCAGATGTTTCTAGTTCTTGACAGCCAATTCAGCACTTATATATCAATTGATTTCAAGATCTGGATCCAAGAATAATCATAAATTCCATTTAATTTTCTTGGGAAGAACACGGAAACGAATCTTTGTTGTCATCATGCTCAATAATGTTTCACTTTTCTAACCAACTAATAGTTCTATCTTCTATTTTATTAGTAACAAATCACTAATATTAATAAGTGAGCTAAGGATGCTAAAGCTCCTGAAAGAAAACAACAGAGGATAAATGCTAAATTGCACTGGTGCTTCGAATTAGGATATAGAACTGAAACCAAAAGCTACTGATTCAACTATCTTAGAAGAAAACACTATCAAAATACTTAGATTTGCATCTGGATAAATAGTAAGGTCTACATTTAGCAATGCCTAGGCTTAGTTCTTAATAGTCAAACAGCTAAGCATAGTTTTCTAGCAACAAAAGTAACAGTTACATCCCAATCATGCACATTTAGAAAGATTTCCCTTAGGCTCTCGGGAAACAAGACGAAAAAAAAAAAATAAAATAAAAAATAGAGGGTGGGTATACTACTTCCATTCAATGAAGAAAATACTAAAGGTTGACAAAAATGAAAATGTACAATTGTCCCCAAACAGGACAGGCCCGGGGATCCCAAAGAAGAAAAAGGAACAATATTTGAGAAAGAGGCACTTGTTCATTGAATCCAAAAAAGAACAAAGAAAAGCAAACATAAGGAACAATTAGCTATTGCATATAGGCTTCCGAGCATCCTCAATATAAGAAGACTCACTAAAACTATCACTGTACTTCTATGGAATCAAAATTAAATCATGACGAGAAAATAGATAAAATGCCAATGACAGAAAAGGTATATTATGGGTTCACATTAGCATTTATAAGCAAAATTTTCTGAACAAAGATAAAATATACCCTGCCAATGGAAATTTCTATGTAGTAAACTTCGGAGAGGCGGCATTGACATTCCGATGAAGAACCCTGTTGCTACCAGAGTCCACAGACTTAATCAACTCTCTCAATCCCAAATTTGCAACCTTATCCTCTTTCACATCCTCTTTATCATCATCATCACTTCTTCCTTCTTCATCAGCTTCTTCTTCCCAGTGACCCTTTCAAAATAGTTTCCGTAAATATACTCAGGCGTATACCCATTCTCCTCATCAAAAAGCATTATATGGCCGTGCCACTCCCACACCCGATAATCCGAATCCTTATCCTCATGAAACCCAACGCAAATATGATGTTCCCCAATCGTAACCGCTTGGCCGGAGTTAGGCTTGAGCGTATCCTCCTTCCCGTTGAGAATAGTGCGTATAATCTCTTTCTCGAGCTTGGATTCCTCTTTTGCGAGCTGGGATTTGGATGAAGACGAAGAATCATCGTTGTCGTTTTCAATATCTGAGCCCGCATCGGACATTAAATTGCTGAAGAGGAGTTCTTCAAGGGAATCAGGAGAAAGGAAAGGCGGTGTATGAAGAGAGGAAGGAGGAGGAGGGCGGATACCTAGTCTCCCCATAAGGGATTGGAGGAGTAGGTTATCGAAATTCGGAGTGGAGCTATTCAAGCTCATGGCTTCACAGTCAACAGAAAGTTTCGATCAGGGAAAAAAAAAACAAGGGTTTTTGGAAACGAAGCTGCAAAAAAATGGGAGGAAGAGGATTCTTGAGCTGGGGAGAGATTCAGAGAAAGGGTTTAGGGGTTCTCGTTGTGTGGAGTTGAAAATTGTGGACCAGAGAGTGGTGTGGGCTTTTTTTTTTTTTTTTTTTTTTAAATTATATAAGAAGGTTGGGGAGTGGCGGAGTGGGTCAGGGTTGTAATATTGAAAATGCTGTGCAGATATTTTCTTGCAAGATTTGACAAATTCGAATTTAGCATTGTTTTTCTTCAACTTCTTTTTTTCTTTTTTCTTTCTTTAATTAATTACGTGTTTGATTATATTTATCCATTTGTACATAAAATACTAAAACAATTGAGTAAAAATTTTGTAATTTGTGATAAAGGACCAAATCTTCTATGTTTGAATAATTAAATTTAATTTACTAGTTTGTATAAATTCAAGTTTTAAAAATGTTATTTAGCCAATTATTATATAAGAATAAAATACATGTTTTATTTTCTTTTATCAAATTTCTTTTATTTAAAAATTTAAATTTTAAATGTGTTTAGTATAGGGTGAGAATACCGTGCACCACAAGTTAGTTAAAAAAAAAAAAAAAAAAAAACGTTTTGGAAAATCTGTAGCAGGATCCAAGCGTTTAAACAGTAACTCCGGAATTTTTTTTTTTTTTTTTCCCCCTTTAAGGAGGATACAGTATGCTGCAATTATACATACACCTTTCCTACTTAATATACGATTTCTGCAGTTCTTTTCGTCGTCATCATAGCAACCATGATATAACAATTTATAACAGACCCATAGGCACAAGGAGTGATGTGCAAACAAACAAAATATACTCTCTGCATTTTTTGTAAAGCAAAAATTTATAGGAGAACCATTTCACAAAAATATATATAGTAAGAATATGACCCCAACTCATTCGCTGCGGCTGCAAGCTCTACCTCCTCAAGCTTTCCACAATGTAGTCAGCGTAAAGGTCCCTAATCAGGAAAGAAAACAAATAATCAACTCCAGTTCATAGCATTCGCAAAATGTATTAATATACTGACCGTACAGTTCAGTCGTCACAGGATTATATACCAGCACGTTAAAATAATTTATTTAGGAATATGCACATGAAACTATTTGGACAAGCATATATATATATATTTTTTTTTTTTTTTTTTAAATGCACTTGAATTTTAGCAGAAGATCAAAATACAAACATTTGAAGGTAAAATTTATATAGTTTAATATTAATAATTTAATTAAACACCTTAAAATTTTTACTTTTGTAGTCAAAGTTTAAAAATTATAATTTTAGTTTTAGAAAAGAAGAAAAGAAGTGATCAAATGAATTAAAATGTTGGTGACTAGCCAAATGCAATTTGATGGATTTGATCACTTACATGGAGTGCTGAACAGCTTCATAAGCCTTGGTGGCAGGGAGAAAATCATTTACTGCAACTTCCTTGTTCTCATTTTTTTTATAGTCTTCAAAGAATCGCCGGATTTCTGCCAAACGATGGGGTGGAAGCTCCTTAATGTCATCGTAATGCCGATATTCAGGGTCATCAGCACATACTGCAATAATCTTATCATCCTTTTCTCCCTGTATTTTTCATTGAATTAGATTTGTCTAAGTGATTAAATCAACACTGTTCTACTAGTGTGGTAGAATATATATTATATACCTGGTCAATCATAGGCATAACGCCAATTGCTTTAGCCCTAAGGAAGCAACCAGGAAGAACTGGTTCCTGCAAGTAACGTTTGGTAATAAAGGGTAAACAAATGAAGATCTGAATAGTGGCTCAAATACTGATCCAGTTTGAAACAAAGAGTGAAAAACAAAAGCAATGCTGACATGCATTTTATCAATCATGTATACCTCAATTACCAGCAACAACCTATGTATTCCGTCAAAGTCAAGCAACATTACACAACTACTGATTAGAATATTAAAATATTTATATAAGGTCATAAACAGTTTAGAATTCAGGGCACTTTTGAGTTCTTAAACATAGGAATTATTGGACACCTAAAAAATAGGTAAATCAGAATTTCCAAACTGCATTGTCATGGGAATTGGCCATATATTGATAGAAAATAACAGAATGACAAGTTTGCTTTTATGCCTTTGCAGTGGATAAATAAAAGACAATAATTGTGTTGCGAAGAGAAGTTCTACAAGACCTTCACAAGCATACAATGAAATCAAATTTCACCAGCATATAATCATTTTAATTTATGGTCAGCATTACTCATGTCTTGCAATTCAAACATAATCATTTTTTGTACGAAGCAAATAGTACCACATATTTGATAACCATCCCAAGCATCTATAGTTTTCCTATGGCTGATAAGATTTGTAACATCAATAAAAGAATGCGAACCACACCTGCATGATCACCAAAACATCCAGGGGGTCATTGTCTTCACAAAGGGTGCGAGGGATGAATCCATAGTTATGTGGGTACACAACAGATGAGTACAAAATACGGTCAACCTGAAGTCCAATAGAAGTCATTTTACCATACATATCAAATCAAGTAAATTAAATTCCACTTTCAGAAATCATGCATCATACCTTGATGAGTCCAGTTTTCTTGTCGAGCTCATATTTAACCTTACTTCCCTTGCTAATCTCAACAACCTGTGGAGAATAACCAATATATGCAAATATTATGAAAAATAAATTCTGATAAAATGCTGAACTTTCTAAAGTAATTTTGGTGATATAATTCCAAATCAAAAATTGCAATATAATCAACTAGCTTCTAAGACTTAGACAAATTATTTAGGCAAAGCTGCATTTATGCACTCCTACTGTCCATCACACATCTATGCATTTCAACTTTTTCCTATAGCTTACATTGGGTTTTGTTTTTAATGTGACTCTTTTGTATTTGAATTGATCATTCTAAAATAAATAAGTTTGGGATCAATTTGCAGGTTCCTCACAACCACTCATAGGGAACTTTTCTTCGCTCGTCATTTCAAGCAATATAAATCTGCATGATTAAGTTCATGGTCATTTTCCAGTTATTTTTCCCTTTGATGATAATTTTTTTAAAAAAAAAAATTATGAATGTGTTGCTAGAAATGCTAAAAGGACAGAGGTTCCCACGGGCTGGACCGGCTGGTACAACAAAAGTGAAATCCTTAAGGCAAAAAAAAAAAAAAAGAACACCCGTAGCTTTAATGAGATCTTAAAATGGAAATTTAGACAAACAGATGCATAATCATATATGAGCTAAAAGTTATAATAATAATAATTTAAAAAAACAAAACAAATTCAAGCATAAAAAGAATGAGCAAAAAGTTTCTGTGTCTTACACAGTTGAACACCTTGGGTGCCCCAGGTCCTGCACCAAATCATAGAAAATTTTACTCCAAATGTCTGAACTCAAAGATGCAGTTAAGCAAGGAAGCATGTTAAAGACAGAGCCGGATCGAGTTAAGTACCTATCTCGAGATCATGCCAAGGATGGGCAGCCACTGATCTCCTGGTCATGGAAGAAAGAATCCTTTCATTAAGAGGAGGATGTGGAGAGAGATGTGATTCAAATTTCATCGGAGTCTCAATTGGCGGAGCCATTAACGCAATCTGGATCAACAGAAAAAAAGTAAAAAATAAACCTCTGGAACAGTGACCATTAACAAGGTAACCAGCATAAAAACATTTAAAAACAGAAAATGATTACGAAAATTCATAAACACATAGATACTTTTAAGATGTACATTTTCAGAGTTAACACTAAAATCTGCAGAAGTTAGGCTGAACAGAGGTGCGCTTACTGTGTGAACTTAAACAAACATGAGAAAGAGTAACAGTTACAAAAACACAAATCCACCATTATAGATGCAGCACAAGCATATCAAACAATAAAAGTAAGTTACACATATATACGGCTCCATTGCCAATACCATATAAATACTGAGGTCGAAACACACAAAAATGTCTAAAATCAGAAACAGAGGATCATGAACTGCCACGAAACAGAGGTCAAAACGCAAAAAACATCTCAGAGAAAACGATCCACATACCCAAAATATGAACAAGAATACTCACCAGAAATGATCAAAGGAAGAAGCAAACGGATTTGAAGAAAAAGCGTCGGTGGTGAAAAAAAAAGCTCAGATCTCAATGAGATGGATAAATTTAAGCAATCGAGGATATTTATAGAGAGTCAGAGAAGGAAAATAAAACCCTAGAAAGAGAGAGAGGGGGCAGAAAAAAAAGGTGAAAGAAGAATGAAGTAAAGGAAAGCTTCTCTATTATCAAGCATCAACTTCTATACTATACCATCATCCAATGCAACCCGCGTTCCCGCTCTGTTTTCCTACCTATTTTTGCCATTTAAAGAACTCTATTAAAAAGGGAAAAAGAAAAAGAAAATTCTTTACGTCTCAAAATATACATGGAATCATTAGATTCTCTCGTGGGAGCGAATATACAGCTGGTAATCACGGAGACGTGTCGAGTGATAATTGGCTAGGATGTGGGACCGACAGTTGATTTGGAAGAAGATAAGGACGGAAATAAGTCTTAACTGTCCGTTCATTGAGACCGATTTTGTTATCGGAAACGGACGGTGAAAGGTTGCCGTTACAGACTTCTATATATATATATTAATAAAATAATTAGGAGGTTGGAAAAAAAGGATATTCGTTACAGAATACAGGACCGTCGACCGTCCATTCTAACTTGTCCCGCTGCTGGTAATGTTTCCACATGTAGTGAGATTCAGGTCTTTATCCTTTCCTATTGCATTGTAGAAGCTTCTTTTTAAACAAAACATCCTCCAATTCTTGAGTATTGCATTATAGACTTATAAATAACTTAATAATGATATTGTTCGCTTTCAACGGAGTAAAATTTAACACTGAGATCCGACAACACTATAGATGAAATGAGGTGTCAAACTCCCGACTTTTGGGCAAGAAGAGTGTTTGGGGGCAATCTTGCTACCAACTTGACCACAAACACTTGACAGTGAAACTTTAAGTAACAACATAACTAACGAATTTAAATTATTCATTTTGACTTCAATATTGTATATATATGAACGGATTTTTACTGTTAAGTTACAATAACTATTTAAAATTTTAGACAAATATATTACAATTTCGTATGAATAGTAATTTAGGTTAGGAATTCTTATTAGCATTATATTCTATATATCCAATTTTTCTTCAGAAACACGACAAATCAGTTTTTTTGAAAGGCAAAAAATGAATGACCATTGAAATGTGAAGTAGCAGGAATGGTGTGAATGAAGGAAGAGGTGGCTTCAAAGTAACTTAAATGCAGTCACGCCATGTGCAACACCAAATCCTACTACTTTTTTTTTTTTTTAAAATTTAATAAATAAATATTGAAAATTTAAAATACATACTAAATTATTATAATTTCTTAAAATAAATAATATATATATATATATATATTTATATACACATTGATAGAATAAAATCCAAGACTCTTTCAAAGTCAGGAAAGTGGAAACGGTTGCACCCCAAGTCTAAGGACTAAGCGTTAGTCTTTTCTTGTACAGATTGAAAACGTCAAATTTAGGCAAAAAGTCTTTTCTTTTTTTGGGCAACAGAGGGAAAAAAGTGCAGGGATCCAAATGGACGTGTTGACTGATACGCAAGACAATTAGTTGTCAACCTTAACCTTAATTAATTATTCTACACTGACAAATATTTTAAAGAAAAAGAAAATGGTACATGCGGATGCGGTGTACGTGATTCGGATTTCTTAACATTAAGATTGATTGATACGAGCTGTCTGTCTATTCTTTTGCCTGATATTTACGCGGTTGCTTAGGATTATTGTTGTTGGCCACTAATATAATAAATATCGGACATGGCAACTGATTTATAAAGAAGGCGTACCAAAAAAAAAAAAAATATATATATATATATATATCTCGGTATATGCGAATCAATCAAAGTATCATTCTTTTTGAGTTAGGATATTATATTTGTATTATGAATATTTGTATGTTAATTACCTTCACTATCTCCATACTAAATTATCCAATTACCACTATCTCCATACCTAAATTACTCCATTATATCTCCATTACTTTACTATATTCATACCTAATTACTTTCACTATATTCATACCAATTACTTTCACTATCTTCATACCTAATTACTTTCACTATCTTCATTCATTATTGTTATTATTTACATTTTCTCTACTACCTCTTCATCCCTATAAATAGAGGTGAAATGTGTAGTTTTGTAGTTACAAGAATACACAAGAAGATATATGAAATACGGATCTCTCTCTTCCTCTTTTTTTTTTTGATTTATATCTTACATTTTGTTCTATATTGCTTTTGTTAACAATAGTTTTATAACACGTTATCAGCACGAGTCTCTAACCAACTGAGACTAGCACGAGGCTCTACTACCGAGTAACATATTTTTTGAAGTTTATTTGAAGAATTATAAGGTACGTTATTTACCATTATGGTAAATCTTACTAAACTTGAATTTGCGATCTTCGTCATCATCTTCATGATGATTTGAAAAGAGAATATCTTACCGTGAAAGATTCCCTTGTTTTGTGGGAAAATTTTGAAAGAAAGGTTCGACCTAGGAAGATGGCCGTCCTCCCTAAAACACGGTATAATTGGTTGCACTGAAGTTGCAAGATTTTAAATCCAACAAAACAATGAGTTGTTGATGAAAATCACGATACTTGACCAACGAAGTTCTATTCCATTCCCAGTGAATGAATGTTATAACTCATGATCCCAGAGAGATCGTAGTCATGGTTATAATTATGATCATGGATATGTACTCGTGATAAATTTGGCCATTATAATCATAATTATCGGGATGATAATTCATGTACAAAAATGTTGATGACCACCCGAAGTGGCCAAAAGAATTAGAACATTATATTATATATTATATGTTTATGTAATATATTATTTTTTGTTATTTAATATTTTAGTTATCTTATATTTAATGTTTTTGTTTTGTTATTATTATGATGGTCTTATGATTGCTTATTATTAACTCACAACCCGAAGTTTGTGAGATTATTTGCTTAATTCACAACCGAAGTTTGTGAGATTATTTGTTTAATATTCACAACCAAGTTTGTGAAATTATTTACTTAATTCACAACCAGAAGTTTGTGAAATTATTTGCTTAATTCATAACCAGAAGTTTGTGAGATTAATTTGATTAATTCACAACCAAAGTTTGTGAGATTATTTACATTGAATATTATTAACTCACAACCCGAAGTTTGTGAGATTACCAAATGGCTATGATCCCCTTTTATGGGTTGAATGATGACATTGAAAGTGTATGTCTAATCGACAGTGGAACTACACACACCATACCGAAATACGAGAAATATTTTTCTCATTTGAATGTGGGAGAAACAAGTGTTACCACAATAAATGGCGTGTAAAACTTATTGAAGGCTCCAGAAGAGCTAATATAATATTACCGGGAGGAACTATGATTGCTATTGATAAAGCACTATTTTCCTCAAAGTCTCGAAGAAATCTATTGAGTTTTAAGGATATCCGACATAATGGATATCATATTGAGACTATGGAAGATAACGGTCATGAATATTTGGCTATTACGAAAATGACCTCCGTAATAAGCATTTGTTGGAAAAACTACCATCTTTATCCTCTCGGCCTATATTATGCTAAAATTAATGACATTGAGGCGCATCATTTAGTAAACCAAGTTTACTAATCCCGTTATTTTTAAAATTTGGCATGATCGTTTGGGTCATCCAGGATCAATTATGATGCGAAAAATTATCGAGACAACGCCACGGTCGTCCTTTGAAGAATCAAAGGGTTTTGACGCGATAAGCTTTCATGTGCTACATGTTCCAAAGGGAAATTGATTATAAGGTCATCACCATTAAAGGTAGGAGCTGAAAGTCCTACATTTCTAGAACGGATTCATGGAGATATATGTGGACCGATTAGTCCACCTTGTGGGCAATTTCGATATTTTATGGTATTGATTGATGCATCGACCCGATGGTCGATGTTTGTTTATTATCTACTCGCAACCTGGGCGTTTGCGAGATTACTTGCCCTAATAATTCGCTTGAGAGCGCAATTTCCCGATTATCCTATTAAACGAATCCATCTAGATAATCTTTGGTGAATTTTCTTCGCATGCATTTGATTCTTATCGCATGTCGATCGGCATAATTGTGGAACATCCCGTAGCTCATGTTCACACACAGAATGGTCTAGTGAATCATTTATCAAAAGGCTACGTTAATTGCTAGACCGTTATTGATGAAAACAAATCTCCCTACAAGCACTCTGGGGCATGCTATTTTTACATGCCGCAAAGACTTGTGCGTTTAAGGCCATCGAGTTATCATAAATTTTCTCCACTACGGTTGGCTTTTGGTTGAGCCTAATATTTCTTATTTGAGAATTTTTGGGTGTGCTGTATATGTTCCTATTAACCAACCCAACGAACAAAAATGGGTCCTCAAAGAAGATTGGGGATATATGTTGGGTATGACTCCGTCTATTCTAAGGTATCTTGAACCTTTGACAGGGGGCGTATTCTGACCAAGATTTGTTGATTGCCATTTTGATGAGAATTTGTTTCCCAAATTAGGGGGAGAGAATAAATGGCATAAAATTGAACTTGCGTGGAGAACATCATTGAATCATTTAGATCCACGCACAAATGTGAGTGAACTTGGAAGTTCAAAAGATAATTCATTTGCAACAAATTGCAAATCAACGCGATTCTTTTTGCGACTCGAGAAGAGTCACTAAATCGCATATTCCAGCTATAGATGCTCCTATACGAATAGTTCCTAAAGAACAAAATGTAAATCCTATAACTGTTGAATCAAAAGCACGCGCGAAGCGTGGCCGACCCCTGGTGTTCTAAAAATAAAAATCCCCGAAAAAAAAAAGGATTAAATGATCCAGAATGATCCAGAGATCATGATGAAAACCAAGGGACAACTCGATGAAAAGATTCCAACTATAAATGATGAAGAGAATTCAAAATCTCTATTAATTATACAACTTAATAAAAGTTGGGATCGAAGTAAAATTTCTATTGATAATGTTTTTGATATAATGTAGCCCTTGATATTGTCAAGGATATTGAGGATTTAGATCCTTCATCGGTTGAAGAATGTCGGCATAGAATTGATTGGCCTCAATGGAAAGATGCATTCAATCGGAGTTAAATTCGCTTGCAAAGCGAGAAGTTTTGGACTGTAGTCCAAACACCGATGGTGTAAAACCCGGTTGGTTATAAATGGGTGTTTGTGCGAAAACCGAAATGAGAATAGTGAAGTCGTAAAATATAAAAGCACGACTCGTCGCACAAGGCTTTTCACAAAAAGCCAGGAATTGATTATGATCAAACTTATTCACCCGTTATTGATGCTATTACACTCCGATATCTTATAAGTTTGGCAGTTCATGAAAAGGTGGATATGCGTCTAACGGATGTTGTTACGACCTATCTATATGGAAGCCTTGAAAAAGGAAATTTATATGAAAATCCCCGAAGGATTAAAATTATCAAAGGCTTCTAATGGCCCTCGTGAGAATTATTCTAAAATTACGGAAATCATTATATGGGCTTAAACAACTGGGCGATGTGGTACAATCGCCTTAGTGAATTCTTATTGAATTCAGGATATAAAAATGACCAACTATGTCCATGCGTATTTATTAAGAAATCAGATTTTGGTTTTGTGATTCTTGCTATATATGTTGACGATATTAATCTAATCGGAACTCCGAAGAGCTCCGAGAAGCTATAGATTGTTTGAAGCGAGAATTTGAAGTTAAAGATTTTGGGAAAACCAAGTTTTGTCTTGGGCTTCAAATTGAACATATGGAAGATGGAATTTTTGTTCATTAGTCAACATATACACTAAAGTTTTGAAAAGATTTTTCATGGACAAATCATATCCATTAAGTATTCCAATGGTCGTGAGGTCACTTGGATGTAAATAAAAGATATTTTTAGACCTCGAGAAAATGATGAAGAACTACTTGGTCCTGAAGTACCATATTTAAGTGCCATTGGTGCATTAATGTATCTAGCAAATAACACTCGACCTGATATAGCATTTTCTATAAATCTATTGGCAAGATTTAGTTCTTCGCCAACACGACGACATTGGAATGGTGTTAAACATGTCCTTAGATACCTCCAAGGAACTATTGACCTCGGATTATTTTATTCAAATAAAAATGATCCAATATTAATTGGGTATGCGGATGCCGGTTATCTTTCCGATCCGCATAAGGCACGTTCTCAACCCGGCTATTTATTTACATATGGCAATCTGCTATATCATGGCGCTCTACAAAGCAAACTATAACAACAACTTCTTCTAATCATGCTTGAGATAATAGCCATTCATGAAGCAAGTCGAGAATGTGTATGGTTGAGGTCAATAATACATTATATTAGAGAGAGTTGTGGTTTATCTCCCAAGTGAGATTCCAACTCCTCTATATGAAGATAATGCGACTTGTATAGCTCAATTGAAAGGAGGGTATATCAAAGGAGATAGGACAAAACACATTTCACCCAAATTTTTCTTTACTCATGAACTTCAAAAGAAGGGTGACATTGATGTGCTTCAAATCCGGTCATGTGATAATCTTGCGATTTATTCACTAAGGCTCTTCCACTGCAACCTTTGAGAAATTGAGATATAAAATTGGTTTGCGTCGGTTCAAAGATTTCAAGAGTTCATCTTAACGGGGGGGAGTGTTGAGATTAATACCCGCTGATGTATGGATTCTTCATATTCTTCGAGAATGACCAATGAAGGAGGCGTAATTTCAAGAATTACGGTTTCACCTGCGCATCGGAATATTATTACTACAATCGAATAGAAGTTCGAATGTTTCTCTAGCCATGACTTCGAAAAGTAAAATCTTCCTTAAGATTCTTCTTGTGGAAGACAATAAAATTAATGTGATGGTAACGAAATCGATGATGAAGCGGTTGGGTCACGACATAGAAGTCGTAAATAATGGAGTTGAAGTTGTGCGTACATAAAAGAATATTGTACTCTTTTTCCCTTAATCAATTTTTTCCCACCTGGGTTTTATCGATAAGGTTTTTAACGAGGCATATTCTTTATGTAATGGATATCCAAGGAGAAGTGAACCTTGAAGATTCATCACATTGAATGGAAGTGATAAGGTTTTCATGAGACATATTTATTTACAATGGACATACAAAAAAGGGGGAGTATTATGAATATTTGTATGTTAATTACCTCACTATCTCCATACCTAAATTATCTCAATTACCTCACTATCTCCATACCTAAATTACTCCATTATACTCCATTACTTTCACTATATTCATACCTAATTACTTTCACTATATTCATACCTAATTACTTTCACTATCTTCATTCATTATTGTTATTATTTACATTATCTCTACTACCTCTTCATCCCTATAAATAGAGGTGAAATGTGTAGTTTTGTAGTTACAAGAATACACAAGAAGATATATGAAATACAGATCTCTCTCTTCCTCTTCTTTTATTTGATTTATATCTTACATTTTGTTCTATATTGTTTTTGTTAACATAGTTTTATAACAATTTGAAATTATGTTTAACGATTTGTCTAGTTTTCGCACCACGATTACACCTAATTCAAAATTAACCCCAATTACACTCATAGAATTCATTTTTTTTTTTTTATACCGACTTGAGACGTCGAGTGTCCCACATATAGAATTTATCTTTTACTCGGAGCGAGTGAGAGTGTTCCCATTGTGCCTAAACCCACTGATGGGCCTCGGCCCATGTGATACCCAAATTAAAGACTACAAAGCCCAAAATTAAAAACGGTAGATGTCCAGAATACTAACAGTTTTGATATACGGATCGGCCCAAACTTTTGGGCCAGAATTTGAGTAAGGCCTTCTCATTGGGCTTTACTCAAAGAATATATTTGTACTTCTTGAGGTGTTATTATATGTGTCTTGGGTACGGGGAACCTTTTTTTTCTTTTAAATGGATTTATGGAAGCTTGAAAATCCGGTTTAAAAAGCGAAAATAATTCTTGCTTAAGTTCTTTGTTTATGACCCAATATTTAACTCTAAAAGAAATAAATATTTTTTTTTAAAAGTGTTAAAATATAAAGAAAAATACATCAATAATATTCTCAATTATAATTTTTTTTTCTTAAGCATCTGGTATCCGAACTCACACGGGCCGACTAATCAAGATTCAGCCTGAGGTGCGCTTGCAGAGTCCAACTCTTACTCGAGGGTGAAAGCATGACCCATAACTTTTTAAGTTGGAGCTAACTAGCTCAGGGGAATTTGAACCCTTTACCATCTGTCATGAGAAGAAGGCTTTAGGAAGTACGCTTACTAACTTCCCAAGCGGCTGAGTTTTTCTCAATTATAATTAAATCAACTCCAAAGCAAATCCTCCACGTGCAACCACCGGCTTCTTTCTTTTTTTAGACCACTTAAAAAAATAAAAATAAAAAACCCACGAAGCCCACTGATTGAGAGTCTGAGACGCTGGAAAAAAAGAAAAGAAAAGAAAAAGCCCCCATATGCCATTGGTCATTCTTCACTGTACTTCTGTATCCTAAAATATATATTTTATTTTTTTAAGGAAAAAAAAAAAACAAAGAAAAAACTTCTTGGAAAACACACACAAAAAAAAGAAATAAATTACTATCATTTTTTTATCGTAATTAAATTTGATTTTTTTTTTCAAGAATAAAATTTTGAATTAATAGCCGAAGTGAAATTACAAAAAATGAACTCATTTAATAATAATATTTAAATAAAATAATAATTCAACTGCCGACCGGGTACTGATGTTTTAGAGAAGCTTTCCCTGTTCCCTCCTCTTTTTCCTCTTCCCTCATTTATTAGATCTCTCCATTTCTTTTATCTTCTTTTCGATCTGGTAATTATAAATATCTCCTTTTTAATTTTTATCAAGAGTAATTTTAGTCTTACCAAATCACTTTTTTTTTTTTTTTTTTCAAAAATTTAAAATTTTCCTTTTATTTTGGATTTCCCCAATTTTCATCACTTGATAATTATCAGAAAACCTCTTCTTCTTTGTTTTCAATTCTAGGTCATTTTCCCCCGAAATCTTGTGCGAGAGATCTAATCAAATCTGATGGCTGCTCCACCCGCTAGAGCTCGAGCTGATTATGATTATCTCATAAAACTGCTCTTGATCGGCGACAGCGGTGCGTTTTCTGCTTTTATTCTTATTATTTTCCCAGATTTTTATGTACATTAGATAGATAAGTTTTCGAGCTTTTCATCATTCCAATGCTTTTTTAGATGTATTTTGCTTTGAATCTGTAGTTATGCAGTAATTGATCCGTATTTTTGACTGGTTAAATGTTTGTTTTTGCTGTAGTTAATATAGCTTTAGACATCAGAGATAGAAATATTGGTGTCTTTTTCTTTTCCTGTTTTTTTAACGGTTGAAAACCGTGTTGAATCAGCACTTGTACTGTATTGTTTCTGGTTAGCTGCTGCAGCTTAGATATGTTTTTAAAGGATTTCTATTGATCCACGATGTACTTGTTTACTAATGAACACGCCTTTGTGTGTGAAAATAAAAATACTAATGACGCGTTAACTTCTTAGGTATTCTCTATACTTGCAATTTAATTTAGTTTTCTCGCTGCATTTAACCTTTTTTTTTTTTTTTTAAAAAAAAAAAAAAATCTCATTTTAATATTTGCTAATTTATGTGGCAATCCTTTAACAGTTTGCATAATTTTTTTTATCAGTAAACTGGTGTAATTTCTCTAAGTGTAGTAGAATGTGAATGAACTTCTTAGTCTTTGACTAAATTCTGCATTGGAAAATTTAACCGGTAGTTTTAGTAGAGAGACTTGTACTGGTTGGGAGTTTTTCTAGTGAAGTCACGTGTGAAGGTTTTTACTTTCAGGATCATGATGAGCATCTTGCCACAGTTATGCTTTTCTGTCTTTATATTTATCATTTTAAAGACAGAATAATGACAATGCATTGTCATTTGTGTACCTTGGATTAAATGTGAGGAACGTCTGTATTTAGTAGTGAGTTGATATTCACCTCCTTGTGCTGCATGATCTTGTATAAAGACTACTTGTTCTGCTTATCTGTCGCAAATTTTATGAAATCGATATTAGCTGAATTGAATATTTCTTCTAATATTCTTGTGAATTAAAAAATGGCTTCAAACATGTATTAGCACTTGGAAATGTTGTAATATTCTTCGTAGTTCATTTGTCGACCCCTTGAATTAGTTCTTTTTAGTTTAATAGATTTAGAGTCTCCATCTTTAAAAATGTATCTAAGATCTTGAATTGACAAACAAACTCATTATTCCTTCTTCTACTTTAAGAATAGAATTCATGCATAGATTGCTCAATCTCCAGTTGAAGTTCTCACTTGATCTTGGGGTCTGAAAGAAACTTTTTATCAAGAAATTGATATAAAATTATTGACAAATTTGGGTCTTCAATTGTTGAGCTGGATTTTTATCCTACAGGTGTGGGTAAGAGTTGCCTCCTTTTGCGTTTCTCAGATGGCTCCTTCACCACCAGTTTTATTACAACTATTGGGTTAGTTTTTTAGATTTCCTGAAAGTATATGTTTTGTTTTTGCAAACTATTTCTGATTCCAAAAGAATTTCTCAGGATTGATTTTAAGATACGGACCATAGAGTTGGATGGGAAAAGAATTAAACTTCAAATCTGGGATACTGCTGGGCAAGAGCGTTTCCGGACAATCACAACTGGTCAGTGCTTTTCGTTGTATTGGTTATGGTCTTTTCTTGGAGTAATCATAATACCAAATGATCTATACTTCTACGATTTAGTTGATCTTCTTTTTGTTTTTGAATAGTTATTCCTATACCAATTTTATGACGGCACAAAAAACTGCTGACACGTCCTAAATTATGAAATTTAGATTCCCTTTATAAAGGTTATGTGTCTGCAGACTTTTGAACAAAATTTGAAGCAAATTGCATGCCAGTTTAATATCTTAGGTTTATATATATATATTATTTATATAATAAAAAATGATATGGCTATACAGTTTAATTTGTTCCTGCTGAAGAGAAGAAAAAAGTATTTTGTTTCTTTTCTTTTCCTGCCCATTGACTTATTGCATGCTTATTTTGTGCCTTAAGTCAACTTTATATGGCTGATATTGCTTTTTTCCCCTTCTTATTCCTATTGCCTTTTCTATTGTTTTGGTCTTTGAATCCTTAAAAGCACGAATCCGTTCATCTAAAGGAGGATGTCTTGTACATGTAGTTTATGAAGGGCTGGGTTCTCCATAAAATAAATTACTTATCAACTGTAGGAGGATAGCTCTTGTTGATTTGAACATCTAAGACTCTGCTTTCTGTAGAGTTGGCTTATGATTGATAATCCAAATGCAGTGCTGACGCTTTGTGTTTGTAACTGACATGTTGATTCCGTTTGAACTTAAAGTTTTCAATATCCTTCGGTAGTTGTAACATATTGCAGCTTTTATGGATTTATTTGTTATCTGTCTTTTTCTTTGTGAGCACAAACTATTGTTGTATCCTTTTAATCTTTCATTGTTTTGGTGAACCTAATCTAGATTTTGCCTATAGCATTGATTGGTCGCTGTAGAGAGGATTAGCAGGAAGTAAGGTTGTGAAAGACCATCTTTACCTGCAGTATCTTTCTTCTGGTGAAATAGTTAGAGTATAATATTTCTTTTCGTCCAATATGTTTGCTCTAGCTAACATTTCATTTTCTTGTTTAATTGTCTCTTTCAGCCTTTTAAGCTATGTTCTCTTTTCCTTCCTTTAGATTTTATGGAGCAGAGTTTAAGTAGTATATGTAGTTGCCTGAATTTATGCACTTTGCAGCTTATTATCGTGGAGCCATGGGTATTTTGCTTGTTTATGATGTGACAGATGAATCATCTTTTAACAGTAAGTTCTTTCTCCCTACCTATTAACATGGTTCTTGGACCACTATATTTACATTTTTGATCACCTATTTTGTTCTCATACAGCTTACACCAGTAAAGGAATTCGTTGCGCAATTCTTAAAATATGGTTCTTTGGTTGAAATTCACAAAATAAAATAACTTTTCAGTTAGAATAGAGTATGAAAGATTTATTTTTCCTGCCAAATAGACTATTTCTTATATTATAGCTATTTGTGCAATGGCGTCTTGATCTGGCATAACCACCATACATGTTTTTCTATTTACAACTATATATATTTTTTAGATAACTATACACGTGTAACTATTTTTAACTCATTATTTTTTTCAGACATTAGGAACTGGATTCGAAATATTGAACAGCATGCTTCGGACAATGTCAACAAGATACTAGTGGGCAACAAGGCTGATATGGATGAAAGCAAAAGGGTATCTTCTCTCTCACTCTCCACTTATTAAGTCCTTGATAGCAAATCCACAATTAACCCGGGATAAACTTTCCCTTTTAGGCTGTTCCAACTGCCAAGGGTCAAGCACTAGCTGATGAGTATGGCATTAAATTCTTTGAGACGGTAAGTGTTGCTTGTTACTATCTTGTCATTGCGTTTTTCAAGGATCTATTCTAATGAGGTAATGTTATGCAGAGTGCAAAAACAAATTTGAATGTGGAGGAGGTTTTCTTTTCGATAGCTAGGGATATAAAGCAAAGACTTGCTGAAACTGACTCAAAGGCTGAGGTATAAGTAACTCAATTCGGTCTTCTGGTTTGTGGTTAGACTCCAAAATATTGAGCTGTGGGACTTGAAAAGTTGGGTCTAGTATTTTTCATTGTTGCTTGTTTTACTGATTTTATTAGCAGCTGTTACTTTTATTTGTTCTCTTATTTTTGGAAAATTTGAGCATAGCATGTGAAACTAATACCTAGGTTAAAGGGATATAATTTGGTTTATGTATGAGAAATTATGTGTATTGGGTCCTCATTTATGTTTGTGTGGTTGCTTAAGTACCAATTTCTACATGATTCTGGTAACTCACTGGGATGCTAATCTGTTTTATCTATGGTTATGCAGCCTCAAACCATCAAAATAAACAAACCTGACCAGACAGCAGGAGCTGCACAAACTGCCCAGAAATCAGCATGCTGTGGTTCTTAATCTGTTGCATCTAAGAGATATGTTGCAAGTTGATAATTACCATTTTGGTGGGGAACTAATCTTTTTATAACAACGTTGGTGCTGCTATTTTTATGTTTTCCCTTAGCATTTGCTTTTACTTTCTGTTTAGTTGTGTAATGTTGCCAGGCCTTAATTGGAGAAATTAAAGTATATATGTCTTTTTTTTTTTAATATTTTATAATTTTTGCTTCCAAATGACCAGTGAAGACAAAACTTCCTTCTTATTTATGATTTGATAGCCCTGCATAAACACCACTTTATTCCTTATCTTACTTGCTTACATTAATTTTCTGCTTGTATGATTCTGCTACAGTATGTGGATATATGCATTTGCGATTGTATCGAGTTAGTGGTTTTTGGTGTTTAACTGATGTGCTAGGATGTTTTCGTATAAAAGAAAAAGCATCTGAATCGGAAGGATATATGATACGCTTGATGTTGGTGGGAATCTGATGATGGGAAAGCATTTTCGAAGATACCCAAATATGATAAGTCTTTCTGCAGTTTCTCATTCCCTAAAATGTCTGGAATTTTTCTTATTCATTGTATGTTATCTCCAAAGAATATACATTCAGAACTTTAACCTAACTTTCATATTCTCTGAGTACACGCACAAATAGTCTGCCTTATTAATTCAGCCAGGTCGCTATTCTACTTTTGGATGATAAAGGAGCCCTTTTTTCTTTCGTTTGATTAATTAGGCGTATTTCAAAACGGGGTTCTGCATTTTTTTGTCTCGCCAGGATATCCACCGCCATCAGCAGTGATTAATCCCCTCGCCCAACGCACTAAGCGGGGAAACAAGAACCACTACCGCAACTCCCTTGGTTCGGGGTTCTGCATTTGGAGGCGACCAAAATGCCCAAAAGTGGATGTGAATTCCTTTTCAGAACGCATCTTGAGCATTATTAGTATGGGCTTGGAGTTGAGGTCACCAATGAAGATAATATTTATCCTGTTGATATCTTGATTCTTTATCAATATTTTTGTGCTAGGAATGCATTTCAGTGGATATTTGCTGTTGGTTGATCGGTGCAGCTCCGTGAACGCAAAGTTGAACGCAAAGTTGCCTTTTTAGGCAATAATTCATGAGAAATCACAATCCAAAAAAAGAAGTTGCGTTTGATCGTGCCATCCTTCATATACATACATACACATTCATCTACGATCACTTTCTTGAAATGGTCACCCATGCAATCAAAGCAGTTTTCTTTTTAACTTGATGAGATCAGGCAGCGCCGGAAATTATCCGCTTCACAATCATGCCACCTACGTTGTCCCTGCGAGAATGACACACAAACAAAAATATACAATATTTTTGAAGGCCACAGTATATATATATATATTATTCAACTGAAGAATATCGTAAGCATGGGTTCGGGGTTATCACGACCTTATGGTATCAATGAGGTGGATGTTAAAGATAGAAGGCAACTAGCAACTTGGAAAAAAAGAAAAAAAGGAAATGGACATTGAATCAGATGAGTACTTTCAACAATGAGTATGGGTACCGCGGACCTTTTTTTTTTTTTTTTTTTAAAAGCTTTGCTTAGGGCACGAGGTATTTTAAATGGATCTTATATTATGAAAGAACACCATTAAGCTAATCCATATTTAGACTAATTCTCATTCAAGTCAAGTTAGTCCCTTGAAAAAAGAAGCTCTAAATTCCAAATTTTAAACAGGTATATACAAGTTCAAACACTTGATCTCATTGAAGTCATATACCCCAATTTGCTTCTACGACCTTAATGAAAAAACGAATCTTGAAGTGCTAATCTAATCCAAATGTGAAGAGACTTCTTTTCTATCTTTGTTTTTCTTTCTATTATTTACCAAAAAAAAAAAAAAAAAAAATTTTTCTTTCTATTAATAATTCTTCAATTGGCTAGGTAATGGAATGGACACTAGACACTTTAAGAAAAGACATATATAATCTAAGATTTTCCTAGACACATTCGAGTTGCATGGAGACTTTTTGGAGATCATCTATATATATATATATATATATAATTGTTTCCTCCGAAAAACTACGTATCTGAACTCAACTACAGTAATATACAAAATTTGATCAATATGATTGGTTACATAAATGCTTTCTAACTTTCTAAAAGAAAATAAAAAAATTGTTCCTTAGAAGAGACATAGCACTTCTAATATTGTCCAAAAACGAAAAAGGGAAAGGATTAAAATTATTGAGACTTTTTTCATTGCTTCTTTGACTAGAAAATTGTGAAGACTACTTTGAAGCCGAATTATTCAATTGCTTTTAATCTCAATGCGTCCCTTTAAGACAAGGTAAAGCCGGAGAAGACGATAGTGCGTGGTGACCAAAAGCAAAAGAAAGCCACAGCAAATTTGTTTCGTTTACAAAGTTAAAAGTAATAGTTTAACTATTAAAACGTAAAAATCTTGGAATTCATAACTGTTAAAATTTTTCTCTAGACTCGAAAACTTATGAAACTTAGGCGTAGAATGAATTCCCAATAAAAAACCCCCCCCACCCACACACATATATATATATATGTAACATGATGCAATTGGCCTTAAGATTCTAATTTGGAAACTCCTGGTGGTGGCCGACATGACAAAGCCACCAGGAATGAGCCCAAGCTGATTTTTTACGGCAGGCAGAATCACTGCCAGCCTTATATAACCTCATATCATTGTTTCATTATGTGGAATTCACAATAGCTTACCACTAGGATTTTCTTCCTGCTTTATTGACAATTTTTATTTATTTATTTATATTTTACAAAAAGCCAATTCCTTTGCCTAGAATAATTATCGCCACCTGTTGTCGTAAAGTTCATTAATAGAAAGATCATAGTATCTCCATGCTCAATATTTTTGAACTTTGTGAAGGAAATCAAATTCCCATTCCGATGAGGCAACCTTGGGTTTTAGTTTCATCACTACAAAAACTTTTATGGAATGATCGACACAACCAATGACGGATTAAAACTACGCCCCTAACTATCATCAACAAACAATACCATAATAGCATGCAACAAACACATATTCTTCCTTTCCTTTATTTGTATTTTTATTTATTTATTTATTCATTTATTCAATCAGATGAATCCCTTTTTCCAACCTTTATGGTGGGATTGTATTAGCATTTTTAAACTATCTACCAAACAGAGCATCATCAAAAGGACTTGCATTATGCTGATATACATATTCATATATTATTAGTTTCATTTATTTCCTTTTCTCAATAATTATCTTTTTATCTAATTTCAATATCAAGAATTCATGGAACAAGTAAAAGTTTAATAAAAATCAACCTCAATATTTAGTAAAATATTATGACATTTGTAAAAATATAATTAAGATGCAAAATATAATAAAAAATTATATATATATATATATATAAAAAAATTATGCAATGATGCATCAAAATTTAGCTTAATTGACCAAATTTAAGTCTATATTATCGGTAAATACTTTACAATATACACACACATATATAGACTTAATATATTATATTGATATTTAACTCATACCCACTGATTTTTTTTTTTTTAAAAAAAAAAAATCAATAATAAAAAAATCCCCACCTACTTTGCCTTAAAACTATTTAAAGGCTCCACAAAAGCTTGCACTATTCAAAAAGTTAGCAAATTCTACACAAACTCATGAAAGGTTTTTTTTTTTCTAGATTAAATTTAAGTAGGACAATATTAATTTCCTAGTTTCCAAACGCTTTGTTACATTTTATATTTGATGTCTATATATATATTAATTTTCTTCAAAAACTAATTAATACAAGAGAAGAATTTGATCGAGTACCTTCCGTGGCAACCCATTATTGAAATTCAGCAGAGAAGTTGGCGAATTCCACGACAATAAATGACGACATAGAACATTCAAAACAGGATAAACCTGGCACATAAGAAGCAATTCTTTAGCTAGGTTAGAATAATGGAACGTATCATTGGATAGATTTTATGGCTGTTGGAGTCCAGCAATGAGAAAAGCAATCACTTGATTCTCGAATGGGACTATTATCTTATTTATTTTTATTTGTATTGGGGTGAGTGCTTTCCGACCCTGCACTAGCAAAGTTCTCATCAGGCGAGCAAATATGATATAGGAATCATGCAACACGCTTTTGCAGAATCCAGAATCATTCTATTTAACAGTCACATGAAAATGTATAACCAAAAAAAGGGGGGAAAAGAATTGTCACATGGCAATAGCTTCTACGACAAAGAAAATCTTATTTAGAGGAAGAGCCCCTTCCCCCACCCCCCCCACCCCACCCACCACAGGAAAAAAGAAGAAGAAAAGGAACAAAAGAGCACCCATAAAGGAAAAGACAATGGAGAAGTACAAATAGTAGCCCATGTCAAGCATAAAATGTACGCCCTCTAGAGGCCATGTAAATGCCAACCTAGGCGCTCTGCATAAGAAACAGTGTTGATGGATTAGGATCTTTCTCTTTTGTGCTTTGCCAATGAAGGACGCACCTTAAAAGTATTGCTATTAGTAAATTTTAAGTGCATATTACCTAATGCCTATAAGTGAACAAAAAATTATACAAGTGGGACCTTCCTACTAATCATTACCTGCAAATAATTGAATTGAATACAAAATGCTTACCACGTTTACTGCCTCCAGTTAACAGCCACAATTTTCGTCCTGCAAAAACTTTCACAGGATCATATGGTGCAAACTATCTTGAGTCAGGTTAAAACATCAAAAACTTTACAAAATGTCAATTATCTTACTAAAGATTCTACAAGAAAATATATGATCATCCGTTTAACAGATGAAAATATATAACAACCTGTTTTCTACTCTATAAACCAAAATCAGATGCATTCAAAATCTATTCATGAAATGGAAAAGGAACTCTTATTATGGGTTTCCAATTTCATAAACCAACAAGAACATATTTCAAAGGAACTCTTGCTTACTAAAGCAAATCCACCAAGTAAGAATCAGGCAATAAAGTAGGGAAGTAAGAGGCTAAGAATTATGACAAATCGTTAGCCCTATGGTAGTTATCTGAGGAAAATTGTCACCAATCAGGTAAATAAGGAGGCACAAAAGTAACTTAAATTAATAGGCATGCTTTTATAAGCATAACAATTTCATGTACGTTACTATAGTTTCATGATTTGATTTTCCTATGTAACAGAGAAATAAAAGAAATTTATATAGAAAAGGTACATAATGATGCACCAACCAGCATAATGGATTTCTACGCCCCACTCACACCCCCATCCCCCCCCCCAAAAAAAAAAAAAAAAATTATAGACTAGTATATATATATATATATATATATATATGTTTATAACACCTTAGAAGCTTGTAGGATTTCCAGTTTCCCTTTCATAATCTACCAAAGAGGTTAAGGAGTAAAGAGAGGAAGTTAAATATGAAGGGAATACTGGACAGAGAGCGTACATGCAAACTTTTTGCTGCAGCAAAGCCCTTCCTTGCTGTAATATTTTTGCAATTTGGGTTTGCAGGAATGGACATCCTCTCAAAAGCTGCACTCAGCGAAGGAATGAGCAATTATGTATTTGTTGTCTACCGGCATGCCATTGCTACAGTAGTCATTGCCCCTTTTGCCATCATCCTGGACAAGTATATCTCTCTCTCCCTCTCATATTATATGCATAAACAAATAATTGTTTGTTTGACCATCTAAATTCCAGTATTTCCTAAATTTTTTATATTCATGACCAATTACTAATATAACAAAACGAAAATCTGAAACATAATATGTTTTATTGAACAGGAAAGTCAGACCAAGGATGACTTTCTCAATGTTTGCCAAGATAATGGTTCTTAGCTTGCTAGAGTAAGTATCACAATCAAATACTCTACCTTTGCCGATGGTCAACTGCCAAAAGTTGCTAATGAGCTTCTGTATCTCCTACTGACAGGCCAGTCATAGATCAAAACCTTTACTTTTTGGGCATGAAATACACAACAGCAACATTTGCAGCAGCCATGGCCAATGTTCTTCCTGCCATAACCTTTCTCATGGCCTGGATCTTCAGGTGAATTACTATTTCTTCCCACTCTTCAGTCAGCAAATAGACAGCTCAGGTCGCATCACAGAGGAAGCTGTTACATGCATGCACATAGAAATGATTGCTCATGTTAAATTCATATGAACATAAAAGTAAAAGCGTTTTTCCAAAAATATGACTACAACAACGACATGATCAGTTTTTTTTCTTAGGCTAGAGAATGTCAAGCTCAAAAGCATTAACAGCCAAGCCAAGATAATTGGCACAGTTGCAACAGTTGGAGGAGCCATGATCATGACACTAGTAAGAGGTCCTGTTGTTATGCTTCCATGGACTAAAGAAACAGGAATGCATCAACATCAAAGTGGCGTGATAGATCTAGAACACTCAATTAAGGGAGCTGTCATGATAACTATTGGATGTTTCAGCTGGGCTTGCTTCATGATATTGCAAGTAAGAAACCACGTGAATTCTAGGTGTAAGAAATAAAGTGCCATAATAATTAATTTTGTTTGTCATGCATTTTCAGGCAATCACACTGCGGACATATCCTGCTGAGCTTTCTCTTACTGCTTGGATATGCCTTCTGGGAACAGCAGAGGGTGCTATAGTAGCACTAGTAATGGAGAGAGGAAAAGCTGCAGTCTGGTCAATTAACTGGGATACAAAATTTCTTGCAGCTTCGTACAGTGTAAGAGCGATAACTTCAAATTAAGAATTTACTCTTTGTTGCTTTGGGGGTATCTGGGTTGAGTAGATATGGGATCAAGAGTCAATATCAACAAAATCTGATTGCAGTCATATCATGGAGCCTTTACTGATTTCAATTAACAATTCTGGGTAAACTAGCATGAAAACAAGCAGGATTTAACTTTTAGTTTAAAGAAATTGAAAGGAGAAAAAAAAAAAAAATTTCTAGTGTCACAAAACAATGGATTTCCATGATAGATTATGTGAAATATTTAACACACAATGCACCTACATATACATTACATAAATAATTTCCCCAATTTACATGTTGATAATATACAGGGTATATTCTGTTCGGGCCTTGCTTATTATATTCAAGGAATAGTCATGAAAGACCGAGGCCCCGTTTTTGTGACTGCTTTCAGCCCATTGAGCATGGTGATTGTAGCTATCATGAGCTCTTTTATTTTGCAAGAGAAAATGTTCTTGGGAAGGTAATATTCAATTACTGTATTCACCCAAGTAATGTAACTAATATCTAACACAAGTATGTAGCTAATATTGAATTCAACAGGTTACTAGGAGCGGCTGTCATAATTGTGGGCCTTTATCTTGTTGTATGGGGTAAAAGAAAGGATTATAAGTCTCCATCCCTCGACGGAATAGCAACAAAAAATGAAAACACAAATGAAGATATTTTGTCCCATCAAAAAATCAATGATGAGGTCATCGCGATCAACATGCTTATAGAAACAACTGTTGACAGAGATGAAGAATGTAACAAGAAAATCCATTCTAGCTTCTATTAATGCCAATCAACACATAATTCCAAGCCATCTTTTCTGTTACTTTCTGTCTGTGCTAATTATTGCATCTCCAAGGAAGAACAATTCTAGTAACAAGATAATGAAATAAAGGCCTAGACTCTTAAGTCCTAACACAGTAACATCATATACAGCGCCAGGATTTGCCCCTTCCATTATCAGACATCTTTAGTATGTATTAATATGTTAGTGTATCTATCTTTGTATCCCAGAAAACCATACACCCACGTAAAACTTCACATCTTTACACAGGACGCCCAGAAATAAAACCTCAATCAACTGACAGCATCTTGCCTCAAAGTTGTGGCTGATCTTTTGAGCTATTGTTTCACTGTTACAGAATGAAAGTTTTGTACAATACCTTTGAAGAGTGTATTAAATTTTATTAAGTTGTGCTCTTTGTTTATCATATGAATATAATTTGGATACAAATAAGATGAAAAAAAGGAAAAATCTCTAAGAGGCCAACGGAGTCTCCAGTGACTATTGGATTTGATCTGAATGTATTCTATGATAGATATCCTACTACACTAGGATTCTGAATATCAAAATCCACTGGAAAATAATTTTATACAAATTTAATGCACAATATCAGCAATTCCTTTGGATTTTGGCAAGGAAACGCTTAGCAGTAAATGATACTTTTAGAGAGAAAAAACCAAAGGTTAAAAATGGAAAGGAAACTCTCATACAAGTAATATACAATTTTGACATTCAGGAATACAGATAAGATACTATTACTCTATGACTTGCTTAAGGAGATTAACCGATTCACTTCTCATGGAAAACATCTGTATATACACCACGAATTAACCAATCTGTACTACACACTTCGAATCAAAATTTTGTAATATATAGTAAAATAAATAAATAAATAAAAACTCGATGCAACTAGAAGAAGCAGTAACGGCATATAGAAACAAAATTCAACAACACTATCATTCATCATCATTCATCACCGCAACACTCAACAGAATCACCAAAAAAGGCGAAAACGATATAGGTTTTAGTGAAAACAATTTCCAGCACTAACACAAAAACAACACACACTATTAATACGCGTTTACATACCTCCGAAACGATGAATTTCTTCCGAGACATTGAAGTATTTCGCCAGCATGAATATGCCGGAGCTATCGCGTACCGACAAGGATAACGCTGAGATCTACTACACATTATTTTGACGATATTTTTAAAATTAAAAAAAAAAAAGTTATAGATAAATCCGGATTAACCTTTCATATACTTTTTCTCTCTTCGTTGAGAGAATCTACTTTGAATACATACTTTGCAAAATAAAATGTATTACGAATTTAAATGGTATTTAAAATAAAAATCTTTTACATTAAAAATTAATTGGGCCAAGAACTAGACAATGGGCCGAGTGCAAGTGAAACTAAAATATTTTTTTTTTTGAATCCGACAATACTATGATCGAAATGGGAGATAACCTTATTGTCAATTTGGCCACAAACACTTACTAAAAATATCTTCCTTTAGTATGCGTGAACATGTAAAATGTTAGCCAGGTTTGGAGTGTAAAATGCTACCCAATATCAATAATTTAACATATAGAATATAATATATATATATATATATATATCTTAAAAATTGACGAAGAGGAATTGAAGAAATTTGTTTGACAAGATCCTCAAACCTCTTCATGGTTCATACAACCTTAACCCTCTCTAATAATCTTTCTTTACAAATAAGTAGTATTAACTTCCTCCTCTATTCATACTTACTTACACTTCCACCTTATTCTTTAAAAACAATAAAATCCTCGAACCACTCTTCTGGTTAATAATAAAAATGGCCATTCTCTTCTTTCTGCATCATCCTCTATCAATCAATGATGAACATTTGGTTCCTTAATTCCACACCACCCACGAGGCATACACACAACGCAAGATCTGCAAATTCCACGTGTCGACCACCCATCACGCCCAAACTTCCGCGCATGAGGTTGAGCCAATGATGAAAAATATCAGAGAAAGCCCTCTATTTTTTCGAAACTCTCAAGAAGCAGAGAGACCCAAAATATAATTTTAAAAAAATGTCCACTTTGGACAGTCCAAGATGAGATGAGAGAAGGGTTTTCTGTCAGTAAAAAAACAGCATTTACAGCAGCGGCATGGCCGGCTGGCTTAACTTCCCCTTTTTTGCACTGAAAAAAGCCGTTTTTGATTTCTACTGTGGTGCGGCGGCGGCGGCGGTTCTGTTAATTTCGGCGGAGAAAAGTGAATAAACAGGCCTATGATCTGAGAATTTTGATTCTCCTCTAACATACCACATCTGTTTTAATCCTTCCCCTTTCCACAATATCCTGTCACACCTGCAATTTTTAAATCAGACTAATTATGTCAATTAATTTTTTACTCACTCACAGAGATCCAATCTCAAGAACTCTTTACTATGGCAGGAACCAGCAACATTAGACCTGAGATTCTTCTTCAATTTTTTTTTTTTTAAAAATAATAATTTACACTATGGAAACAGAGCAAGAAAGAATTTGGGTGTCCTTTTATTATTCTTCACCCGACCAAGATCACAGACTTTCTGCCATTACTGTCTCTTCTTCTCTCATCTTGAATAGTGCATGTGCTTATTTCTTAATATATATGAATGGAGATTATTAAAGAATCTTCCTTTTTAACAATTTGAGCGGAAAAAATTGTTGATTGTCGTTTTTGCTTTCTCTACTGGACTGGATTAAAAAAAAATAAAAAAGAAAAAAAGAAAAAAACTAACCAGGCAGGAGTCCGGCGCTTTTCTTTAGAGGTGGTGGAAGTTTGAACGACATAGCTGTCAGAATTCTTAAGGTACTTGTATGTCGGTGCGAAGCTAATTTTCCCTTCTTCCCAACCTTTAAATATTCTACCAGCTTTTTGTTCGATTCTCAACTGTCGATCCAAAAAAGAGAGAATTAAATTTCAGTTAATTATTATATTAATCTCCACCTGAATTTTTCACTGACAAAAAAAAAAAAAAAAAAAATTACCTGATCTTTCTCCAGCAACGTTTGCCAGTCGTTCTTTTTTAGTAGCTCAATCGCGTCAAAGTTTCCGGTTGGCGCCAGTCGGTAATTCAAGTCTCCAAGCCAAATTATATTTCTGCACCGGTAATAAAAAAATGAGAAGACTGAGAAAAATACGTATGTATGGATCAAAATCCCACACTTAGCGATTTATTATAATTAATGCTTACTCGTGATCCAAAATCCCATCGGGCGGGAGGGGTTGTCCAGGAACTCTACGAGTGTGAGAGAATCTGGTTTTCTTCAAAATCTCAGAAACGTCGGAGTTTCTTTTCATTTCGTCGCCCTCTTTTTCCCCGGAAGCCAAATGTGTGCACACGAAGCACAGACTTGTCCTGTGCAATATCATACTGATCGATACCGATCCCTAACGTCATAAAATACAGTTCCAGGTTAGAAAAAGAAAAACACACGAAAGAAGAGTGGGGCGTTTGGATGTGGGAACCGAACCTTATTTCCGAGGTATCCCATAATTCCTCTGCCAACGCAAGAAACTTTTAAACTGCTAATATGGCGATGTAAATCTGAGCGAACCCAAACACAGAGAAAAATTCCGACCATTTGTTTACTTGCGGCCAAGCAATACTTGTTTTTCACGGGAGTAGATTGATCGTGTCTCCGACTCAAGTAACTTTCAAAATCATCGGGGCTAATTCCGTCTTCGAGGGAAAGCAAATCGGAGAAGCTGACTCTGGGTTTAACGGCAGTCTGCTGATCGGATTTAGTAGTGGCGCCGCCGCCGCCGCCGCCGCAGACATAATCATCATCAGTAAGGTCGTGGTCGTTCAATGCTTGGCGAATCAGAGACAACCATTTGGCAGCTGGGCTGTTGTCTTCTGCACCTAGGATGTTCCCGGCGTTAAGAGGGACAATTTCTTGGAACCTGATTTCATGTATAGAAACATTTTGTCTTTAGATTCGTGAAAATCTTACATTTGATTTGACAACAAAATTTGAACAAGCAGTAATTAAACTGTTCATCTTTTTTCTTTTTCTGAAGAAAAACTAGAAAAGAAAAAGGTAAAAATTAAATTACCCAAGGACATAAATGTCGGCTGAAGAGGTGGGTGTAGTCAACCAGTCTCTCAAGTTCAAGCCATGGTCTGGGGACTTGCCACCTACGTTCCAGGTCCCCACGAACATTCTGTAATACAGACAAATAAAATTCATATTAAAAAAAAAAAAATTTCCTTTTGTTCTGTAGCGTGGAAAATTATAACCTTCAAATAAATAAAGATAGTGCACCCAGCCAGAAAGATTGGTAGAACAGGTAGCTTCTTTTTCTTCTTTATTTTTCTTTTTTATTATTATTTGGTTAATTTTGCTGCATTTAGGGGAGAAGAAAATATTTTATTCCCTCATTGAATTAATAAAAAGTAAAACAATTGATATTATTTCCAATAAAGGAATTCTTTTTTTTTTTTTTTTTTTTTTTTTAAAAGAGTGATTAGATAAGATTGATCTTTGCCTTACCTAAGGTCATGATAATTGGTTGGAACTGCTTCATCTTGCTCAAATCTTGGCTGTTTAATTTCATCACGTGCTTCAATTAAGCAACCTTCTGTATTTTTCAGATCAAATTCCCATCAAAATTTAAGGTAGAACTATTTTTCTTGCCTTTAAAAAAAATACAAAAATACAAAAATACAAATCCAAATTTAATTTTTTAAATAAAAAAAAAAAAAAAAAGAAAACCTAAGAGCTATACACCACTACTACGGTATAAACCAATGAATAATAATGTTCACAAAAAGTTAAAAAAATCCAGTGGGAAAAAGTTAAAAAATCGACCCACGTGGCAAGGTTAATCTACAGCAGGTCCACAGTAATAAATATACAATCGGGCGGGGGGGAAGAAGAAAGGGTCCCAATTGAATAAATTCCTGTGTACTTAAACGTCCAATCATATAAAGAAAAGGAAGAGGAAGAAATAACTGAAACACAGTACGGAAATAATTTTTACATCAATAATAGTATCAAAAATAAAAAAAAAAATAAAAAAATAAAGAAGAAAAGTCTTCTCCTTACCTGCAAGTTCCTCCGGTACGACGACGTATGAGCCTTGATCGGAACAACAACTCTTTCTTATCCTCTCAACTTTTTCCACACTACCTGATTTATATTCACTTAACATGTTAATTGATTTCAATCCGATCAAAGACTGAAAATAACTTTATTTATTTATACATATACAAACATATATATATATATATATATATATATATATCTATATATATATATATCTTACTGCTAATTCTGTAGTCTGAGTGATATTCATCTGAGCTAGTTTTTATATTCAACCATTTCTTGACTACAACTTTAGGCCAAGAAGCCTGCAAAAAAATAAAGAACAAAAATGATAATTCAAGATTTGTTTTTTACGGATGATCAGAAAAATATATATAGTATTGGGGGGATCGAATCTGCAAACCTTAGAATTGGGACGTTCTGTTCTCATTGCTTTTGATGTTGCAGAGAAGCTGGGAAAAAAATGACGAATATTTCGTTAGATGGATATGATTTTGGATATATATATGGGGAAAAAAAAAAGAAGATATTTGTTGTGATGCAATGTGAAAATAAGTAAAAACAAAAGAATTGAATATGTATGTATAGGTTTTAGAAGGGAAGGTAGAAGTACGTCAACGGCTCCATTGTTTTTTTTTTAAAAAAGATTGCTAGTTGTGAAATAAACAAGTGATTAAGGGAGTATTCAACGGGGAAATAAAAAAGAACCATTTGCAGGGGAAATGGAGACAGCGTCTCAGAAAAGGAACAGAGTAAAGAAATTGTTTAATTTTCATCAGTTTTTTTTTTTTCTACATACAAATACAAGTTTGTATTTTTATATTAGATGGTGGGGATTATGAGATAGAGATAGAGATAGAGAGAGAAAGAAGAAGCCATTTACTTACTTTCTTGCTCTTTAAGAATATAGAATTCTTGAAGGCTTTACAGAGAGGAGGACAGAGTGGAGAAAGAAAGAAGATGAAAAAAAAAAAAGATTGGATCTACCATTACCGGAGGAAATTAAAAAAAGGCAACTTTTTTCTTTGGGTTTATTCCTTTTAGAACTAAAAACTTGAATAAAGAAAAAGTAATTAGCAACCACAAAAATATATGCATCAAAAGAAGATTTCAAACAAGAAGAAAAAAAAAACTGTGTCTGTGTTTATGATCTTTAAATGCTCTGTGAGAAAACCCATATCTAATAGTAATAATAAATAGTACTGAAGTCAAACAGCATTGGTGATTGATTGCAAATGAAATCAAGACAGTGAAATATATATATATATATATAAAAATAACCAAAAACAGGAAAATCCAACTGGGTTCATTTGTTTTCATATACTTAAATGGTAAGAAGGAAAAGAAAGAAGGGAAGAAAGAGAAACAATAGCTTCAGAAAATCATGAAGAACTTACATCATTAGATAAAAGCCTTAGAGATGTGTTGTGGGCATCAGATGCTACCGCAAAATAGAGAAAGAAAGAAAGAAAAAAAAAAAAGGCCTTGTCGTTTTATGGTTGCATAGAGGTAGAGAATTAATGTGTGTATCTATAGAAGAAGAAGAAGAAGAATCATGAGAGCGATTTGCAAAATGCATATGATGTTTTTGACTATTCTTATTGGTTAGAAGTGAAGAAGAAATATGGAAAGAGAGAGAAAGAAGAGAGAGAGAGAGAAAAATGGAAGAGTGAGGGGACTTTGGGGTTTGGGGGCGTTCCTCGGAAAAGCAAAAAGAGACCAGTTGCTTCGATTCATTATATACTATGAAGAATTGAACTAGCGATGATATTATACGGGCAAGGGGGTAACAGGTGTGGTGGGGCTCTGCTCTGTAACGAGGATATCAAAGTCTAATAAATGCAGCTTTGAGGGCATATTCGTCATTTTACTTTCACCCCTTTTGTTTTTCTATCCTCATAACTTAAAAGGAGTATTTTTAATCATAACATTATATAATTCGTAATAATATAATTTATATCGTGACATGAAATCTTACATTACTCATTTTATACAATCTACTACATGGTTATTAAGTAGAGATATAAAATCATTTACTCACCAATACGTTTTAAACTTGCGAGACTCATTTTTAACATTAATGAAACAATAAAAATAAATTCGACTATTTTTATATTGTAACAATTAAAAATATATATATTATTAATTTATGGGATAAGCAATAATTGGGGTTCAAAATAAGAGAAAAAACCTACTTCTTCGCACACAATATTTGTGCATAACCCAATGGAATACATTTCCAATAATATTTCCAAATAAAGGTGCAACATAACATGGGAACCAAAAATTATTGCATAAATTGTCTGATTGGTTCATTCTGCACCACACATTTACATAATCGTACTGTGCATCAATTTCTTCCTTTTAATTTTTCTTTTTATTATTATTTATTTTTTTGGAATTCGTACTTTCAACTAATACGAAAGATTATCATAGCTTTATTTAGGGGAAAAGAACAATGGGAAAGTCGTGACAAATTTAGTCAATTTAGGAATTTTGACAACACTCAAAAATAATTTAATTGATTTGATATCTCTTCCCATCAAATTATTAAAAGAATTTTTTTTAAAAAATATATATTATTTTAATAGTAAAAAAATGTAAAAATATCTCGAGTTAAAAATTGATATATATATATATATATATATATATACTTATGAACAACTCTATTATACTATGAGTATGTTGGTCCGTATGCACTATATGATCTCTAATTTCGATGAGACCAATCTCCTTAATGATAGGTGAAGTTTTCTTGTTTATAAAAAAAAAAAAGTGAAGTTTTCTTAATTTTATTATTTGTATATTACGAAACATAATATGATATTACTGAGAGTATTGAAGTTATCCTAAGTGACAAAATACTGAAAAATTTGATTTGTATAGCTTTTTAAGTGGAATAAATAGAAATAAAATTACAAATTTAGGTCTAAGAAAGTAAAAATTTTGTCAAAGAAAGAACAAATTAGTTGGTGACTAGCCATGATCACCAGCACAAAAAGCTTAATTAATTATCCTTTTTTAATTTCTAATAAACCCTAATAAACATGACACTTGTCTCCACTTTTGAAATAGTCAGTCATTCATCAAACCTTAAAAAGTTGTAATAACCTGAAAAAAGTGAAACATGAAAATTTTAAAAAAACAAAATTGACTATATACAGTACTATATTATATTATATTATATTATATTATATCACAGACGTGTCTAACCTTAGATTAAATACGTTGTCAAATTTGTGTAATATAATTTTTTATGCTTAGACAAGTATTGGAAAAGTGAGTAAAAAATTTTATTACTATAATACCAAAATTTGATGACATGCGTAAATTGTTTCCAGATACTATGCAGGAAGACACTTTTCTGGGCAAAATATTGAAGAAAATAAGACTTATGCAAAAAAAAATTAATATAATAATTACCTCTTAGCTATGAAAATCTTTACAAGCATCGATTTTTTTTTATGTTATTGTATTTTATATTTCTCTCTCTATATATATATATACACATACGTGTATTTAGTAGTATTTGACAGAGGAGAGATTTTTTAATTTAACCATTTTATTATTTTTGGGTTCTTGGAATGTGGAAGTAGTTTTCATGGTAGATTTTGTGATAAGTAATGAAAATAGTGAGATCAGCGTGCAATCCATATGTTGGAAATTTTAAGTGCCATTTGGATACATCGTAAGGATGACTACGTGCCGCTGGACGGGGAAGCCACCGGAGCCGAGGAACATTCTTATAATCACTCTTTCAAAAATTGACCATTTCGTGGATCGATTGAGTTTGACTTTGAATTTATATATATATATATATATATATATATATATATACATTGTTTTGATTTTTTTTTCCACGTAAAATAATTTCTTTAAATACTTATTTATACATTTATATGATTTTAATTCGAGATTTATTTTATATATATGAGAAAGCCAAAATATGAAGTAAGATTATCTTGATTAGTAAATTAATGATAGTTTTGTTGGTTTGATTTCTTTTGCTTATGTATCGTACTTGATTTTTAGTGTCGCAATTTCAACTAAATGTTATAGTTTTGAGAGTCTCCTCTCATGGATCCTTTCTCGATTAATCAATGAGAATATCCGATCTAAAAAAGAAGAAGAAAGAAATCAACTTCGCTGGTCTTTGACTCCAACTATGGATCATGCTAAATGAGAATTTTACTTATTTGGGTCGAGGTATTCTTGAACTATTTATAAAGTTTTCAATATGTGAAACATAAAAATGGAGTGAAATATGTGAACTATATATAGTTTTTAAAACATGCACTTTTTCTTTTAAAAAAACAAGGTTGGCCTAAAAAATTATGAAAAATATTATTGAAAAAAAAGATTTGAGGGGCTGTGGAAAATGAGAGTGTGTCCGGTCAAGCAAGATCACGAGCATATTAATTCAAACATCATCGTACAAAATAAACTTACGAAATTTAATAATAAATTATTTCATCAATAAATAATTAAATATCCACAGAAGAAGAGATTGTCAAACATTTGCATTAGATTTAAATATATGTATATGTATCAATATATATATATATATATACATATAAAATGATTTAGGAAGATAGGGCGACTGCCAACCCAAACGCCCAACGGCCAATACGTCTTCGAGACTGTGTGGCCAAATGAAAGAAGAGCAAGTGTTAACAAAGCCTTTGTTTTGACAATAGGATCGGTTCGTAGGTTCCGACTTTTTTTTTTTTTTTTTTTTTTTTTTTTTTTTTTTAGTAAAAAGAACGTTACGTTGGGATGCTGGGAGATAAATGACACGATATGAACAAAGTTATCATCATGCATGCAGCCACATTTTTTATTTTTTGAGGAGTAGATAAGACTGTAATATATATATATATATATATAATCAACCACCAAAGCATGGTGGTCAGGTGGTGAAGCACCACAGGTTTCACGTGAATACCCGGGGTTTGAACCTCATTGAGGAGTAGAACTTTGCTAATTATTGGGAGTATTATGGGCTGACGGTGGTCGGCGTATAATCCTTAGTTCTCTGTGGACTTGAGCCTTCTCTTCTCGTGTGTTGATGAGACTAGGGTGATCAAGTTGGGCTTAGTCTCAGCGGGCTGTGACCCTTATACAGCGAACGGAACATTCTCTAGCAGTTGAGTTCCCTTAGTTGTGGAAGCCAATATATATATATACTATTTAAATGTGGAGTAATTAATTGTATATGTCACGTGGCAGGCACCTGTACGGATTGGTAAATCAAAAGAAATATACAAACATACAAATATATATACTATTAAATCCTCTACTTCAAAAATAAAAAATAAACAAAAAACAAACAAACTTCATGACTCGAACATGTAGGCCCGTGTCGCGATTATGAGCCTGTTAGATCACATAGTCAATTATTTGATATTATTCTCATTGTATCAAATGATATCTTTAGTTGACTATGAGTACCTCATAAATCCATTTTTCTATATCATTACACATTCATTTATCATTTCGATGTGAAATAAAGTATCATATTAATAGATAGTTTAAATAATTTAATATAATATTATTACATATCGAGATAATATAAAAGATTATGAATTCGATTTATGTAATCAATCAAATCAAAGTAAAGGTGGGCTAATCAAAGAAGAACTTGAAAAAAGTGCAGCAGAAGTAGGAGAGTATTAGGAGAAGCGGCATAATGGCAAATGAATAGTCAAAGTGGTAGCTTATCAAAAAAAAAAGAATAGTCAAAGTGGTAAGCTTCAATTTCACTGATTTGACTTTCACTAGCAATCTATCAGTACAAGTTATAATTGGATTTTTTTAGTAATTCGCCCATCAAATACCTTTTTTCCCCCCTTTTTGGCTAATGAGAAAAGGGTTTAGGGTTTAAATATATATATATATATATATATATATATTTAAAGAACATATTTGCAAACTCAGTAGTTTGAGAAAGTTAGTGCACAAACTCTTAATGCTTCCTCCAGGACGAATGGTCGAGATTTCAAATCTCCCCGAGGTGGTTAGCTCCATGTTAAAAAAGCTTTGGGACCCTTGGGTAAGAGTTGAACTTTGCGAGAGCTTCGCAGGCCAAGTCCGGATTAGTCTCACTAAATAAGGTAGGAACACCGGGTGCCCCAAGTGGGTATAAAAAAAAAAAAAGAAGAACATATTTACTTTATTATATCCTTTTATCTAATCATTCGTTATTTGTCAATAAATCGTAACTCAATTAGTAGTAATCTTATTTATGACTTGTAGGTCATGAGTTCAAAACACTCTAGGAGTTAGGATAAATTGAAGCTCTTTATTCAATAAATGTCAACTTTAAATAAGTCAAAATAGACAATATCGTTAGATTATTTATAACACGTTATCATTGAGTTGGAGTCTCATATCAATAGGAGAAGTCAATAGTGGTTCTAGAAAGAAAGGAGTAAGAGGGAAATATATATATATATATATATATATTTATATATATATATATATACAAGGCATTTGACATTTGTTGGCAAGATTTTGTCACGTAGGAAACTTTTTGAGCTAAATTAAAAAATAAAAAATAAAAAAATAAACATTCATCGAATTGTACCAATTTAAGAACTTAAGCATACGTATTTGTATATAAATGATCCATTTTTTTTGCGTGGGTTAGATGGAATCATTAACAAGTGTCAAAAAACTCTTAGTATTTCAATTTATACCTTAGAAATGAAAATAGAAAAGTTTTATGTCTTGTGGCCTGATGTGTGTCGAAATCACCAAAAATAATATCATATTATTATAAACTACAAAAATTGTAGTATCTGACAAATAGGACCAATCCACAGAGATTGAGTATAAATTTAATTATTTAAATGTATATAAAATAAAATAGGGGTTTATGGATTTGTTCTATTGAATAAAATATAAAAATGCAGAAATAACTCGAATAAATAATTAAAAGAATTCAATAAAATAGATATTCAATTGAGGTAATTTTTCAAGGATTCAACAATTAATTTGATCATTGATAAAACACAATCTCAATTTTGGCTATCAGATTAATAATTTGTAAATAGTTAAGATGAAATCGTTAACTATTACTAATCAATTGACAATCTTAGAATAAGATCATAAGATTTAATCAACCAATTATTCCAGTTAATAAACATCAAAGAGAGTTTATTTAAACTAGTTCATATATTCTTATAACAATAATTGAATATGAAAGCATATAAAATCATGTCATATGTCTACTTATATCAAAACGTTCAAACGATAGGTTTTGATTGGAGATCACTACGATGACAAGTTAATACCAAGTGTATTAACTAATCAAAGTAATAATAATAATAAACCAGAATATATAATATAAAACAGAATATATAAATAAGATAAAAAAAAATATCGAAGCATAGCAATTAATTTAGAAATGATCTTCACAAAAAAAACATATTGCTAAAGTTTCAAGTTGCTTTTTGAGCCAAAGCTCTTATTTAAAATAATTAAAACTCCACTAATTTCCCTTATTTTTCTCTCTATTTAAAATAAATAAAATAATAAAATAAATAAAATAAAAGACTAGACTACTTCTTCCACGCAAACAACATCCACTTTGTCCGCTTCTCTAAAATAAAATAAAGAATATAAATAAATAAGTAAGAGATTGGTAAATTTGCTAATTTATTCTAAAATTCTATTTTATAACTCTTATTAAAATTAAGAAGCAAAATTGACTCTAAAAATATAAAATATAATAAATAAAGTGAAGAGAATTATTAAATAAGTAATGACTAAATAACACCTAACCTAATTCAAGTGGTGGACGAGATTTTGAGGATCATTTTAAGTAAAAATTAATTATGTTAAGTAATGTAGTGGATGAAGAAATTACATTAATTAATTAATTTATCTTCTTAATCCCCTTGTAGGAAGCATTGAATTGAATTGTAACACTGACAAATGTTTATATTATAGTAATAGACAGATTGTTGGATTGTGACGTTTGATCCTCCCACTTATGAATTATGTATGATAGTAGTGGGATTATTTGGTTGCATTTTGTGGAGGGAAATATATATATATATATATATATATATATATATATATTATAACACAATTTTGAAAAATAATTGTTTTTATTTTGTCTTTATACACTTAATTTGAAGACTAAATTAACTAATTTTTTTTTCTTTTTTTTTTTTTTGCTGAGAAATTGAAAAGTTTTTGAGAAGTCACACAATTAAATGTAGAATAAAATACTAAGGAAAGAACATGCATTGATAATCAATATTTTAAAGCAATGAAATATATATTAAATTTATTCTAAAGTTTTTTTTTTCTAAAGTTATCCCTAAATAAAATTATTACTATAATAAATATATTTTTATTACTAATAAAATATTAAAATGCCTTTTTTGAAAGTATGCTAATCATTTTTATTAATTATATATGATAAGATAAAGATGCTAGAAAAAAAGAAGAAAAAAGAACGAGAGAAAAGCCACTTCCAATCATGGCTAAACATGATTCCTGCTAACTGGGGAGTTGGTGCGCGGACTCCTAATGCTTCATTCAGGGCTGATGGTCAAGGTTTTGAATCTCCTGGGGTGGATAGTATCATATTAAAAAGCTCTGGGCCGGACCATCACTCTCAAGTAAGAGTTGAACTCTGCGAGTGCTCCGTATGCCAAGTCTGGATTAGTCTCACTAAATAAGGTGTCCCCACCAAACGCCCCAAGTGGGTATAAGAAAAAAAAAAAAAAACATGATTCCTATGAAGTGTGCATTTGGTGCATAAAGGTTTATGAGTTCAATGACTCAAAGTTTGATTGGTTTATTTGAAGCAAAGAACTATATATATATATATATATATATATTTTTTTTTTTTTTTTTTGACCCGGTATTCTCATCGATTAATTTGGGAGGGATCCGTGAGAAGAGACTCTTAAACTACATCATATAGCTGAAATTGTGACATAAAACCGTTCTTGACATGTGTCAAACTCATGTCTCTCACTTGATAATTCAGGTGAGACACCAAAAACAAAGTAAGTAGATTATATCAATTTTTCACTATATATATTATATCATATATATATATATATATATATATATATATATATATATATATATATATATATATTTAGTGAATTTGTACTCTCATTTAATATTTAGACTATGCTTATAATTGTGCCAAGTTTAAAATATAAAAATAAGTTTCCATTTTCCCCTATTAAAGGATTTTTTTTATAGTTCCTCCTCTAGTTTCTGTTTGATCTGTCAAGCATGTTAGTCCAATACTCCAAAAGCAAGTGGATTTAGTTTATTTTCTTATCCAGAGAGATTGTGAAGGGTGGTTGTTTAAGTTAAGTCGTTTGTGGAATGACTTATAAATATAATAAAACATCTTTAATTCTTTTTTTTTTTTTTTAAATTATCGTATAATACAAATAAGAATAAAACGTTTTTCTTGAATAAAATTTAAGAATTTTATTTGTGTAATAAAAGGCATTGCAATGAAAAACTTTCAACATTCTACTAAAGAAATACGTGTTTGGATTCTCTTGATTATTATTAAGTGCTCTATTATTTATTTTTAGTCTAAAATGGGATGAATATTCATTAATGAAGAATTAAAATAAGGAGTACTCAATTTATTTTAAATTTATTTTTTCAGGTACAAGTTGCTCAAAGTAGTAACATGTGGTCTTAGTCATCCCACAAGGTCGAAGAGTATTTAATGGAAATCGATATTATTGCAGTTTATTATCCACACGTCCAAGCAATCTTCCATAACATTATTATTATTATTATTTTTATATTTTCTCTGTGTCCAAAGTATTGAATAAATTATATATTCAACGTATTAATGATAAATATTAACTCTAAATTAAAAAAAAAAAAATTAAAAAAGAATGGTAGATTAAGCTAGTTATGCAGGAATGTTTCTAAAGTTGGATAAAAAAGAATCCTTATCTGTTTAATTCTTCTTGGTAAGGGAAAAGTTAATATAATAAAGATTTTACTGAAAAGACACAAATTATAAATTATAAGGGGATTTTCTTTACAGCATTAAAAAGGTTGGTTAAAAAGAGAAGAGATTTTTTTGGTCACATCATAGTGCTTTGGTCTTTAGATTAGAAAGAGAGTGATGAAAGAGCACAAACATTTAGACCACCGTAAGCAAAGGGATTTCAAGAATCATGCCTAACTTGTAAAATCATAATATAAATTTAAGCTAATTTGGAATTATTATTATTATTATTATTATTATTTTCCCCTTTTCTTTTTAGTAATACACTCCAACAAAACACATACATATATATATATATATATATATATGGACTTGAAAAGTTTTTGTCTGGTCCCAAAAAGTCATGCTTCCTAATTTTTGGTTTATAATCTCTTTTATCTTTTCTTAGTGGAAGAGAGAATATTAAAATAATCAGAATAAATCTTGTAAATAACAACCCCTTTGGCTTTTTCTTTTTTGATTTTCATATGTACTTACTTCATTCCTTCAAGTGAAGCATTAAGGGGATGCATCAAATAAAATCAATCAAGATTCAAGAATCCAACCTGAACTTTAAGTTTAAGGAAATTGTATATAATAATACCTGGTTTTATTACTGAATTGATTCTGGTACAACCACTCACACCCCTGTTCTGAGACTTGGATTCTGGTACATCATCATCATTCATCATCTTGTGCAAATGAGATGGATAATATTTACTCATCAGTTGATGAGTAAGATTTTACTAAGTAAAATATGGAACCCACACAAAAGATCATTTTCTTGTTGTGTGTATGTCTTAATCAATCAGTTAACATCACCAAATGGGGTTCGGTTTGGCGACGACAACTCATGATAGGACTGTGTTTGCTGCTGCTGATGAAGTTTCTTTCCAGCAGTGCTCCATTTTGGTTTGGCCTCTGAGTTAACAGCTATGAATACAGATGTTCTCATCTCCTCAATGGAAGCAGCACTTGGAATTTGAATACTTCTCTTCTCAGGTATGAAGTCAGTGTTCTGATCAACCTGTTTTTTCACAATCCTATTCAGTAAAAAAGTAGATACAATGCATAGTAAACACGTTTCTTTTGCTTTTTAACCATCCAAAACTTGCTAAAAGGTAAAAAATATGATTAGGAGGAGAAAACTTTTACCTAACTCATGATCTCATGCTAGAGAGAACTTATCTAACTTGTTATTCCTAAAAAAACTGTGTTGTTTACTAGTTAATAATAGTTTATTATACCTTATTTAACCCCCCGCAAGATGTTGCACAAAAGAAAAACCTAAAAAGCATGTTCTTCTAATTTGAAAAGCATAGAGAAGCTCTCATAATCTTCACTGTAAAAAAAAATTATAAATGACAGTGGTGGAATTGATGATGAAAATATATCTACCAAATACTCTTTTTGAAGGCACTGTTCTGCTCTGCTTTGGATATTTGATATGTCTTCATTGTGGCTTTCTTGTAAAGTACTCAGCTGATTCATGCAGGTATTGGAAATGGACTGTATTTTCTCCTCGTTTTCCTTGTCCAGCATCAGGGAATCTGCAAGATGGACTTACTCAGTTAGCAGACTTATATTGATGATGACAATTATTAACACAAGTAAAATACAAGAGGAAATGGAAATAATACCATTTACAAAATCAAGCAGACTTAGGCTCTGAGCTTCCATTTTTGAACTCATAGATGAGGAATTGCACATCAGCTGTCCGTGTGTTACGTTATTTGCAGCAATCCTTTCCCTATACACCAAGGGGGTGTGAGTGACAAGACAGAATAAAAATAAAATGCTCAAAAAGACAAATGATTTTTTTTGTAAACTTACCGAACAATGGACTCTATGTCTGCAACACTGCTCTTGACAAGGCTATTCAGACCTAATTGTGCACTCTCACTTTGCTGATTGGCAAAATCGACCTTATTTGAACTGGTGGCATAGAAAAAACAAAAAGGAGAAGGTAAATTTGCAAATAATTGCAGTTGGTCTTAGTCTAGGTTGAATATGTCGCACAAGATCAATTGTCAATAATTACTTACCACTCCAGCAAACAATCTTCCATCGCTGTTCTGCTTTCAGCTGATAGAAATGTTTCCTCCAAGTAACTATTTGTCACCTCCTCAACATATCCATTCAACTCTTCCTTTGCATTAACTGAGACTGACTGGACCATGGACATCTTTTCCATTGCTCTATTCTTTTCTTGCAAAAATGTCTCTTCAAATTTCTTCGAGACTACAGATACCTATTTATAAGTCATGTATGAAAAAGGATAAGTTTAGTAATTTTTGTATGTATACCTAAAACATTAAAGATACTGAAAAAAGTACACTAACCATTGCAGTTCTCTTAGCTGTCAGATTTGCCAATATTTCTGCAATTTTTTCCTGGGCTAATTGTTCATCCCGCAGAGCTTCCTCCTGTTGTCATGAGTAACACAATAAGAAAGCAGTGAGATTTAAGAAAAAGATCGGCTTAAAAAGAATTTGTCTCATTTAGGATAAAAAATGTGATCCTTTCACCTTGAACATCCTCTCAAAATTGTGCAACTGGTGGCATTTGCTACTTTTATTTTCTTCAAGAATTTCAACAAGTGAAGAGGTATGTGTTAGAATATCTGTGAAGAAGTTGGCCGTTGCCCTTGATATCTCTTGTGCAGAAACCAGATTTCTGTGCATTCCCTGGATTACCCAACAAAGTCCATAAAAAGAAAACCCAACTACCAGAATTCAAGAAACAAGAGCAAAAAAAAAAAAAAAGATGGAGATAATTTGGTTAATTAATATCAATAAAAGTAGCAAGAAGAACCCACCTCCTGATGTTGTTTTACGGAGAAATCCACAATTTGTCTTTGCTCATCTACAGATCTCTGAATGTCAGAAATAATGTCCTTTGCCTCCACAGATACGGTTCTAAGGAACTACATGAAGCCACAAGAAGTGGATGAGAAAAATCATATTCCAACAACAATTATAGATCATTCATCAGATATAAATAAAGGTAAAAACTCGTGGATTATATACATTCTCAACTGCAGTTGCCTGAAGTAATATCATGGATTTTATTTCCTCTAGATCAGAAGAAGCTTTCATCTGCAAGGCATCAGCAAGTTTTGTCAAAGCTTCTGTAGCTGAAGTGTATGTCTCTGTCATTTTCCGGACTTTTGAATCCATAAGCTCAGTCACCTGTTAAAAAATTATCTGATTTACTATATTTTGCAAAGACAAAAGTATAAAACTGAGTTCTCTTTTGCTTTAATTTCTTACGTTGCATTTACTAGCAAGGAATGTGCCAACGTGCTCTTTCATGCATCTAAGTTGTTCCTGTTGCTGGCACACTGACCCAAGAACAGTCTTGTGAAGGTCCTTTAAACTTTGGTCAAGCCGTGATCCAAATGTAGAGAGCAGATCTTGATTCTCTGCTTCCAGTTTATCCTTCTTTTCTGCAAATTATCCATGTTTTATCCATGTTAAGGAGAAAATGCAAAATTTCATGAAATACGTCAAACACTTGTTTGTGTTAATAATAACATACCCAATTTTGTGAACAGAGCGGTGATGTCCTCTGATGCGCTTGTTAAGTTCATCTGCATCTCCTTTGCACACTCAATTAAACAATTTTCTGTTCATATCAAGAAATTCACTCGTTTGTTAGTATAAACTTGGACGTTCAAAATATGGCTAGTAAGCCATGAACAAAAGTTACGAATTTTACCAGATTGTTGTAATCTGAGAATAATATGCTCCTTTTCCTTCAACTTGGCAATAACTAAATCATGCTTCTCCTGTAGATCCTCAAAAGCCCTTTTCTGATTTTCTAAATTTAACTGATGAATGGAGATTTAAGTTAGATTGTGGTTAGTCCAGAAGAACAATTAAGTAGTTTAAAGGGAAAAAAGGAAAAGGAAAGACAGTTCTTTAGTGAGTTCAAACACATTTATACCTTGCAGTCCTTGAGCTCATTCTGAACATTGAACCTCTCTTCTTGCTCAGTAAGATATAGCTCTTGAAATTTATCAGCTTGCTGGAATAGATAAAGATATATATATATATATAAATCAATCAAGTGATTCAAAAACTAACAAGAGAAATTGAGAAAGAAAAACGGTTCAATCCAGAATTACTTTAACGCTGATGTTCAGATCATTCTCTAATTGCTCTATCTTCTCAGTTTTTGCCTGCAAAACAAAGTTTAAACTTAGAAGAAGGTGATTAACAAATCATTTCACGACAATTCCAGGTACAGCCATTCTAGGGATCTAAGATTTTGAAAACTTGATTTTACTTTGCTACAGAGTTAAAATGGTAACCACATAATTCTCAAATCATCAAATTCACGGAACAGTTTGTCCCAAGTTATCTGTTGTTAGCAACCATGACTGGTATAATTCAAGAAAAACTTTGGTGTTAGGACTGGATGAACACTGGGAATAATATGCCTGTCTAAGAACCAAAATCCACTGAAAGATTAGATGAGTAAGAATGGAAACAACATCAGCAGATTTTGTGGAATACCTTCTTTTCAGCTTCATCTTGCAGAAACCTTTCATTTGAAATGTAGACACCATTCTTTTCTCTTGCTGCTCGAACATCTGCATAATTTCAGAGAGAAGTAAATAACCCTGGAAATATAAGTTATGTTTCTACTTCTTGAACAAAGGTGCATGTCCTGCCTGACCTTGCTTCATTCTTTCTATTTCCTGATACAGATCTTTAAGCAACACAGCCCTGGAAAATTTTTGATTTGCCTGCAAATATAATGTTATTATTCAATTCCAACAACCACATATTGGTAAAAAAGAATGAGTGGAGAAAAGAAACAATTATAAACCTCAGGTTTGTTCTTTATGTTCTTGGCACGATGTGCATAATCTAAAGTGCTTAAAGTTTCTTCCAAACAATGTGCAGAGGGAGATATTGTTGCAATAATACAAGTTTTTGTTCTCCCTCCAAGTGAATCTCTTAATATCCTTGTTAGTTTACTATCCCTGCAAGCCCAATTCAGAGAAGACAGAAGTAAGATGGAAAGTGATGTTCCCTTCACATAAATTGCAAAATGTGACAAAATGCGAAGTGTGAGTGACTGAGTAATGAAAACAAACCTATAAGGTATATGAACAGAATGCTCGACCAGCGCATTTATGACGCGACCCAAGGTTAATAAGCTCTTGTTTATTTCCCCAGCTTCTCTTGCACGACCCTGCAAATATATTGGGAGATTTGTTCAACTACCACTTCAAGATCAGAGGTTCTTGAATAAGAGAATAACATACCTCACGAGCACCTGATCGAGAAATATTCTCTGATCCAGCCAGATCAACAAGATTTAGCTTGCCACATTTAATAAGATCTTCATCACCAACAGCAGATTCTTTTACGTGAATAGTTATACTAAATACAGAATGAGAACGGCTGCAACACAGTAGCTGTTATCAGCCATTTTTTACTCAGTTCTATATATCATTTTAACCAAGAAATTGAGCATACCTGCTGCGTTTATTTAACAAGGTATCTGCTGTGCGTCTCCTGGCAGCCCCTCGTTCCAAAAGACTGTAAATTTCATTTGAAGTATACACAGTTTCCTCTTCAAGGCCTCTCACAACAACAGAACCTCTGCCATCCTCCATCAGGGATACGGGTTTCCTTTGTTTCTCCTCCATTGATTTTGAAAAGTCTTCTGGTGCTAGAAGATCAGTGATTTCTTCGTTATATAACTCCAGAAAGGTGACTTTTACACTATAGTCTGCACTTTGTGCCTCAAGTGCATCAAATATTTGGCGAATAGCTCTTGGAATTACACCTGCCTCAGCAGGCAAATCACCACCCTGGGTGGCAAGAAACATCGAGTAAACTTGAAATGAATTGATTGCAAATGTAATTCTTTGACACAATTAACATGAGAAAAACTGAAGAATACCTTATTTCTCATCCCTCCCTCCATTGTATATGTTTTACCAGTGCCTGTTTGCCCATATGCAAAGACAGTGCAATTGAAACCATCGAGCACATCATTAACAATAGGGGAAATGGCTTGGTCATATATTGATCTTTGTTGTGCTTTTGGTCCAAACACCTTTAAAAATTTTAGCGAATGATTACGATTACATATAAAAAAGCATAGTATTTGTAATGAAATAAAATGAAGAAAATGTTGAAGGAAGAAGTACCTTGTCAAATGTGAAAACTCTATCTACTTGCTTGTTAGCCACATTTTGCAAAACAGTAACTTCCCTTTTACTGTCATTACATGTTACTGCCCTAGGCACATTCAATCTTTGCTCATCATCGCTCAAAGGCCTGAAATTTTTGTAAAGGAAAAGATGAATTCTGGAACTTCACCCAGTTCTTGAACCTTCAGAAGCATGCTAGTGGGAAAAGAGCTATAGAAATAAACCAACCTGCATCTTAGCAAAACTTGTATGTTGACCTCTTTATCTCTATCCTGCCTGTAGGAATTCCATTCACTACCTCTGGAATCCGGTCTCCGCCGTTCAGGCCTCGGTGTAAGAAAAGGTGCCGGAGATGCTGGTGCTACTCCTGTCCCTACTTTTCGGGATTGATCTGGAGTCATTGACATCTTCTTTACAATAACTCAAATATCCTTCAAAGAAGCAAGAAAACGAAGGTGGAAATTCAAGAAAAACGGATCAGTTTCACCAATTTAAAATTCAAAAATCACTAAAAAGAAAAAACCAACCGCAAGTTCAAATCAATGAATTGAATGTCTATTACTTCGAAAAACAGGGTAAAAACCTTCTTAAAAGATGAGAGGAGAATGAAGAGGGGCGGGCAGTCAAAAGTTGCAGAGTAGAAAAAGGACCCTTTTTCAGGACTTGAATTCTTGAGATTTTGCTTTGTCTTTCAAATGGGGGAGAGAGTGTGATTGACTAATTTGTACGTAATTTGGAGGTGACTAACGGCTACTTGGCAGAGACGGTAATTGTAGGAAAAGTTAGCCGTTGGAAGACGCGTCGTTTTAGATTCACTTAGGCCACCCTGGCCCATTTCATGAAATTCAAATATGAGGCGCCTTTAAATTTTTTTAGCATCTGCCGAAAAAAGTAAAGAAAAAAGCTAGTTGAAAAAGGAAATTTCTAATTTTGATTGTGGGATTTGAATCATAGATATAAGATTCGCAAATATTTTATGGATCCAGGTAAAGATTGAGAATGACAAAGTTTTTTTTTTTTTTTTTTTTTTTGTCAAGGCAATGCATTTTTAGAAAATATGGCTTTTTCATTTAGAAAATATAAATAACGATAGTCAAATATACTAATAATATTTTTTTTTAAAAAAAAAAATAATTATGAAATGTAATTTATAGATTAAACTTTTTAATGTGAATAATACGAAATGGTCAGTACGGGAAAAATTTAAGGGTTGAGAAAATGGCAAGGAGATAAACTGAGCAACACATGTTAACAGTAACAAATTCGAAAAGTAGAAGGGGAAATGTAGCCTCAATCATAAAACAAACAAACCCCTTTTGCTTTTTTGAAGTAGAATTATCCGAAGGGGACAACAAATAAAAGCTCCAGGAGTTTCACTTCTAAAGTGCCTGGAACTGAATACAACAATTGGGAAGCAAGACGAAGAAACACCACTAGAGAATTCCCTCCTGCTTCGGAACATCTAAAAGCTTACAAGGGAGCTGCACCATAGAATACAGCCTCAGCAGGACCTGTCATGTAGACGTGGTTGTCCTCCTCTCTCCACTCAATGTCTAATGGACCCCCAGGCAGATCAACTCTACAACTCTGTTTAACAAAGAAAGGTTTTGAAGTTAAACTCAAGACCTGGTACCAGCATACCAGAGAGTGAGTGCACATGTATATAACCAAAAAGGGAAACCTAATGCAGTATTCTTGTTCTACTCACCCTCCCAGAGCGCCCCTCCAGCACTGCAGCAACAACAACTGCACAGGCTCCAGTTCCACAAGCTAGTGTGGCACCTATAGCAACCAACCAACTCTACAGAGTTAAAAGATGCACAGGACAGAGCCAATTCAAAATTTCAAAGGGATCTAGAACAAAGCCAATAATTATTCTCACAGAGACCTGTTAAGATTTTGCATTTTGAGGTAAAAAAAAAATCTAACCTGCTCCCCGCTCCCAAACACGCATCTTAAGATGCTTAGGAGAGAATACTTGTACAAATTCTGCAATTCGAAAAAGCAAACAGAAGAAATCAATATGTGCAAAACAAGTAAAAATTAATGTCCCATAGAAATAAGAAAGTAAAAAGTCACAAAATGGCTAGGGCTCTAAATTCAATGTTTGATTGACCCATATATGAAAAGGAAGGCAGTTGAGAAATGCCAAGTTCCTTGCAAATAATTACCACATGATTCAAGTGGCATCTAAAAATGCCACTGGGACCAAATTTAATAGAATGCAACTAGCAAAATTGCTAACAGTCCAATTTGATCTTAAAAAGGCATAGGGTCTGGGTACAGCTTCTGAGTGTGCCGCCCAGAGTGTGTTGGAGAGATGGAGAGAAGCCAAGTCTGTATTAGTAGGATTTGGAAGAACATCAAAAGAGATATAGTACCTAGAGCACCACAGTTCAAGCTTACACTATCATTTTGAACCAAAACTGACCTGTGTTGGTTCGAGCTGGGAACATGACATGATGTTCAAATTTTGGGCCTATTTCTGCTAAATTTAATTCATCAACTTCGAGATTCTGTTCAAAAACAAGTAGAAGAGTAAGATTTAATGCATAAGAAATAAGAACGTAAAGTACACTATACATCTTGTGAAAACCAAACATTATACCCAATAATAGACTGTAACAAAGTCATTTCATAACAAGAGGAAATTCATTAAACAGTCCTCATCTTCACATACTCCACAAATTAACCAAGTTGGAGGACTCTCATTGTATCTCTCAAATTTATTCTTTGACAAGAACAATACCTGGTTTGTCTCTGTCCCAAAAGTGACACAGTGAGGATTACCCATACTGACGCATGTAACATTCCAAGATGTTCCATCTACTTCTAGTTTAGACTTGACAACAGATTGATCTTTGTTTGGCTGCATTTTTGTAGGAACATCTGATGCCTTTAGAATTGGCTCGCCCATGTCAACTCTAACCTGAATTTGCAAAGAATCAATGATTCAATCTTCAATCAAATTGCAACACTGAAGTAAATAAACATATTGGGACTCTTTTTTTTTTTTTCTTTTTAGAAATAATAATAAAAAAAATATGAAGTTGTAAAAGATAAAGAAATTGTGCATGAATTGGCTAGATACGCTACAATAGTCCCTAATACCTTTCCATCTTCCTGAATTTCAGGAACGATAAGCCCAGCACCAGTATGTACAGTAAAACTACAAGAATTGGAAGTATAAAAGCAAAGTTAATCAATGGGAAAAAGAAATGACAAGGAGGATATAGATAAAACCATTTCTTCTATGTTGATTGCAGTGCAACAGGAGTGTAAGGCTTATGAATGTAAAGGAAAATGATAGCATAAAATATTCAAAGTGAAGGGAAAAGTTTAATATGTCTTCAAAGAAGTTAAAAGAACTGTAAGATAGAAGTATAGATAAACCAGCACATGGTAGAAGACTACTAAAACTATCATTTCATGAAATGGTGAGCGGTAAAAAGAATAGTGATAGCCATACACTGGAAGAAATAATGAGAATGAAAATTTGTAATTATAATTCACAACTATCATAAAGCATCATGTGAAAAGTTAATCAAGATATGATGACTATTTTGAGAAGATCTCCACTAATTGAAGTGGTAAAAATCAACTTGACAATTTCTTTAAGACATATAAGGGTTACAAATCAACAAGGATAAATGATGATGATGATATACTAAACTTGCATCACAAAGTCAAACAGAAGATAGGCTAACCATCATTAAATAAAGGTAGAGAGAAAAAGGCATCAGAACATACCTTTGTTTCCCATGTAAATTTTCAAGTTCAGCAATAAATCTGGCAAAGCATCTAACTCCATTGCCACACATCTGTGAGGACAATCAATCGCTTAAAAAAATCATCAAGGACCTACTCAACTAAAATATAAAATGAGAAAATAATTTCCATAACAAAATTACACTTGAATTTCAGAGTACTTCATAGTTACATGTAGTTTATGCAGATAGTTCCATAGAGTGATACACAAAGTTTTACAAAATGACCACAGCCACCTACAAAACTGATCTGTGATCTTGGTCCAAATGTCTTTTAATGCATACACATAATCAAACCATAGTTCACATCAATAATAACAACAGAAAAAAAACTGTGCGAAAATTTCCCATTAACTTGTTAGGATGAAATTCATACAGTTATAGCATGAGACAAATTACCTCAGGCTCGCTGCCATCTGAATTGAAGATTCTCATGGTATAATCAGTGCCATTGACACCTGGCATTACAAATATAACTCCATCCGCACCAATCCCAAAGTTACGGTCACATAATTTCACTGCTTGTTCAGGAGTAACTTTAGGTTCCATTGAGTCCCGGTTATCAACCTATCCAAAACAAAGTAGATAATAAAAAACTAAACTAAATAAAATTCTTACTGTTTTGTTAATATGTGACAAAAACAGAAGCAATTGAACTTCCCCTATTTTGAGGCTCCAAATCTAGAAGCAATTTGTGGTCCTTTCGTATAGCTTTAAGCTTAGAGAAAGCAGGTGATTATTTAACAACCACCTAGCCAAATATTCCTCCAATTTCTATCATATTAAGGTGCAAACATATACTTATCTACAGAAGTAATATAATACTATAAGTGTCACCAATACATAAAATACTAGACTATACGTTTATGTTTAAAAGCTGCTGTACACTGCCTTACCAAAATAAAATCGTTGCCAAGACCGTGGTATTTGACGAAATGAAGGATTCCACTCTCCCTGCGATCAAGGAAGGAAGCTGAAGACTCAACAGTCATAGGAGAAGAAGCAGCAGCACAAATGCGAAGAGCGGAAGGGTTGCGGAAGCTGCTATTGACTACGAATTTAAGACTGTTCAGTTGCAGAGCCTCTGAAGATTTGGAAAGACATGAATGAAACCGGCGCGAACAGACACTCGTATGCGAGGAAGAGAGGTAGCGACGGTTCGAAACAGTGATCGGCAGCCTTACTGCGGCTGTTATTGCCATTAGAGTCGCCGGATTGACTCGAGTAGTTGACCGGTAAGGAAATATTTCGGTGAAGAGATGGGCTTAAATTTTAATTTATAGATAGATAAATGGGCCTTTTAAGTGGCTGGGTTTGAAAAAACAATCCTCCCTAATTAATTGGGCTGAAATTAAGGAGTGGGCTAAGATAATTTATCTTTTAGCCTTTCTAAAAAGTTGTTTTATAATGTCCATTTCTAAGTATTATTTTTTTTTTTTTTTTAAGCCACGAAGTGTCTTAAATAGGTCACAAACTATAAGATAATACTTTTAAGTCAATGCACATTCGGACTAATTCTCATTCGAGTAGGGTTGGTCACTGACGGGAGGAAGTTTTGACCCAAAATTTTAAATAGTTGCAACATATTTGAGACAAAGTTTGAACCTTTGACCTCACTTAGATCAAGTATTGTAAATACTACACAAAAATACGAATTTAAATATCTTAACATAAATATTAAATAATATTACAAATTTAAATATCCAATACATAAACGAAGATTTTATAAATGTTACACAAAATTATTAAGTTTAAAATTTATTACAAATATTATATAAGGGTCAGACCTAGAAACCGAGAGATAATTAATCTTTCACGCACTGAATGGTTATTTAATTCTACTCTAACAATACATAATTAATCTTACTCTGACTTGTTCTCAAGTATATATGCGCAAAACATACCATACGGACTGATAAATGACGAGTAATTTGGTAGCATTTAAAAGACTTATGGGAGAAATGAAGACCTGAGAAATTGTTAAACTAATAAAACTGTAAAGAAAGGTCATCATTAAATAATATAACCCTATCCTTCAAAGTTTGTTAGAGAAAAAAAAAAAAAAAAAAAAAGGTGTAAATTTTGACCTTTTAAAGAGTAAATATGAGAATAAAATGATATATTATAATTGATGTGATTCTTTGTATTTGAGTATTGATTATTTTTGTTTTTTATAAAAATATTTTTATTTAATTTATTAAATAAGAAATTGCAGTTTTTTTATATTGACTTTGGAATTTGACTTTAAGGAGGTTTTTTTATAAATTTCATCCAACAAAATTAGACATAAATAAAATATAAAAAAAAATGATCTTTTTGAAATTTAAGCCCAGGCGGGCCAGTCCCGATTAAATTGACTTTAGAGGTGTAAAATATAGCGTAAATTCCAAATGTGGAGACAACCACACGTCACCTCTTAAGTCCTACAACTAACACGTCACGTCTTAAAATTTTGTTTTTTAAAAAATAAATATAGAGAGAGTTTTTTGAAAAAAATTTTGACACGGTTTAAATTTAAGAATAACTAGTGAATTTGATTATAAATAAATTTAATGTTGGTATGTTTAGTCTTATTTTTTTTTTAAACTTTTAAAGTCCCAAACTTTTTTATTAGAGATAAATATGGTCCCTTTTGGCTTGATTCCAAAAAACTTAAAAAAATAACAGTTTGTTAATAAAAAAGAAGGGTAAAAATAGTCACAAAAAATTTTGACAAAAAAAAAAAAATAAATAAGAAGAAGAAACGACATACAGAGTTATGCAGAAGGAAAAATAATGAATGAAAAATGGAAGAAGAAAGAAAAATGAATGAATAGCATGCAGAAGGAAAAAGAAAATAAATATAAATCAATTACAATTGATCTGGACGAAAAATTTTGAGAAAAAAAATTTGAAAAAGACAGTGTGTATATCGGGTGAAAGAAAACATGAGAAATAAAAACTAGTTTACTGGAATTTTTACAAAAACAGAGCAAAAACAGAATTACAAATGATATGACTACTGGAATTTATAGTAAAAATAAATGATTAAGTCATTTTAGCTACTGGAAATTCCGAGAAAAACAGAGAACTAAGGCTGCCTACTAGAATTTACATACGGAAACAGAGCAATGACACGTTCAAGCTTCCGGAATTAAAATGCAACAAGAAAAATGATTACATAATGTTACTGTACTGTACGAATTTTGCAATTGAAAAGCATTATACATACATAAATTTATATCTAAGCTACTAAAATTGGAACTCATATGTCGGATATTGAAACCCTATTTGAATACTTACTCAAATATCGATTCAAATATCTTTGAATTTAACATTCATTTGCTCCCACTTGAACAACTTCGATTTGCCAAACTAGTTTCAACCATGGAGGATTCACCAAGAATTTCAAGCATCTTTGTTGTCTTATTTCTCTTTCTCTTCAAACAAAATTTCTTTAAATCTATTTATTTTCATTGTTTAAATTTTCAAAATCAAAAAAATTCTCCAAAATCTCTATTTCTTGTTTTTTGTTTCCTCTTTGTCGTTTCTTCTTCTTGTTTAATTAATTATTTTTTTTTTTGTGCTCAAAATTTTTTGACATTTTTACCCTTTCCTTTTATTAACAAACTATTAATTTTTAGGTTTTTTGACAAAATCCGTCAAAAGGGATCATATCTATCTCTAATAAAAAATTTTTGGACTTAAAAAAAAAAATTAGAACTAAACATACCAAAAATAAATTTGTTTGGAACCAAACTGACCGATTATTCTAAATTTAATTTAGTTGAATGGAATTTGTAATCTTCTTCCTTTACCAAGTATTATTATATATATAATAATATAAAGAAATTAATCTCAAATAATAGGTTAAAATAGAAGTCTCCCCATTATTATTCATAAATTTTAATATTAATTTAGTGCTCAATTATTCGCAATCCTAATTCTTTATTGTCAAATTTTAATTTTAAACTTTATTCTTTTGCGACTTCTATTAGTACATAAGACGAGTAATCGTTAATCGGAGACGGAAACAGCAGGCGGTGGTTTTGATAATACTGCCGGACTTTCGTCGTCGGAATAACTGCAACTCTCCACGTCTCGTCATTTTCCAGAATAAAAATCATCTCCTTGAGATTTACAGCCTTGTGTAGCAGAAGATCCATTAACAGTATTAACTCTTCTTCTCTGCTTCTGAAACCGACCATTTTTATGATTTCGAGATTCGGCAATGGAGTCGCATTGCGTTTCACAGTTTCATAATCTTGCCATAAGTGAGGTTCATGCCAATAATAAGCATGTAAATATAGTCCCTTGATTGTCTTTACGTAGTTTTCGTCTATCTACAAATTATCCCAAAAGAAGATTTAGTATACATAAACTATACAAATTTATATTTTATAAGTCTAATCCTAAATAGCACTTCACTTATAACTTCTATAGGTCATATTTACCTTAACAAAAAGCCTCTGGAGGGCGGGTGTCATGTTCAAGAAACAAGCAAATGAGTCCCGCTTGTTACTGTCCATTTCAGAATCAATCCACCATAGCTCCTTCAGCTTGCTGAATGTAAAATCCAGCCGACTAAAAATGACCCCTGAACTACACAGCCACTACACAGAATCGAAACTAATTAAAGAAATTCTGAGCTATATATATATATGTGTATGTATGTATATATTTACCTCAAGAAGCCAGCCGCTCAAGGTGAGTATTTCCACATCTTTGAGAGAGAGAAGAAGGGTCAAAACATCCTCACAGTCCAAGCTATTATGGCCGAAACCGTCTCTCAAATTCAGGGTAACGTCAGTCAAATACGACGTAGTATTTGTCAGTTTAAGATTGGGTAAAACGCCCCGGTAGGAAAAGGAACTCAGGCCAGGGGCAGAAATTGTAATACGGTCAACGCTGAAGCAATCTGTTATGGTTAGATTTTTGAAGCACCAACTGTTTGTTTTAATGTCTATGTTCTGTAAGCCACTGCAGTTTTCGAGAGTCAAGTTTTCCATAAACTGGCAACTCGAGAATAAATCCTTCACCAGGTCTTCTGTATTGCCGTGAGCGACGAATCGGAGTCGGAGACTCTTGAGTGAAGAGAATCTACTCGGACAGCAGCAGCAGCACAGATTCCGGTCCTGTTCGAGAATCAGATTAAATTTCCCGGCGAACATTAATTCTGGTCTTGAGAATTCAAAATTAAGCTCTCCTCCGTCAGCTCCTTTGGTGACAACAGTAAGAAAATAGTCGTCGTCGTCGTCGTCGTTATCCTCACCGGATTCTAGACAAATTTTCAACTTCTGATGGTAATAGTAATAAGATCGATTCAAATTCAATATTTCAGCAAAGGCAAGGAGTATTTGCTTCGGCTTCTTCCAGTTCCAGCTGCTGTGTAGTTGTTCTTCGTGGCGAGAAGATATGAACTGAGAAGAAGATGAAGAACAGGGGAAGCTGAGATTAACACGAACCGGTTGCCAAAAGCTTCTCCAGTGGCTGGAAAGAACAGAAGTACGGATTGCTTCTTTTAGAGGTAACATCGAAACAATACGTAACCGGACATCATGAGGTAAATTACTGATGAAATCTGGAACTTCCTCTTCCATGTCTTTTTTTTTTTTTTAAAGTTTAATACTTGCCCGAAAAAGGTGATTCTTTTTGTTTTATTTATTTTTATATAAATAAGAAGAATGACAATAATACAAGAAAGCTTCAAACGGAGGCCGCTATAATTAATTAATATTTGCTCCACCAAACAAAAAGACTCCAAGTTCCACCGGCTAGATGTTTGAGTTTGACATGCATATCAATTATATATACTTCCTCATTTTATTTATTACTTTTTTAATGTGAGAATTTGTAGTTATTTGGTTGATAATAATATTATTTATGATTTAATCACGAAGTGCGGCGTGACTGTTCATCTTGTCATTCAACTATGAGATTGGGAGTAAGAAGAGCAGCTAATGCTTCAGCTGGCACCAGAAAGATTCAGACGAATGCTCTCCAGCAAGATGTTGCGTGGAAAGAATCATCTTTTGCACGTCATGTGTTCGAAGAAATGTCCAACAGTGAAGTTGTGTCCGCTACAGCCCTGCTTGGCCGATTGACCAAGTGTAACCGCCATAAAGAATCCATTTGTTTACTCTCAAGAATGCTTGTGATGAATATTAGACCAAATGAGTTCACTTTTGGCACTGTGGTTCACTCATCTATTCTTCTGAAAGACCTCAATTTAGGCAAGCAACTTCATGGTTGTGCATTGAAAGTAGGCCTTGGTTCAAATGTGTACGTGGGCAGTGCTGTTATTGACTTGTATGTGAAGTTAAGTACCATCCGAGAAGCGCAGAAGGCTTTTGAGGAAACCAGCAAACCCAATGTGGTTTCTTATACCACATTAATTTCTGGATACCTAAGAGAAGAGAGGTTTAGTGAAGCTATGGAGATGTTTAAGGGAATGCCTGAAAGGAATGTTGTATCTTGGAATGCAATGATTAGTGGCTGTTGTCAAAGAGGGAAGAATGAAGAAGCTGTGAATCTTTTTGTTCAGATGTTAAGAGAAGGGGTTGTGCCTTGTCAGGCTACCTTTCCTTGTGCTATCACAGCAACAGCTAATATAGCTGCGCTAGGAATTGGGAGAAGTTTTCATGCTTCTGCTCTGAAGTTCTTGGGCGAGCTTAATGTGTTTGTGGGCAATTCTCTTATTAGTTTTTACGCAAGATGTGGTAGCATGGATGATAGTCTCTTGACCTTCAGTAGACTTCCTGAAAAGAATGCAGTGTCTTGGAATGCAGTGATATGCGGGTATGCCAAGAATGGAAAAGGGAAGGAAGCAATAGAAATGTTTCAAAAGATGAAATGTATTGGAATTCGGCCTAATAGTGTTACTCTCCTTGGCTTACTCTTGGCTTGCAATCATGTTGGCCTTGTTGATGAAGGCTGCTTGTTTTTCAACCAAGCTAGACTAGAAAACTCTAGCATGCTCAAGTCAGAGCACTATGCTTGTGTTGTAGACCTGTTGTCACGGTCAGGAAGATTTCAGGAAGCCAAGAAGTTGATTGCTGAGTTGCCTTTTGATCCAGGCATTGGGTTTTGGAAGGCACTTCTTGGAGGATGTCAGATTCACTCAAACATGGAGCTTGGGGAGTTCGCAGCTAGTAAGATTTTGGCATTGGAACCTGGAGATGTGTCGTCTTACATCATGCTTTCAAAAGCACATTTAGCTGCCAGAAGATGGCAAAGTGCATCTGCAATGAGGTATGAGATAAGAGAAAAGAGATTGCAAAAGGTCCCTGGATGCAGTTGGATCGAAATCAAAAGCCAAATTCATGTGTTTGTTACAGGTGACAGGAGACATGTGCAGAAACCAGCGATTTATGAGACTTTGAGTCTATTACTTCACCACATGATGCCACGTCAAGAAGATATAGCTGCAGAATATTGAATTCTGATAGTATACGTAAAATTTTGAGAATTATTAACTTTTTCTTTCAAATGATTTTCACTAAAAGTATAAAGCTATGAGTCTTCAGAATAACACAAGACTGCATTGAAAGAAATTTTTCATGTTGAGTTTGCATTCAAATAATACATTGGAAAGGAACTCAACAGTATATCTATAGGAGAAAAAGATTTCCATCTTTCAGTCTTACATCAGACTCGAGATGTTTTAAATTCAATAATCTAAGCATGAACATTAAGGATACAACTGATAATTGAAAACTAACTATATTTATATTATTCCTATTTTATTTGCCACGTCTAGAGCATCATAATCAGGTGTCAATCTAACATAAGCTTTCTTGGTTCCATCAGGCCTGAAACAAAAACAGGAACAATCAGTAAAAATGTGACAATCAACATGAATAAACGAAATCAACGTTCATGGTAAAATTCTATCAGCACATTGACCTTACCTGATTAGTGTATTAACCTTTTTGGTCTGGATGTCATACATTTTCTTGACAGCAGCTTTTATCTTCTTTTTATCTGCACGGATATCTACTATGAAAACAAGGGTGTTGTTGTCTTCAATCTTCTTCATTGCAGATTCAGTAGTGAGTGGATACTTAAGAATCTGATACTGATCAAGTTTGTTCCTAGCGGGTGCACTAATGCGAGGATATTTAGGATTCCTATCCTTCTTCAGTGTCCTTGGACGATGAAACGTAACTTTGGTTCGGATTTTCTTGGCCTTCTTCTTAAAGGTTGCTGAACCTGATTTCACGGCCTTTGCCGCCTTTTCAGCTTGGGTCTTTGGGTCTGACTTCTTAGCTGGATCCACCATATACAATAATATAAACAAAACATGTAAAAAACATAGTATGCAAAGCAAACTACGCCAGTTTCCTACTCTAATATCTAGCACTCTTCTCGTCTCCTTTCTCACTATACATAGCTAACATATAGAAGACTCAAAATAATAATAATAAAATTCAACAAAAAGAATACACCAAATGCAGGATTTTCAGTGACATACGCGACAATTAACCTAGAAAAACTAAGTCTTTTAACTTTCAATTAAAATATCTCTAATATCCAATTATAATCAAAAGCATGAAATACCCTAATCCATAGTAGAGCAATCTACACATTTTGAAGCATACCTTTAGCAGGAGCCATCGTTAACCAGCCGCGAAACTTTACCTGCGGAAAATAAGTCGGGGAAGCAAAATTTAGATGAAGGAACAGGTAAATATAAATACACAACACAAATCGAAAGAATAACACAGGAGAAGTAACGGGAGTAAGAACGGTGGCTGAAGACTGTTTGTACCTCTGCGGTGCGGCGTTTAGGGTTTTGGAAGTGGACGGAACTGGGAGATGAAATGACATGTAAAGAAGAAGAACAGGGTTCCTCAACTGGTCCAGCTGTGTATTCAAATAAGAAACGAGGAAAAATAAAATAAAAATGCATTAATTATTTTATATAAATAATGCAAAATATTTTTATCATAAGATCATAAAATATCTATTGGGCTTATTTTATCATAAGATGATGGGCTTCAACACCTCATATGGGCTTATTCTATCACTCCTTTCTTTGTTCCTACTTAATATATCCAGTCCAGTAGCGAACTCGCTAATTATTATTAATAATTAATTATAAATTTATAATAAGGTGAAAGCTTAACTTAACGAAGATTATTATTAACCTTGATTTAATCCCGGTTATTTCCTTAACCGTGGTTACTTTCATCTCATCCATTCTACTTGGGTTGAGCTTCCACGTTCGTATCTCTCCCTCTCCTCTCCCATCTCTCCTCTCTCGGATTGTTTAAGAACAATTTTTATTTCTCAGACTCAATTAAAAATCATAGCTTCGGTTCCGATTAGCTGGAATAAATCACTGATTCTATATGACTTTTCCCCCTAAATTTCTGTTTATGATTTGTGCTAGAGCTTGTGTATAGTTTCGCTTGAATGTGGATGTGTTCCGGTGGAAATTGTTGTAAAATACAAAGATAATTGTATACAGATGGAGACGCAAAAGATCGTAGAATTTCCTCACAGGAGTATGGATAAGCGGCCTCGGAAACGTCCTCGTTTGACCTGGGACATGCCTCAGGTTCCTCCTCCCCCTTCTAAGGTAAAATCACATGTAATTTAACTCTGTTTTTATTTGTGTATATTTTAAAGGTAACTCATCTATCATCTATGTATATATATATCTATATATGCTAGATAGACTCTTAAATTTCTTTTTTTTTCACAGATAAATATCAAGTAACTCCAATTTAGTTTAAATTTCTAAAAGTGTTGAATTGCTTACTTGGATTTGGTGTATAATGTTGGTAACGAATCCTGAAATTTGGTTCATTTTTCCTTATTAGGTCTAATAATATGTTATTCTTTGGGGAATAAGTTAATGATTGATAGGGAAAGTTGTTCAGTTAAATAAGTATGAAGTCTGATTTTGGCAGACATTGTGTGTATGTGGTAAAAACTCGTGTATGATTGTATTTGTTGCTGTTGTCAATATTTATTTACCCATACCTTTCATCTTCATTTACATTGAATTTTAATTTTGATTAGTAATGTCGAATGTAAAAACAATGTGCACAGTTCTCCTTTTGCCCCTGAGTGTAACTTACTTTAGTTCAAGAATTGGTCAATACTATTGAATTTGTTATGCCATGCTTTTGAGGTAAAAGTATTTGAATGTGTTGATTATATAGCATTCGCTCTTTTCTCATTTCTTAATCCCTTCCTTGTTATTGAAGGGAATGTTATTTTAGTAAATTGTACTGTCTCCTTCTACATGTCTTGTTTTGTCAGTTTTCACTAGAAGCTAATAGATTGTTTTGCACACTCAAAAAAAGTGTGAAAGTTTCCTTATATGCCCAAGTCTCACTTGAGTTTAGTTCAACAAATGTCAATATGTAAAAAAATTTGTATGTTTAGTTCAACAATTTCACTTATATTTTCCTTGTTTTGGGGTAAAAACATTTGTATGTATTAATTGTATGGCTTCAATGTTATCTTCTTATCTGTTTTTTTGCTGCCTTTTCCTGCTACCAAAATGATAAAAATAGAACATCAGAGATTATATTGATGAATATAAATTTATCTTCCATATAGGTTCTTCCAATATATTGTGGGCAGGAATTTGCAAATGCAATTTTCCCAAATTTTTCGTACTCATCAATATATTACAAGGGTGTTCCACTGAATGGATCTCCACCATGGAGACCAGATGACAAAGATGGCCATTACGTTTACGCCATTGGGGAGAATTTAACTCCTCGTTGTAAGTGAAATGGCGTACAATTCTCTGTCACTATTACTAGTTTTAGTTCTTAGAAATGCATGATGCTTGATTGAAGGAACTTCTCACTTAACTTCTTTTTTTCTGTTTTTTTTTTTCCTAATGTGCGTCTGCCTTTTACATTTTTGAAAACATAATCTTGATGTAGGATCCATTCATTTTGGTTAGCAATCTCATATGGATTTCTGAAATATCCATCTGCACACTTGAATCTTGTAATTGGAAACATATGAAGGTCTGCATTTTTTCTTTTTAACCTTTATTCTGCAGTATAAAAAATATTGCAAAACCGTGAACTTGTGTTATGTGGAGTGACATTTTTATAATGCTGAAAATTGGATTCATTAAATGTTATCCAAATTTAGACATATTGACCTGCAATAATTTATGTCACATTATCCTTTTGGAATGTTCATTGTTATCTAAAAGTATGTACAATGTCAATCAATTACATTATAGCAGCTTTGGTCATGCTGCCATCAAGCAACTCATCAGCTTCCAGGCAGGAGTTCAAGTTTGCCATGTTCTATGTTTACTTAAAAACAATTACACTTAGATGTTTATAAACCATTTAGTATCATTAAGCTTTGATTTGCTCAGATTGCGTCCTCCTAATCTGCTTGATTAGTATGTAATGGATCCTTTTTTTTTTATCTCTTTTGCATGGATCTTTACTCTGGTAAATCTTCTTCATCCTTCTCTCTATCTGAGTTGTTTATTTTTTCAAATTGCAGATAGAATACTCAGCAAAATGGGTGAAGGTTTGTCATTTTTCTGATTGCTTTGTTGGTTCATTATTTTTTTCTCCATTTTCTCTTTTCATTTACCTTACTATTCCCTTTGGGGAGAACTGTAGTGTTTTTGTGGCATTAAGCCATTATGATCAGATCTGTAGTTTTTGTGAATCTGAAATGCTCATTGACTGTTTTAGTTCTACTTCTTTGGTTAAAATATTGCAGGGACTTTTGGGCAAGTCCTTGAGTGCTTGGACAATGAAAGGAAGGAAATTGTAGCAATTAAAGTAGTCCGTTCTATACACAAATATCGGGAAGCTGCTATGATTGAGATTGATGTCCTACAGAAACTTGCTAGGCATGATGTGGGCAGGACATGGTAAGCACCTTCCTTCATTCCTTCCTCTGTCTCTTCTGAATAAATTCAAGTGATTTTGTATGAGTGGTTTTATTCTTTGCAGTTGTGTGCAAATACGGAATTGGTTTGACTATCGTAATCATATTTGTATTGTAAGTATAGATAGGTGCTCAAGTGTTTTATACATCTGGTGTTGTTATTAAACTCCTTTCTCTGAGTTAAATGCTTGGGTGATCTTAACAGGTTTTTGAGAAGCTTGGCCCTAGCTTATATGATTTCCTACGCAAAAACAGCTATAGATCATTTCCAATCGATCTTGTTCGGGAGTTTGGCAGACAACTTTTGGAATCTGTAGCATGTCAGTGACCATATCCTTGAGATAACTGTATTCTTATTACCTTGTCTTGATTTGTAAATACTTGCAAACCATGATCTAAATTTTGCATTTTCTGCTAAAATAATTGAATTAGATTTACCACATCAGAGTTTATCGAAGAATCTAATAGATATCATCTTTTTAGGAAAATTGATTGGTAATGGTATACCTTATACTAATGATGGTGGCGTAACCGTTGATAAGGATTTTTTTTTATAACATTTCTTCTTGCTATCTCATTCATTGATGCTGTTTATTTTTGCAGTTATGCACGATCTCTGCTTAATACACACTGATCTAAAACCAGAAAACATCCTTCTCATATCCTCAGAGTATATCAAAGTTCCTGACTATAAGGTGATTCCTTTTGGTTTTCTTGAATTTCCCTTCTAGTTCTTTAAATGTCTGCATACTTATTATGTGCTACCTTAACAAACAACACAAATCATAAAAATAGCTATCCCTCTCGACTGAATTTTCTTGTGATTAATATCCAGGGTAATAGTCCTTTATTTATTGATCTGGCCTTTTTCAAATAGAACTAAATGGAAAAAGAGGCATTGAATTTTGATTCAGGTTGTATATTAATGGACTATGTCAATTTACTATTTTGCTTTTTGGGAAAGATACATGTGGTATTGCTTGAAACATCTGAGAAATCGCGTTTCGGTACTTACAAATTTTTACACAATACTGATGCCATGTATACTTAATTCTTTCTTATGTCCTCATGTAATGAAGTTCCTTTCACGGTCAATGAAAGATGGTTCATATTTCAAGAATCTTCCCAAGTCAAGTGCCATTAAGCTCATTGACTTTGGCAGTACTACATTTGATCATCAGGATCACAGCTACATCGTGTCAACTCGTCATTACCGTGCTCCAGAGGTTATTTTGGGTAATATCCTCTCTTTTTTCAAGTTCTCTTTGTTCCTATGCTATATTCAGCTAAATTTGATGCCTTACTACTTTTCCTTTGATATTGTAGGTCTTGGATGGACATATCCTTGCGACATGTGGAGTATAGGTTGCATACTTGTTGAACTATGCTCTGTAAGTAAACTAGCCTTTGGTAGCAATATGCTAGATTGTGATTCAGTGATTTGAATAGTTTTCCTCATTTTATGTGTATCTATGGTGATTTATTGGCTTATATTCTTCCAACATTTGGTTGTCTTATAACATGTGATTCTACACATTTTTGATGCTTCACTAAATATTCTTCCTGTTTAAATTTTTAGGAAGGATTGCTTCATTATTAACTAATTTCTTGTTGAGCCCCATTAGAAAGAATCAAGAATCACTCTTTAGGAAATGCTAGCTCACATGATCATTCATTAATTGCTTTCGGAGGAATGATTTCACTGGATATTAGTTTATTAGAGAGAAATTATATTGCGTCTTGTTCTAGTTGTTTCTTTCGACTGCGTAATGACTTTGTACCCTTTGCTTTACTCTTTTCATTTTATTTCTTGTTATCATCTTTTACTAATCTTCAAAGTTTTTGAATATGTGAACAGGGTGAAGCTCTTTTCCAGACACATGAGAACTTGGAGCATCTTGCTATGATGGAACGAGTACTAGGCCCTCTGCCTCAGCATATGATTTTGAGGGCTGAGTAAGGCTAATCTCCTTCTAATTCATGTTACCAAACTTTTAAGTTATATGGAGTTAACATAACTATCTAAATTTTATATAAAAAATTTACAGCCGACGTGCTGAGAAATATTTCAGAAAGGGTGTGAGGTTGGACTGGCCAGATGGTGCAACTTCAAGAGAAAGTATCAGGGCTGTTTGGAAATTGCCAAGACTTCAGGTAACTGAAATTTGTTTGTAATTCACGTTCCACATTTTTTGGCATGTTATGCATTGCTAAAATCTAAAGCCTTCAAGTGTTTGACGAATAACATATCTATCACTGTGTTTGCACCTTATTTTAATTTGAACAAAGTACTGCAGACCTAAAGTCCATTTGTAATGTAAAGTGAAACAGAAAAATATATCATCTATTTATGTAGTTTTCTTCTTATCTTGTTCCCTTCTATTTTTGTCTGATTCCTGTTTCTGGAAAGTCATCAAATACACATTACATTTATTTTTAAAGATTTCTGTCCTTCTTTGATGTTCTTACCCATTGTTAAATCTCCACCTCATCTAAAATCTTATCCTAATATAAAGGGTTGAATTTGTATTTGTTGCTTTTTGTGTAAATCTTCTTTTGAGATTGTGTTTCATGCTACTCCACATTTTCATGACTTTTGGCTGAGGAGGATATGACAAGATTATGCTGTTTCTTGTATTTATTAGAAGGAAAATAGAATACAGTCTCATTGGTCTTACATGTGTTGGGAGTGACAATTGGATGCAGTGATCTGAAAACAAAAAGTGAATATTTTTGAAACTGATAATGTATTGTGCATCTCTCATCTCAGTCTATTAGCAATCTGTGCATGTTTGTTTACTTTCTCTTGCTAGATGCGGCAACATTCTCACATTTTTGGGGTCATTCTAGTTTTCTCCTTTGTATATTACTACTATCATTATTAGTTTAATTACAGGATTTTGTTTTATTACAGAATTTGGTAATGCAACATGTAGATCACTCTGCTGGTGATCTAATAGATCTTCTTCAAGGTCTTCTGCGTTATGATCCAACAGAGCGTCTTAATGCAAGAGAGGCTCTGAGGCACCCTTTTTTCACTCGAGATTTCAGAAGGTGCGCCTATCCTTTTTAGATTGAGGCTCCCATGGACAATTAGGTAGGCCAGCTTGCTGCAGTGTGCTCCCCATTGTTCTGGAATTTAAGAAATGATAGAGGAGAGGAGAGGAGAGGAGAGGAGGGGAGGGGAGGGGAGGAGCAGAGGTGCATGATGGTGAATTAAAGAATGATTACATTGGTCTGCTGCTTCTTCCCTCTTCTGCTGCTTACATGTATGACTTTTTCTGTATAGTAAGTGAGAATACTTTCTTTTTTTCCCATCTTTCTTTTGGTCGTGTTATTTGTGTCCTTTTCACTGTAGAAGATATATTAGACCATTAGTGTTCTCACTATATATTCATTATATTAGTTAAATGGAGAAGAGTAAAGTGCATGGGCTTTGCTCCCAATAATTTTTATTGAGAGACTGGGTTTTGTTGATCTAATGTTTTGCTGTGCTCTTCAATATTTGAAAGGGTATCAAACAATTGTATATTGTAATCCTGCTTCTGCTTCCTACCAATTCTCTTATCATTTATTTTTTAGACCCCTATTTTCCGTACCATCTGTTTTAAGACTCTTTGTTATACAGCCGTGTCTGATGGGATGTACAGTATTTGACCAAAACCGTCAACCAAATACATGGACTTATTTCCATAAGTACTTCTTCTAACTAACATTACTGCATTAATATTACTTCTAACCAGTAATAAAACTTTCCTAACTGATTCTGGTTTGTTGTCATCTGATCTACTTGGTGCTAACAAGATGTCTCTAGAACTCCATCAAGGCTGAAGAGAATGGAAAACTGGTTAGAGTGAAGCATGGAAAGACCATCTTTACTAGAGGAAGGGCATAGGAGGATTAATTGCTGCTGCTTTTCTCAGGTTCGTGCTCTTTTCGTAACTCCATGGTGGTTTGCATTCTCTGTTTTGCAATACCTTCATTAGATAGAAATCTTATCAGTTTCTGTATTACAGAGGGTTGCCCTGAGAGATGGTGAGATAGTGGTGGTTGCTTGAAATAACCATTTTTTGCTAAGAAGTTATACAGAGATTGGACCCTCAGGATGACCAAAATAGTAACCACAATATTTTGTCATTCTTAATCTCTCAGGCTTATTTTTTTGCGTAAAGTTTGTGGTATAATCTGGATTCTTGAATTTAACAAGCCAAAATCCTGTGTGCATCTCATAAAAATTTACACTGTAAGCAGGTAATCTTAGTCCCTCCCATTGTGCTTCTTGGAAGGGAAGAAAGATGGTGATTTAAAAGCAAAAATTCAAAGAGTATTCATAGTCAAATTGGTGTTGGGATGTTAAGAATCCCACTATACCCTAAATAAAAGTACTCCTAGTATCAGTTTGAAATTGAAGAAAATCGTAGAAAAGTGTAAAGATGCACCTAAATAGTGACGAATTATGCATCCCTGCTATTGACCACCGCTGACATTGTATATATTATGTGTGCACCTGTGCGGCTCCTACTGTCTGTCTTATCTCCAAAGCAACCTTGGATTTCATGTTTTTAACACGGTTTTCTTTTATTTTGCGGTGCAATGGAAGGAGGCCATCTTTTTTTAGTTAGTGAATTGGGGTTTGTCTGTAGAAGCCCAAATTTTGCATTCTAAAGGAATCACCAACGTGGCAAAGATTCTCCTTAGTGTTTTTCATGTCATAGGAATATCCCAAATAAAGATCACAGTTCTGTTATTCTACAAAACTAACTTAGTATTAATCTTCCATGATTTCTCATAATATTCAAATCAATGTTAAAAAAAATTGCCGGATTAAAAGTCTTTTCCATGTTCTTTAATTCTGGTCAACATTTATATTCGTCTTTGGAGCTGTTTTAAAAATTAAATTAAATATGTAACAAATGAAAAATAAAAAATTTATATAATCTATTGTGGATATTTATTACTTAATGAACAGATTTCATAGTTTCTGCCGACTTGCTTGTTAGTTAGAATGGCAAAGCAGGGGTGAAAATATGAAGACGAAAGATGATTTGCGTATATAAATGTGTGTATTTTCGTGGGGACTGAATTATTGTTCTCAGGTGACGAGAATTGAAAGTGAAGTATCTGTGTGACGAACAAGTAAAGATTCAAGGTTGGCTTTCTGATAAACGAACAAATTTTATGTTAGAAATGGAGATGATACTTTCACGGGCTCCTGTCTTATACTTTTCAAGTGAATGTCTGGGGTCCTCCTTCCGCCTTTCAGGTGTCTTCTCTTCTTCCCTTGTATTCATATATATATATATATATATATGTGACATACACCGCATAACAAAATTCGGTGTCAAATTCATTATCCGCTGCCCCATGTCGAGCTTCTTGGCTGAATGTGTTTTTAGGGACTCGATTTTAGACAGTTAGGTACAAAAGAACCTCTTGAATATTTGTGGGTCTAGAAAAGGAAAGATTAGCAATATGTGTTTAGGAGTTTGGAGAGAAAGGAAGACATATTAGTTTTTACAACATTTTTCTAATAAAATGTGTGTGTGTGTGTGAGAGAGAGAGATATGTTGTATAGTTAAAATAGTTTTTAACTAAATAAATAGATATATATTCTTGACTAATAAACTATAAGTGCTTTTTTTTGGGAAAAAAAAAATTAAGAGCTTTTTAGCATCCAATAATATGTGATTCTAATAATCCCAAGACGCATGTTAAAAATTTATTAAATCATTTATATAGTTATTTAAAATTTGATACTAAGGAAGAAGTCTGAGAAGAAGTCTGAGTGAAGACGGCACGAGCTCTCTACGTGCCGTTGATTCTAATATGCGTGGGCTTCGTATAGCATGAGCCCAATATAGGTTTCCTGTTTTGGTTATAGAGAGGCACAGTGGACCCCATATTCATCACGTGGAGTTTGCCAGAGTGGCATAGTCCAACTAAGAGGCGGCCTCGTTTAAATAAAATCTCCCCTAATCTTCTCTTAACCAATCACATCCCTCCTCCCACGTGGGACTTCTGACCCCACACTATACTACGTCGCCGGATCATTCCCCTCCCCCCTATATTTTAAACATTATTTTAACACCCTGTTTTTTCTTCCCCTTTTCCCCCCCTTTTTTTTTCTTTTATTTTAATAAATAAGTTAAAATATATATAATTGATACTTGTTGTGACGCAATACGTCATAAGTTATGTTAAAACTTTATCTTATTTAAAAAATGAGCTTTTAAAGTATAATTTAAACAAAATTTAAATTAAAAATAACTTTAAATCTCAAATAATGTAATAAATAAAATATAATATAATACACCAAACCCCTCCACTTTATTTTTCTTTACATTATCGTCTTTATTATTACCGGAGAAATCTTCAGCACTCTCATTAATCTATTTGTTTCTTTGAATTCTTTTCTCTTTCACCATAAAAACCCTACTTCTTCCTTTTCTTCTTCAGCCTCTTCCTCCCCTCTCTTCTGCAACTTCTCTCTCTCTCACTACATATATATATATATAATTTTTTTTTCTTAAAAGAAGTAGAACCTGCAGAATTCCATAGATGGCTGAAGATTCTTCAGCACATAAGTACATCCACAAGGTGAGCAAATTACTAAAAATTAATTACTCTCAGATCATGTTTTTTTTTTTTTTTGTATGATATGATCAGCTATATATATATATATATATATATATTTTTTTATTTATATTTGATAAAATTAATTTTGATGATGATGATTTAGGTGCATCATCTAATCGAAGAGTGTATCGTATTCAATATGAAGAAAGAGGAGTGCATGGAAGCTCTCTCCAAACATGCAAATATCAAACCTGTCATCACTGCTACTGGTATATTCACTTTGGAATATTATTATATATATGTATGTATGTATGTATCTCTACCTATACATACATATATTTCTAAGTATATATACAAACATAGCTGAGCTCAAAGCAGTATGGTATGTAGTAGAATTCTGTTGGTATATATTAGGTAGGTACAAGTAGGTGGAATAAATATAATATATATTTATATATATGTGCTGTGACTGCTGTCCTGCTTTTTTTAAAAAAATAATAAGAAGAAAGAAAAATATCACAACTCATTATTGACATAAATATTTTAAAATATAATTTTTGGTATTTAAAGGTTAATAATGATGAAAACTGTGTGTATGATTAAAAAGAGTGTGGTTATATATATATATATATATGTGTATATATATATATATTAATAAGTTTTTTTTTTTTTTTTGGTAAATATATATTAATAAGTACTTGTATATACATATACATGTATATATATATGGCAGTGTGGAAAGAGCTAGAGAAAGAGAACAAAGAGTTCTTTGACGTTTACAGTAAGAAAATGGAGGAAAAAGCATCTGAAACGAAGACAAGATAGAGAATTCACGAGCTGCTGCTATCGGATTCTAATTCCCCACAAAATACAAATATGTCTCGTCCGGATTCATGATCATATATATATTGCTACTCCTACTACTACGAACCTTTTTTTTTTTTTTTTAATTTTTCATGTATTCTAATAATATATATATATATAATAAGATGTGCAATTCCCTTTTACTCGAGGGTGACACGTGGCGAAGACATGATGTCACAATGGTCCACGTGGCGTGGTGATGGGGGCTTGTGCGGATGTCTAGGACTGCGTACGTACGTGCTGGCTGAGGCCGACGGAACAAGAAATGGAAATGGATTTTTGCATTTGCTTTTGGTTTAGTGATGATGTTTTTGTTTGTTTGTTGGTTTCTCAAGATTTGGAGGAACGTTTTGTGGACTGTTGTTTTGTTTTTTGTTTTGTTCTACGATGGAGCGGTATCGATAAATATATATACAATTAATGTAATTGAAATGTTATGTTAAATGAAATAAATGAAGTGAAGAAGAAGAAGTAGATGACGATGATGATGAGAGAAGAAAGAAAAAAAAAAAATATATATATATATATATATATATATATATAAATAAGAGGGACCATTTCCTTTCAAATCATGGGATGGTACCAAATGATGTCTTAATGCATCTATAAATATAAACCCGGTAGCGTGGGGAGTTGATGTGCAGACTTTTAATGCTTCCTCCAAGGCGGATGATCGATGTTTTTAATCCTTGTGGTGGTTAGCGCCATGTTAAAAAAAAAGCTCTAGTCTTAATGTATAGTCTTATAATGAGTGTAGAACTTGTGTAGCATTTTCCAATATACTTTCTCACCATGCTAAATAAAGAGCTTATTTTTAGAAATATTATAACTTGTAGTCTCACATTGATTAGTTAAGAAATTAATTAGATAATTATTAAATAGGGTTAATGATGCATTTTAAACTTACGAGACCATCCGAAATTGGCCAAAACCAATAATATTATTGGAATAATTTTGTCTTTTGATACAAAAATTATTTTCTTGGCACATGTGCACATTTTGGTCCAAAACTATCTGCAAATTGTGAAGGTTTTTTTTTTTATATAATTTATTCGTGTCCGGTAGCTACTTTGAGTACCAACTAAACCGAATTCGAGTCGTGTTAGACCCCCTATTTGGGGAAGGTTTCCCTACACCTATCTTTTCATAAGTAAAGTTCGAACTCGAGACCTTACGAATGAGAACCAAACTCTTTCTACTTGAGCCAACATATATTTTTTTTTGAAGGGTTCTTCTAATAATTTGTGGGAAAAAAATGTAATAAATGGCGGCCCATTTAAACTTGTGAAAAAACCATGGATAGGCTTATAAAAGTATCAAAGATATTTGGGCCTTAGGCCGAACTATATTTAAACATCAGCCCATTATTGTTTAGAGCCTTCTTAGAACGTTCTCATTCATTCTCTTCCTGTCTAATCTCTTTCGTTCTTCATTCGTTCTCCCTCTCCCTCACTGTTAAACCCTAACGCCATGAATTACGCCATGAAACCTGTAGTTGCTGCTAAAGTGAACCATTCCCACCAACCTCTCATCGCCTCTTTCCATCATCACCGTCCATTTTTCCCTCGACCGATTCCTTCATTGTCCTTCGGATGCCGGCGGGTATCACCGTATAAATTTACTTCCATCAAAGCCTCATTTTCAAATTCACCTAGAACACAAATTGTGAAGGGAAATCCTCAGTTTTCAGATGTTTTGAATTCGCTACCGGCGTCATTTCTCAGAACAACTATCTTAGCGACAGCTGCAACGGCGGCGCTCTTCTTTTGCCGGTTCAATCTTTTGACGGTTAAACCTGCTATTGCTGCTCCTGTCAGTCCTACAGTTGAGGCTGCTACAGAAGACACGGTATCGGATGTAGGGAAAGAAAAATCACTCGAAGAAGACCTGCTTAACCATCCGAATGATGTGGAGACCTTGAGGAATTTGATAGAGGCGCGACTCAAAGACCAGAAACCTCATGAAGCCATTAGCATCGTGGAGAAATTGATTGAGCTCGAACCTCATGAACAGGAGTGGCTTTTGATGAAATCACACCTGCATGTTTACGTTGGCGAGATTGAGTTGGCTAAGAAAGGGTTTAATGAGATCATAGCTAAAGACCCCTATCAAGTGGGGGCCTATCACGGTCTAGCAATAGCGGTGTCAGAGGGTGATTCTATTGAAGAAATACAGGGGATTCAGGAGAGAGTTCAGGAGGCTATGAAAATGTTGAAGGAACAGAATGGGGAAAGTGATTTAAGGGATTTTAAGCTGTTGTCAGCGCAACTTTGCGTGATTGAAGGGAATTATAAAGAAGCTCTGAAGGTTTATGAGGCCTTAATTAAGGAGGAACCGCGGGATTTTAGACCTTACTTATGTCAAGGAATAATATATACTATCTTAAGGAAGAAAGATTTGGCTGAGAAGAATTTCGAGAAGTATAGGAGATTGGTGCCCAAGAACCATCCTTATGGGCAGTTTTTTGATGATAACATGGTTGCCTCAAAGGCGCTTGGGCAGAGGATGGAGGCTGAGAGGGCAGGTTCAACGAGTTAACCTTTTTTCCTTGGATTTTTTTTTTTTTAGATTCTTGTTTTGGATATTATTATAGTAGGATTATACTTAGAGATGGAATGGAAATTTTGTTCTTGAGGTAATGAGTATTGGCTTTTATGCTATTGGATTTCTGGAACTTAAAATCATCCTACATTCTCTTTTCTCATTTGGTAAATTGTTGGCAGGTTCTAAGAATCTTAAAACACGTATGGAATGTATGAATAAATAGCTGTTTCAGAATATTATGTGATTTTGTTGTCTGTATGGAATGCATGAAGAAATTGTATTCCATATTTTTTAAAATTCTGTATGGATGAAAAGGTCAATGAAGAATTCTTATTATAGTGAAGTCAGCTATAGTATAGTTTCAAGTAGTCATTTCATTTCATGATGTACTATAATTGTAGAATAATCAAACAAATAACTCAGCTACCAAATGTTGGGGAAATTTGATATTTTAGGAATATTTCCATAGGAGAGTATGAACATCTTAAAAGACTTGAAATTAGGAATTGGATACTCCACCCGGTATGTTTACTTATCATGCTCATTTCAAAGGGATATTAGCTTGGTAGGTGAACTAAGCGATGTCAGCTAGTTTTGAGATGCTAAAATCGGGCTATTAATGCATAGAAGACCAAATTCAATTTGTTGATTAAGAAGTTAGGATTGAATCTTCGGCCAGTTGTGGTTCCAGTTTTTGTCAGATTTGATGAAAACTTAAAATGCATTTTCTTAAAAGAAATGATAGAATGTTAAAAGTTTATTTACCTGATAGGCACATTTAGATCGCAGATGAAAATGTTCAGACATCATAGAAACTTGATACTGCTGGATTGGATTCATTTTGGTAGCTTGAATGCTTTTACTTTGTACAAATATCATAAACAAGCTTAGCAGCTTTCTAGCCTTTCATTTGAAGGCAAAACAACAAAAATGAAGAGATTAATTTGCACATCTATTTGTTGTCTACCACATCACTAATGCTAATTTATTAGAGGAGATGTTTCTTTATACATCTCTCATGGTGTTTTTCCATTAGAATAATTGCAAGTGTATGTTGTATCCAATGTCTTTCATAAAGAACCTAGCATTCTGAAATGCAATCTAAGTAGAAGAAGTGCCTCTCAGTTGGCTTTGCTGGATCTTAAACATTTCTTCTTGGTATATGATGGTTTAAACAACCTGCATATGTTTCTGTTGGTATCTTCGAGTTGATTGTTTGACCAGAGGATATTATTTCTATCCGTTTGCCTATCTTTGTATGGGTAATATTTGTTACCATAGTGCTTGTATTTACATAGCAATCAAATTGCTTACAAATGCTTTCTGTGATTAATTCCAATCGAGTTTGTATTAACTCTCTGTTGATCCATCTCCATTGTGCCTGGCAAAGTATCATTACCAGTTTTTACTTGAAATTGGTTCGACCTCCAATCAAACAGGTCCTGATTGCTACTATTGGAACATGTATTTGTTACTGGACTTTTGTCAATATATATATACTTATGGGTTTTGTATAAAGGTTATGAAGTGCCCCTATTCTCATAAACTGCTTAAAGAAAAGTGAAGTAAATGTAATGCAGTGTGCTTTCTTAGAAGTTTGAAGTCTTTTTAAGCTTACTCTTGGATTAGAATTGATGTTTTTGGATTGCCAATTACTTTACTTTACTATTAGTTGAGCCAGCCTAAATATCATGACAGCTATCTGTTCTGGGACATGTAGCCCCGTCTCAATCTTGAACTGAGACGTGCCACACAGGGTTGAAATGTCCAGTCAACTCGAACTCTTTCTGAACCGTGGAGAGACATAAGCAAGTGGAACAAGCTCTTTACAATTTAAGAAATTTTTTCCTGATTTTATCATTGAAAGTTATCGCATTAGCACATCTTCATTGATCTATTTTACTGAGATTTTGAGATCTGCAAAAGCACTTTAGGTTGCAGGAAGAGAAAAGTCAGATCAGGATATCTATGGCAGCAGTTCTATATGCAGGCAATACTTTTGTACTGACTCCAGACTCCAGAGTCTCCTAAGTGAAGAAGAATCCAGTCAATCGGCAGATAGACACATCATCATGATTTCAAGAAAAAAAGAGAGAAAGAAAAGAGCGCATGGGGACGTGAATGTCTCCTCAACAAATGGCAATCCCCATAATACTAGAGAGGTAAGAGAGTTTTTCATTTTCTTTAAGGTTTGACGAGCCATTCTTCCAACCATGAATTTCTGTTACTTATTATGATCACACTCCTCATTACGTGATTGACCGGACAGCCCTTGTCGCCCCAATTTATTTATTGCACCTTCTCACGCTCCTCTCCAACCCCATGCAAGCACATGGATTTTTTTTTTTTTTTTTTTTTTTTTTAACACTACCCCCACCTTCTTCTGGCTACCCATTTATAACTTCATTATTCTTTGGATAAAGAGTATAGTATTTGGTGTGAGATTTTGCATATTTTGTGTGTATAAAAAGGCAGAGATTTTGTGGTCCTTTCACGTAGCTGGACTAAAATTTGTTGATAAACACAATGGTCTTTAATGCTTGCTTGTATCATGTATCCCTATCGATACACAAGAGTGGCAACATTTTTTGGTTTACAAAATTATATCAGTCATTTATACTGTATATAATTTTTTTTTTTTTTTAAAAAAGGTTAAATTTGTAAATTTATAGTTCGAAATAATTAAAACACTTTTTAAAATTTACAACAGGTTTGCAAAAACAAAACAGGAAATGTAAGACACTTCTTTTTCAATGTCTATGGTTTCTTATTAGGTAATACTTGATTTGATTTATAGAATCACAATAATGCTTTATTATTTTAACCACCACCCCCTACCCCTCCTCCCAACCTAGTCCTCCCAAAGAAAAAAAAAAATACTGTTGTCTGACTTAGATTAGTTTAACCTCTTGATTAATTGCACCATTTCTTCCTCTAATTATAGCGTTATTCGAAGACTATAATTGTTGTCTGAATTTGGCCCCACAAACTACTTTAATTAAAACTCTTTTCCTTACTTTTTATTATTATTATTATTTTTAAGTCAAAATTATTCAGTTAAACATCTCCATCCACCCCTCCCACGCCAAATATTTTTACCTTTTTGATTCCATCTTCAAGGCAGAAAAAATAGTACCTTATGATGACAGATCTTATAAGGCAAAAACCCCTTTTGTGTGTGTTGGAACTTATTCTAGAAGGTTTTTTTTTATATATATATATATACAGATACATAATTTTCCCATTAATTTCTTCTTATAATAATGCACGAATCTTCAAAAATTAAAATCGTGAAAAATACTTTATTTGAAAGATTGTACACATCTTTCCTTTCTTTTTCTTCCAATGTCATAGGTTTGAATTAATTAGAAGGTACGTTTTAGAAATGGGCTTGTTTTAGTGGTTGTAAGTTGTAACACTGTTTTCTTTGGGGAAGATGAAGAACAAACACATCAAGTGTAATCGGCTATTGTTCTCACAATTTTTATTTTGGGGGCTCATTTATTGCCATCATTCACCAAGACACCCACAACTTTATGCAATAATACCATTTATAAACTCATAAGTATTATATATATATATATATATATATATATTCTAATGACACAAGGTGTTTTATTCTCCCATAGTTTGTGTATGGGAGAACACTTAAAAGTCAATTTCCGTTCAAGTCATATTGGTCCCTTATGAGAGAAAATTTTACTCTCAAGTTTTAAATAATTGCATAAGAGTTTCTTACCATCTTACTAACTAGATGCAATAACACCATTTATGCTCCTAATTATCAAATTTTTTTTTTGCCTCTACATTATCTTTTGTAACATTTTATATATGAAGGTAAAATAATTTACGAAGTAAATAATAAATGTGTAATTTCCCCTTTATAACAGTCCAAAGAGGGGGAAAAAAGAAAAGAAAAGAAAAGAAAGGTTTGCAGAAGAGGAGTCTTTAATGAAGATTTTAAAACAAAGAGGAATGGCTTTTTTAACGTCGCGAAAAGGGCACTTCCCCAACCCAAACAGTTCTTTTCTCTGCCGCTATTGGCCTGCTGCCCTCACTCCTTTTACCTACCTCTTCCAAATGGCCGCAAACACAAAGAAAAGTAGTACTAGTAGTAGTAATAATACAAAATTATTTGTGAGCGAGTTTGATTTTCTTTTAATAAAATCTCGATTACAAATATCGTATACATTTTAGTATTAAAAGGAAAAATTCTCAAATAACTAAAATATCAATTTTAAGATACAATAGTGAATCAATAAGAAGTTATCTTAGATTAAATAAGATCAATAATTCAAAATTATTTAAAATTTAGAGCTAAAACTTCATCATATAAGTCCGCCCCCTCAAACAGAAGTGAAATTCCAAAAATTGAAAAAAAAAAGAAAGAAAGGAAGTAATAATAGAGTACAACAACATGATTCTGACTACTTTATTGTTCCTCAACATGATACTATTTATTACTAGTAAATCTCCCCATCATTTTAGAATTCCCAATTTCCCATATCCCTACCCCACCTCCTCCTCCTAACTCACTCCCAGTCTTAAGTAATTCTTTTAGTACTAGAGAAAATATTTTTTTAGTAATTCTTAAGTAACATTTAAAATATTAAAAATAAAATTATAATTTAAGTTTAAAATTAATTTTTGGAGAAAATAGTGTCCAAATAGAATGCAAGCTTCGTTGGGAATCAACGGCTCTGTACTAAACAAGAATTAGTAGCTATAAAGGTAACCAATTAAAGACAGTATTTCTTTTTCTTTTATTTATTTATTTTTTTATTTTTTTTTTTATATTTTAAATAAAAAGGTAGCAGTAGTACATAATTAACACTGTTTGATGATAATGACTGCCCGAAACAGTGAAGCATAAATCAAAGGACTCTCGTGAGTTTTTTTAATAATATATTATTAAACCACAAATATAAGAAACAAAATTAATTAATTAATTAATTAATTTATTCTTAATTTAATATATTATTATACAATTTAAAAATTATAATTAATCAATAAACATAACATTTTAAAACATGAGTGAAAAAATAGAGTCGAAAATAGATATATAATCATAAAAGGAGACGCGAAATCCCATGTGCCGGAAATTTTGCGTATTACTCTCCCAGATCTTGACTCATCCGAGGAATTTTATCTGGTGAATTTTTTTTTTTTTCTCATCCAAAAAAAGCAAACCAATAATAATAATAATAATAATAATTACGAAAAAGTAGAGAAAATGAGTAATATATATCTGGAAGAAAATTCCTGATCACGTACATAATAATAATTATTATATATATATATATATATATTTTTTTTTTTTAAAAAAGGTTCGAATTTGTTTGATATAATTGCACAATCAGCGGAAAAAGGCAACACAGCGCCTACAAAAATATACAAAAAAAAAAAAAAGGATAAATAGAAATTTGCTGGGCCTGTGTACCTTAAGATAGGTGAAATTCTACCAAAGATTTTTCTTTGATGGGTCCAATTCAAGTTTTCTTTAGCTTTACGACAAGGATGATTCTATCCAATCAAATTCGAGCGTGGTAAAAAAAATTATATACACAAATTTCCATTTTACTATGCCCACAATCATCGTCTAATAATACTAATAATTACTACTATACGTATAGCCCATATATATAATTATATATATATATATATATATTTTTTTTTTTGATTAGACTATTTTTTACATTGAGTTGTATTTGTAACGTTTAACTCTTAGTTAGGAAGAAGAATTTATCTTAACTTTTACATGATACTCACTAAATGTTAAATTTTCAATCTTCGTATGAGTTGACAATGCTTTTTTTTTTTTTTTTTTAAAAAAAAAAAAAGAAAACTATGAAAAAAATTTGCATTTTTGACATACGGACAAGAGGAGTTAATGCAGTATAGAACTTTTTTCTTTTCTTTTCTGATGAATAATGTAATAAAGTCGAAACTCAAAATATACGGGTCCTTCTCAAATATATATATATATATATATATATAGGGTTCAGTAAAATGTCTTTCGCATGGACATTCGTATTTATGACGTGGAAAAATCCTAGACATCCACTTGGCACAAAAGACCAAACACTCGCCACCCGAGTAGGCTTTAGTTTCTATCATGCCCCCAATTCTATAGGGTCGTCTTTCCCTCGTGTCGCCCGATTCCATTTTCAAACTCCAATTCAAAAAAACACACATATCCACACTCTCTCTCTCTCTTCTTCTCTAGTTTTTTTCCTTTGCTGCTGCTGCTCCTCCTCACGGAGCTAAAAACTAAAAAAGTTTAAGAAAAATAAAAAGGAAAAACACCGCCGGAGGGAAGGGAAGGGAAGGGAAGGGGAGGGGACCGTGCAGCCATTAATGTCGTCTCTCTCTGTCACTGTTCAACCGTTCTCTCTCTAAAATTTACTTGTATGTATGTATATGTTGTATTTATGCGTCTGTGTGTCAGTGTGCATAGTTCTTCTCTCCTGTTGTGTCACTGAACAACGAGCAGAGGTTTTGTGAGAGGAGGAGAGAGACGATGGCGAGAGGCTGATGCATGTCTTTTTTTGTGTGGTTTGATGTTGTTGAAGTTCGAAATTTGAAAAAAAAGAAAAATGAGCTGAGAAGGAACTAGGTTTTAGTGGTTGAGGTCGCTGTTGTTGTTGTTGTTGCTGTTGATGATGGTGGTGGTGGCGGCGTTGTTGTGGCGGTGGTGTTAGTGATTGCTAGTGATGATAGTGAATTTCGAGGAAGTTTTATGCCCGTGATTTCCGATCTAAGTGTTTTTTCTCGGAATCTTCTTCCTTCTTCGCTTTCTCTCTCTTTTTTTTTTTTTTTTTTCTTTTTCATTTTTATCTTTCTGTTGGCATCTTTTCCATTGACTCTTCTCTCTCTAGCTTGAATTTTGAAAATGGAAAAAGCTCGACATAGGAGGTCTAGAAGTGCTGCAAGTGTTGAAGGTCAGTATTTACTCTAAAATAATACGTATGCACAAGCTAATGGTTGCAGATATGTCAAATGTTACATGCAATCTTTATGTGGTTCAGCGGATTTGGAAGACGAAATTTGAAATAAGCAGTTTGAATTCTTAAAATTTTTTTTTTTGGGAAAATATTTCTTTTACAAAATTTATATTTTATTACCAAAATTCTTTATTTGCTAGTTGCTGCTGCTAGGATTTGAAATTTGGAAGAAAGAAAGAAAAGTTTGAACAAGCGAGGAGTTAGATGGTAACTAAAGGGAAGAAAAGTTCTTTAAATTAGCTGAATTTCCTATTATTATTCTCTTTTATACATGGAAACCTCTTGGGCTAATTTCCTTGCTCTGGTTGATTTTTCTCATTATGATTATTAGTTTTTTTAACCTTCGCCATAAAAGCAGATATTTCGGGGTTTCTTCTTGTTCTCAAATCTTTTTGACATTTTAAAATGAAATTCTCATAATAGAGGCTGAAAACTTTCTTCATTACTGCAAATTTACATTTTATCAACATTTATAGTTCCTGAGGCAGTTCTGGTAATTTCTGTTTACTGGAAATGATGTTCTATTTAATCTTTCACATAATTAGATTAACAAACTAGGAGACCAAAGGTATCTTGGGCTACTTTCCGCTTCTCTTTCTACTGTTAATAAACTTGATTGAAGTAGTTTTATCATGGGGAGGGATTAACTATTGACTCTGTTCTTGCTTTTCAAAAAGCATGTTTTGTTTGTAAATTGAATAAGGTAGGCCCTTACTATACTCTAGTGGCGCCAGCATAATTTTGCATGTTTTTTGACGAAATTTTGGCTTATAATGAGTTATAATTAATTGCTGGGCCTCTTCTCCCTGGAGTTGCGCATTCTTTCTTAATTCTTATGCGCTTTTGGTATCTTCTCCAACACTTTGTTTCCTTATTTTATTTGTTCTATTTCTTTATAATGGGCATAACAATGATTAAAGAGCTAAGAATTATTTTCTGGGTAAGAAAATACGGGAAGCCTCAATTTAATCCAGAAAAGGAAAACAGAAAAAAACAGAGGAACAAAACATCACCTTTTTCTTTTTGTTTCTTCTTTCCTAATTTCATTTGGTTGCTGCCTTATAATCATCATGATCATCATTTGTTGAGTGACTTGGAATTTATATTGTTTGATCCGATTATGAACCGACCTTTTTTTGAGATGGAAAAAATGGAAAAAGGAGAAAAGCTATAGATTAGGTAAAATTATTGATCTATCTATGTAGGTCTCGAATCATGTAATCTTTGTATTTCTCTTTAGGTTATTTTCTTGTCCACTGCAACGTCATCATTGCAATTTGAATTGCTTTAGAATATTTTGAAACTATAATCTGTGATAGAATGGTCCAGATTCATATGTCTGGCTTCTTGATTATGTTCCACCATCCAGTTCATTCCACTTGTACAGTTACCTTCATGTGTGTCAAGGTTGATTCATTTTGTATTAATGTCCAGGAAATTTCCAGGTTCGCCAACAAAGAGCTGTTCAATGTTTGGTTTCTGATTCTCATTCCTATAGTGAGGGTATTTCTAAAGAAGATCTGGTAAGCACGAATCTATGACTCTCTGAAGGGTTTAGTACCCTAATATTTTTTTTAGTCACCCATTGCCCTTGTGCTGGTGGCATGAATTGTTTATATAAGTTTGTCATTTTATTTCTATGTCAATACAAATCATAGAAATTTAGTTAGTTGACATCACATTTATGTCAGAATGCTGTGAAAAGATGTAGTGGAACACCAATGAAGAAACTGCTGGCTGAAGAAATGGCAAAGGAAGGTGAAGTTAAGAGAAGATCACCCAATGTCATTGCCAGATTGATGGGTCTAGATGTGCTTCCATCTCCGCAGCATGGGCATAGACAGCAAAAGAAGCTGTTTGAGAAGCATCAGCAAAGGAACACATCAAGAAACATCCATCACAATGACCACTTCTACGAGGATCAATCAAGTAGAAGGAGCTCAGTTGACCAGAGAGATTTCAAAGATGTGTATGAGGATTTAGAAGCATCGCATGTAGTAAATTGCCGTTACTCATCAAAATGGAATAAGAACTCTGGGCTGATAAAGCCTGAAATGGAGCTTATTCAGCAGAAATTCACAGATGCAAAGCGTCTTTCCTGTAGTGCAGAACTTCAGGTTTCAAAGGAATTTGATGACACTCTCGAGATGCTTGATTCAAATAAGGACTTGCTTCTGAGATATCTTCAGCAACCAGATTCTTTGTTCACAAAGCCTTTGCATGATCTGCAGATTGCCTCCTCTAGATCTTGCTATGATCGTATGGCATCTTTAGAAGCAACAAATTCCAGAGCCAAAGGTTGGAAATCAGAAAGAGATGATGCATGCAAATACAGCATTAGCTCTCACCCAAAACGTGAGGATGGTCTTCTACTTCAATCAAACAGGCGCCATAATCCATGTAGTCCTTGCGATCCTTCAAGGAATCATTTAGATGTTAAAAATGAGGAAAATGTGCTTCCAACAAGAATTGTGGTGCTGAAACCAAACATAGGCAAGACCGGCAATTCCATTACTTCGGTTTCATCGCCAGAGTCCTCACATGCTCATCCACCCTCTTATAGGAAAAATTTGGAATGTAGAACTGCCAAGTCTGATGAAGTAGTACCGTGGAAAAAGAAAACTTCATCTAGTGGTGTAATTTCCTCAAGCCCCAAATCAAGAGATGATAGAGCATTTGCCAGAGAAGTTACCAGGCGAATGAGAGAGAATCTTGAGTCATTTGGTGGTGGGCTGAATATTTTGACTCATTCTGGAGCAAGAGGATATGCAGGAGATGAGAGTTCTTGTGATGCTTATGAAAGTGATTCTTCCAGTGAATCAGGAGTAAAGACTGTGTCTCCCAGTAAAGCACTTGATTGGAATAACTGGTGCAAGCGTCCATCACGTCCAAATGAATCAATGGTGAGTAAGGAAGCAAAGAAAAGAATGTCCGAGCGGTGGAAGATGACTCACAGGCGTCAGGATGTGGAATCATTTGCTAAGAGTAGCACACTTGGAGAAATGCTTGCTGTACCTGACAAGGAAACAAAGCATGAGACCTTAATGATTTTGGACAGAGGCAATGAAAATTTGTATTGCCACAGCAATTATTCTGGCTGTGATAGTCCTTTGGGCATCAGCAGTAGGGATGGTTGGAGAGATGGGTGCCTCAAAAACTCATCTACGTCAAGATCCCTTCCTCCTTCCTTAATTAGCAGCAGAAGTTATAGATCAAATGGACGGCGTGAAGATATGGTTATGACGAATGAGACAAAATATCTGAGAAGAAGTAAGGCAAAGAAGGGAAATCTTATTCAAAGAGAAAGCTATTTATCAGGAGACAAATCAAGCAGCAGAAAACCTTATCCCTGCAGTGAGGATGCTAACTCTTCTCTAGATGTTAATGCCAGCCTGCTTCAGGAAAATATCAGCGCTGACAAGGAAGACCAAAAAGAAAAAGACATTATGCTTTCCAAGGTTCCTGTTACCAGTGATCCCTGCACAAGCTCCATAACCGATGCAGTGCTAGATGCTATTCAAGAGAGTTTAACATTGACTGTGGACCTTCCAGTGGATTTGCAATCCAGGCAATCAGATAATATGACAGAGAACAGTAATTCTGATGCTCATCAAGGAACTACGTGGCAACAGGTTTGGGCATTCAAATCTATTACTATTTTTTTTTTGCAGTTTGCACAGAACAATTTATGGTTGCATATTTTTATGTGCTACTCTTCTTTTATAAATTCATTTTTGAGCAGGTATCTGTTTGTTGGTAGCAGTTTCATCATGTGATTTTCGGTTTACTTTTAATTCTTTTAATTCATTATCTCAAAAGTTGGATAGCCAATTCTTATCATCATCTTACTAAGTGAAGCATGTAAGGGTCCAGGTTTTATGATTTTCATTTGCATTTTATTGCATATAAATTGACCATCAGAATAAATGTTAGTACATTGTGATCATTAGACTTGTGTATATCCTCAAAAAAAGGTTGATATGATCATGAGGCCACACATGAAGGTTGAAATTGGAAGTCTGATGCTTTAAGCAGTGCCTGGACAAATATATATACTAGGACGCTTCCACTTCAGTATCTTAAATTTATAGCATTAGCTACATGATTGAAGGTCCACCTAAAATAAAAGGACTGATGTGAAACAATTTTCCCACTGATCTTGCCCTTTTTCCTGATTTTACAGTAAGCTCCGAAAAGTTTCTTAACAATCATTTATGTTCCAGGATGAACCAGTGAGTCAATCTGAAGGAGTACCTTCTTCCTCTCAGTGCCCTGGACCTGAACCAGAATCCTCAGAAAGCTCAAAGGAGGCTGACCACCCTAGCCCTGTCTCTGTTCTTGAAGCCTCTTTTGTAGAAGATGTATCATCTGGTTCAGATTGTTTTGAGAGAGTCAATGCTGACCTTCATGGTAACTAAGAAGCATTCTCAGCCACCTGTTATTACTGATTAGTCTGTGAACTCTTGGAATGATACACATTATCTCTTTCACAATTGGTTTAGTGAGATATTTACAGCATGGCTCCCTCAATGATTTGCTCCCTGACCCAATTTTGAAAAACTTTGAAGTCACCTTTATAAGAGCCTTTTGATCAGCATAATGATAAACTTCTATTATGATTGCAGATTTCTCTCTCTTAAATTCCTCCTTTTTAACCCTTTCTAATTGTGGCTTCTTTATATTCTCTTGCTAGAACTTCGAATGCAATTGCAACTCCTCAAGATGGAGTCAGAAGGAGGTTATGCAGATACACCAATACTTACTATGTCAAGCAATGAACTTGAGTTCCATCACTCTGAATGTGTTCTTCAAGAAGGGTGCAACTTGGAGGTTCAAGGTTGGAAGTCTCTCTACATAGACGAAGTGCTATTCAATGGTGGGCTTGATGAGTTTAGCCCCGACACATTTTTGGCTACATGGCACTCTCCTGAATGCCCTTTAGACCCATGGGTGTTTGACAATCTTGAGAAGAACTATGGTGAAGAAACAACCAGGTTGAGGTTTGAAAGGAAGCTATTGTTTGACCGCATAAATTTGGCACTTGTACAGATGTTCAAGCACCATATTGACCCATGCCCTTGGGTGAAACCAAGGACATGTGCAGTTAACTTGAAGTGGGACAAGTATGGGGTGAAAGATGCATTGCTTTCCTTCTTAGCTAACCAGGAAATTGAAGCAAATGGGGAGAATCCAGAACAGGTGCTGGACAGGGAGATGTGCTGGACAGGTATCAGAGATGACATTGATATTGTAGGTAAGGAAATTGAGAAAATGTTGATATGTGACTTAGTAGTAGAGCTATTAACCTTGTAGAGTTGTGGAGAACTTGGGTAGCTTTAGTAGTTTATATAGAAACTCTAAAGCTGGGTACTTTTAGTCTATAAAGACCAATAAATTAAACAAAATACGAAGTCATCGGGCAATGGTTTTCTTTCGACATTACGAGAATAATCAAAGTAAGTTCTCTAGTATTGGGCTGCTAAAACAGTGTGGTATGTAAAGCCCAACAAGTAATTAATTGCAAAAATTGGATTGAAAACTATATGGGATGTATGTAGCCCACTAAACAACTAAACAATTTACGCACTCATATTAACCAGAAATGAATCTATCTTAAAAAAATTTCTTTTGTATATTAATTATATGATTAAACAGTATGATAAATTTTGTTAATATCTCTCGATAATAATAAAAAAAAAAATATAATCCATTTGTACAAGAAATACATTGGTAGAGCGGAGGACTGTATGTGGGAAGTTTTGATTAATTTTTTAGAATTTTTGACATTAAACATTTATTATAAAATGAATAATTTTTCTAAGGAGCTATAAAAATATAAGATAAATTAGATATTTATTATTCTCATTTCTTATTTTGATGTGGGACAGGTATCACATTGTCAAGAGGGTATATAAAAGAAAAAGAGAAGATGCCTGCCTCCATTCAACAAAGTCACCATAATAGATAGCCCATTAATATTATCATTCTAAACTCTTCTACATAAATTTTGGATACAAAGGTACAAGAGGGAGGGGGAGAGGATCATAAATAATTCAGAACAAAATTAAATTAACTGAGTCCCTGCATGAAAATGGATTGGGTGGTGTGGTTTCATCATCATCATCGTCGTCGTCGTCGTCGTCGTCCCAGCAGCAGCAGCAGCAGCAGTTATTTTTGATGGATGAAGGAGGAGGGGGCAGTGAATTTGAAGGGTTCCATAGTTGTGCAGTCTTCACCTTTGATATGCTATTAAGGACTCCCAATGGTGTCACGTTTCCCACAACTGTTACCTTCTTCGCCGCAAAGTCTATGTTGAAAGATGAAACCCCTGTTGTTGTTCATTATACACATTTTCATGTGAGGACTATTCACTGAGTTTTACTAATATCACGTTAAATTATGGCTATTTTAAAAGAAAGACGAATAAATTTATAATTTGAACAAACAAGAACAACATCATCATCCATGAATTCAATAACAATTAAGGAAAAAGGATGGAGGTGGTTGTGGTGGTGTGCTTTGCCTAGACATAAAAAAGTGTTGTTTCCTCAATTTTCAAAGTAAATAATTTAAGAAAGAAAGGGGGAGAAGGAGAAAGAAGTGACATTACATTACATGAAATGATATTAATACCATACCTTCCATTCTGGATATGTGTTTCCTCATCTTCCTCTCACATCCTCTACAATGCAGTGATACTCTAAGAACAACAACTACCTGCACACACACATTTAAAGTCATATATATATATATATATTTACATTCATAATAATTTCATATAAAACCCACTACCCCACCTTCCACTTCACCCAGGACCACCACCAGAATACTACCCCATACAATAAATTTCTCCTCAAATTTCAACCTGGCCCTCATATTATTGCTAAACAATCATTGGGTTCTTGAATTCTTTCAAGACAGAAGAAGAAGTTCATAAACCAAATGATTAAAAAGGGTGGAATGCCCTGCACTGCACTGACTTCCAAGAATACTTACTTTTTTCCAATCTTGAAAAAGACAGTAATTGATTGATTGATTGATTGATTACCTGGTCTTGAGAAAGAGATGAGGATGAGGAGGATGGTGGTGGGTTAGATTTGGAAGGAGAAGGAGAGATTTCATTATCATGATGATCATGATCATCATTTTTGAGGACAACTTGGGCAGTAGTAGCAGAGTTGGAAGTTTTTTCATCAACAGGGAGCAACTTGAGTACAGGATCAAAATCAGATATGACATTCAAGAATTTAGCTTGATCACTCAGTAGGAATCTAGAAGAACCACCAGGTGGGCTGATAAAATCACCTGCCTTTGTACTACATCTCCAACTCTTGTAATTCGTCCTTGTACTTGTTAAAATACCCTTCTCCCGGTGATCATCATCATCATCATGATCATCAAAATCAAAATCAGCCCTCCTGCCGTTGGATGATGATTTTTCTGCTTTGGCTGTGTTTGTGATCTTCTTCTTTTTCTTTTTCTTGAGTTCGTTTACAATATTATTCTTCTTTGAATTGGAATTTGAAGAAGAAGCAGAGGAAGAGGAAGAAGAAGAAGATAGGGGGATGGTTTTACCAATTCCAAGTCGTCGGGGATCTCTGATAATGGGATTATAGCGGTCGATGGTTCTGCCATTGCTGCCGAGTGGAAGAAATGTAGAGGATGAAGAACCTTCTTCTTTTTCCATGCTTAGACATATGGCTGTTGCATCTTGAGATGCACAGAATATATCTATTCCTTTCATCTCTTTTATTTTATCTGTTCTTTTAAGAAGAAATGATGAGAATTGGAAATTGAAATGGGGAATGGAAGGGACAGCTTGGCTTAGGTTATTATGAGAGAATCTGCATTGTTGTGAATGGGGATGGAATGGAATGGAACTACCTTACCTTTGCTTTTTCATTTATGCCTTCTCTTTACAATTTCTTCTTTCTGGAGAGAGAGAGAGAGAGAGGGGGGGTCTACATTCAAAAGACAATAAATAAATAAAACAAAAACAGATGAACAAGATATAAAAATACAATGGGAACTCAATTCACCAATTTTTACTTTTACCATTTTCGCCATTAATGGAGAATTTTTTCCTTTTAATTTCTGTAACGCATATATATATATATATTTAAGAAGCTTTGAAGAAAAAAATGGAGGTATAAGGAATTTGAACATAATACTGACAAGAAATTAAAACGGAAAACAGTGCACGAGGTTCTGTCTTCCTCTGCCCTGCCCAAGGACTAAATTTTAATAGACTCGATTCTTTCTGCAAAAATCGGAGTGGTGGTAGTAATTTTTATTTATTTATTGGCCATAGTAAATATATATATATATATATTGAAAAAAATTATGGTTTGTACTACTATTATGATGATGAGGAAGAACAGAAAACATGGCCTACCAATGTATAATAAAATTCTCAGTTGGAAACAGGAGGGTGGGGATGGGGGCATTTATTAAGTTTTATTATTAGCTAATTAATTTTTATTTATTTATTACAAGGTCCAAAACATCATTAAAACACAGTTGCTATTGTCAGAGAAGCCTGAAGAAACACCATTACTCCTTGTTTGGATCTTTTTCATTACTATAATAATTATTTCTCAACGGTTATGTTTTTTTAATTTAGATGAAACCAAGAAGAATCATAAAATTTTAAAATTAACTTCCCTTTTTATAAAATATATAACTTCAACAATTTTCTATCAATTTTCAAATTTTTATACAAAATTTTTTGTGTATGAATTTTAGAGGAGATAGACAAAACAAAAGCCCAAAAGATGGGGGAAAAAGTAGTAGTAGAAGAATATAAAGGCAAGTAGAAGTAAAAGTACTTTCTTATGGAATCGAATACTTGGGATTGATAGTTGCTGGATTCTTCTTTTGGAACAAATTCTGTTTTGATGCCAAACCATCTGTACATTTGTTCTTTCTTTCCTGTGGATTATTTTTTTTAACATACAAACAAAGTCCACTTTGAGCGTCTACCATTTTCAAAAGCTTCTTCCCCACTGGAATCAGATGCCCACAATAATATCATTCATTATCCATCACCCTTTCTCTTCACTCACTCTTTCCCCTTGAGAGCACATCTTTCCTTTTTTTTTTTTTTTTTTTTTTTTAACTCAAGAAAAAATAGGATTCCTCATATTTATCACACCGACTTTCTCAATAAATGGGGATTTCCAATTTACATTTCAGTCTTTTTCTTTCTGTTGCCTTTCCATTCATGAGACTACTGTATGCAATTGTATTCAGTAATTTAGAACTGATAGTTGGGACCATTCTTTTACAAGAGATAAATTTCAAAGATAAAGCAGCCACTTGCCTAACTTTCTTCAGATTTCATGGATGTCTTTATGGTATTATTAGCAAATGATCAAATCTATATCATCAGTTTATAATCCAATTCATAAGGATTGTAATCAGAAAAAGGTAACCTCAGGACAATTGTGGGTTTTCTTCAAAATTTCAAACTTAAATTCAAATTCATATCATGTGACAACAACTTTCTATCATCTCAACTCTAACTCTAACTCACTTTATTCTCACTTTTAAAATAAGTCCAAATATCATTATAATGTTTGGCAAAATACACATTAAAATGAATTGCCAACTATAGATATGGGCTGAGTAAGAAAATTTGTAGAACCCCCTCCCACCCTACGACTCTAACCTAACCCAAGCTTTAAAGGTGTACAGATTACCTTAGGAGGGTATGGTAACTAATAAATTCCTTCTTCAAACAAATAGTCTAGTATTTATCATATTTCTCTTTGTATCAAAGGGACTAAAAAAAAAAATAATAATAATTTCAATTCCTATTAATCCAGAATCTAGATACAAAATCAAAATTTAGATAAGAAGAATGGAGACATCTTCCTACAGATGGCAAGTATGGCATCCAATATTTTCTATACTAAATATCAAGTCAAAGTGGCAAAACCTTAAAGCATTACTGAAAGGAATAGAAATATAAGACATGCTTTCTACTCTATACATACTTGTCTGGACATCCCTCTCATTTGTTGCCTTTCCCTTCGTCTTCATTCAATATACGGTTCCGGAAATCATTCACCATCATAGGCAATCCTTCACGCAGGGATACTGTAGGCTCCCAATTTAGGAGTTCCTTTGCTTTGGTAATATCAGGCTTCCTTTTATGTGGATCATCAGCTGTGTTAGGTTTAAATTCAATTGTTGCACTTGAATCAATTGTTTCCTTGACAACCTGTATTTGAGAAGAAACAAGATTGACTGATCTGAACAAGTGGAGATGGTATAGCTTAACAGGGCTACTGTGTGCAGAATGTTACGAGATAGAGGATCAATCAGCAATACAAACCTCAGCAAGCTCTAACATAGTGAACTCCCCTGGGTTACCCAAGTTGAAAGGCCCGACATGCTCACTTTCCATCAGTGCCACCAAGCCATTAACCTGATAAAATTGAAACGGAAAATTGTGAACTTCAGCACACCCAACATCTCCACAACCTTCCCCTCACTAGAACAAAATATTGAGATCAATTTTGCTGCACTCTTCAATAGGTAACCAAAGATTTTCTCACTGAAATCCACAAAATCTTCAGGCACTTAATCCTTTACCATGAAAAGTCCTCAAAATATTCTCACAAGATAATTGTGTCGTCAAATGCAAGATGGTTAGACATAAGATAATTGCAGGAAACAAAGTTTTAGTTGCAACAGTGAGCAGTCTATAAGAAATACTGTGCTTGGACATTCTGATCTAGCAAGATGGTTGGCACTTGGCAGAGAGGGAAAACATGATGAGTATTCTTAGCAGAAGGGGCAAGATGCCAATCACAAGAACTTGACATACCAGGTCAGATACAAATTGAAAGCTGCGGGTTTGCTTCCCATCACCATACACTGTAAGTGGTTGTTTACGGATAGCCTACATGCATCAAATTCCAATTAATAATGCTGTTTAATATAGAACCGAAAAGGAGAGATGTCTGCATGCAGAATTGCAGCTTCACAACTCAACCACAATGACATACCTGTGCAACAAAATTGCTTACGACACGTCCATCATCAAGACACATGCGAGGGCCATATGTGTTGAAAATCCGTGCAATTCTCACCTGCATAGTGTAAGAAAGGGAATTAGATTTATGTTTCATTCAAGACAATCATTGATATTGATGACATATATTGAAATCTCTATGGATCCCAATCATGAGTGCAGGTGGCCCTTCTCCTACGAGCAAATTGGAAAGTCCAAAAGACATTGCAAGTAAGATTGAAATTAAGGATGAAATATACTAGGTTGGCTAAACTTGAAACCCTACATGGTATAAAAGATGAAACATTCCCACATGATTTTTGTGAAATAGGTTTAATTTACGCATAACATAAAAAGAAGACAATTACAGAGAATAATCCTTCATTTGTTACATGCATGTTCAATGTAATGAAAAAGAAACAAAGTTGTGTTTGAGATATAGCAAAAACCATTTTAGATTTTGGAATTATTTAATTGGGTAAAATTGAAGTATTATGTTCAATATCTCTTCAAAACAAATGAGTAATACGAGGAAGATAACCACAATCAACAACTCACTCATAAATGAAAACTCAAGGCAGATGTAACTCAGGAAATGTGGATAACCATGAAAAGTCTAACCATTTTAATAACAATCTAAGTAATGAACAAAGATTCCAAAGCAATGACTAAATACCTCAACTTCTGCACCGCGGTGATAATCCATGGCCAAGGTTTCAGCAGTTCGTTTCCCTTCATCATAGCAGCTCCTAACACCTGGTTGTTTCAAGAATTAAACAGCATAAGACATTCAGCTACTTAAAACACCATGAATATACCAAAGCAGAAAGGTGAAAGTTTTACGAGTTGCAGCATACCAATTGGATTCACATGTCCCCAATACGTTTCCTTTTGGGGATGCTCAAGTGGATCTCCATACACCTCACTTGTGCTGGTTAACAAAAATCTTGCTCCAATTCTCTTGGCAAGACCCAACATATTCAACGTACCCATCACATTTGTCTTGTAATCACAAGTCAAGGATTTCAAATAATTCCAAACCTCAACAAGCACTTCAAAGTAAAACAAGACCAGAAAAACAGCTACAAACATATAAATTAAATACACAAGTATTCATAACCCATTATCCAGAGAAACATCAAATATATATATAACTTTTTTTTTTTTCAAATAAGTCAAATATATATATAACTAAACATGAAGAAAAACAAGATAAAGGTGAAAAAAAATGCAAAAGGATATAATAGTTTTGACGGGATTATACTTGTAGTGAACAGGGGATGCAGGACAAGCTAAATGGTAGATCTGATCAACCTCCAACAAGATGGGTTCGACGACATCATGCCTAATCAACTCAAACCTTGAATTTCCAAAATGATGCATCACATTTTCTCTTCTACCAGTAAAAAAGTTATCAATGACAATAACATCATCACCTCTAGCAATCAATTTATCCACTAAATGACTTCCAACAAATCCAGCTCCGCCAGTCACCACTACCCTCATCCTTCTCCTCCCTATACCCACAGGAACTCTCCCAGTCCCCTTATTATTATTATTGCCTCCAAAGCCATAGTTTGCATAGGCGCTATTCTTCGCAGACATCCGTGAATAGGACGACGTCGTAGTGTCTTCCAATTCATCATTTACAGTAAGGTGTGATCTGGGTTGAGGGCGATCGGAAGAAGGATTCAGGAGGGATAAGCTGGGCTGAATGATGAAAAAAGTGGAACCAATTAGAATGCCAACGAGAATGAAGAGAAGTCTCTGTTCCTTCAGCAGGTAATTGAGAGATCTGGGGAGAGATCTGGGATGTTTGAGCGATTTGGGAGAGTATGGAGGCGTACTCGATGTAGGAATCTCCTCATCTCGCCTGTGATTCGTGCTGGATTGCTTATACAATTGTTTCATGGCCACTTCCTTCCTTCGCAGTGAATCAAACAAGCTTTTGGATCACAGACGGGATTCAGATGAAGAATGAAAGCTTCACTTTGTGTCAAGACGGGAATTCATGGGGAAAAAAAAAACTCGAGAGATTATGATCTTGTTTGAAGGTTTTCGAGGAAGATCTATCCAGCAGCTATGGCGTTTTTGGTACCAGGTGAACTTCAGTTAGCTGTATAATTTTATTTTTTTAAAAAATATATATATATTTTTTTTTATTTTAGCCCAAAATTTGTGGATTTTTTCCCTCTCCCGCTTTAATTGGATCTTCACTTCTAAAAATAGTAATACTAATATTCATATTCTTTTTTTTTTTATTATTATTATTCATTTAAAAATTGAAGCCCTATAAAAATTAAATAGAGAAATGTGTATATTATTATTAATATATATTTCAATTATATAAATTATTATCTCATTTCACATTATACATTTTTTCCCCCTTACCCAATATACAATCATCCCCTTAAATTCCAAAATGAAAAAATTAAGGAGAAACTGAAAATATTAATTATTATTTTAGAAGGTAAAAATAATAATAATAATTTGGGTACAGAAATGCCCAGCAAATATTGGGCTTATGGATTCATTCAAAATTGTGAAAAAAAAAAAAATTCGACCACAGTGGGAGTCGAACCCACGACCTTCTGATCCGAAGTCAGACGCGCTAATCCACTGCGCTATGCGGTCTTATTTATTTTATTTGTTAAATTTTATTTAATTATTCTAAAAAATATATTTCAAGAATTTTTTTTTTACAGCCTATCCTCATCAACAAATTCGAGAGGGATTTGTGTGAGGAGATTCCCAATATTGCAACATATAACTCATGTGTCAAACTCAGATCTCTCTTTTGGTAAACCATGTGAGACACCAAAATAAAAAAAGCCAAACCAACTAGAGTATCTCTTTTGGAATTTTTTCATTTGAAGTGCAATAAAATTCTTTTGATAAAAAAAATTGCTTAACCGTATGGTGAAGATGGAAGAGGACAAAATGAGTACTCTCTCTACTTTTGTGTGGTTGGCAATGAATTTGGAAGAGTAACCATATTTATCAGTCATCAAATTGAAAGCAAATATTTTTCAAAGATTCATGATCAGATGTATCTTTCGTTGTCATTCTGGTGCTTTTTACTATATATATTTATGAACTGTGATGGTTACTGTGTGGGCTGTGTGGGGTGGCAAATTAAAAAAAAAAAAAAAAAAGAAAAAGAAAATGGAAATTTTATATATATATATATATATATTTATATACATATATAACGCCACCCCCCTCGTTTCGTCAATATATATAAATAGAAAGCTCAACGTAAAAGTCAATTTTATATTTTTTTATGGTAACTTCCCAAGTCATAGTGTTACTCTTCCTCCCCGGGTGTTTACTTTCAACTGATAATGTTCATATATATATATATATTTTTTTTTTTGTCCGGGTTATACCCGAATAATCTATACCTGGATCCGACAACACTAAATTGGGTTGACAGTACTAAGGCTGAGTTGGGTGTCGAACTCCCATCCTTTGAGCAAAGAGTGTAGTTATTGACCACTCGACCACAACACACTTGACGATAATATTCATATTCAATCCTCAATCCATAGTTTGGGAGAATGAAAAACACATTATAAAAGTATACAAGATTTACCTATATATTTAGGTGAGATTTTCTTTAATAAGTATATATTTTTTTTTCATTTCTTAATACAAAGAAAATAATGAATAATATTTGATTTTATAAAATTGATAAACAAATTAAAATTAAAATGGAAGTATTAGTACTTAAGGTAGTATTAGAAGGTGTGGATGTGTGTGAACAATGCTTTTCGAAATTTGATGCCACTTTAATGCACGTGTCGCACATCATTTACGACACATGAAATACTGTTTCTGTATTTTCTACCTTTTTCCACATATTTTATATATATATATATATTCACATTTACACGTACCAATCTAGTTTTTTCATTAGTCAATGATCCTATATTTAATTCGTAATTTTATATAATATTTACAAATTATATATATATATATATATATATATAAAAGGTATGGGGACCAGAAAAGACAAAATTAAAGATAGTGAATAATGCAAAAGTGGTCATGAAGAATTTGTTGTAGTATTCATTTTTGTTGCCAACACAGCTTCTCATGCATTTATTTTTTATTTTTTCCAACCTTTCATCACCGCCAAAGAATTTCTTGTTACAAATATGCAATTATTATTTCATCATAACCAAAAGCTAATTGAATATCTCCATTTATCCAGAATTATACGCTATGAGAGCCTCTGTTCCCCAGTTGTAAGGTATTTAATAACCATAAAAACATGTTATATAACGATTTTTCGGTCCTGTTATGTGTGATGAGTGAGCTCTATTTTTTGTCGGATATCCTGTAATGAAAGTCAAAAGTCGGGGGTGTGTTCTCGGTATTAACTCTCCGATGATTAAGATAATTTTACAAATATTTCCTAAAGATCTCTTAAGATCCTAAAATCAATTAAGATATTCCCAAATATTCTAGAAATATAGAAAGTACTATATTCTTACATTAAAATGTCTATAAATACAAGCACACTTCTCCAATTGAAAGTAAATGAAACTCTCTATCTTTCTAACTCTAGCTCCCTGTCTATTACTTTCGATTATTTTTTACTTAAGCATCATATTTTGAAAAACAATCTCCATTTAACTTTGTTTTTTATAAGAATCTCGAATTTTCATAATTAATTGGAGCAAAAGCAACCAGAGAAAAGAGGCCACATCATATATATATATATATATATACATACATAAATAATTATTCATGATATGCAAGCATCAACATCAACTTGATAAAAAAAGAAATGAAGTCTGACTTAATTGGATTTGTTAGTTAGGGATATCCGAGATGCGTGTACGGACGAGGAGAGGGTTGAAAGAAGAAATATTGTACGTGACAACCGTAAAAAAAGATTAAAAATATAAAAAATCAACGCATTAGAAAATGAAAGCAAGAAAAATGGATCATTTGATTATTTTGACATGAAATAAAAAGACATATCTTCATACATATATATATATATATATATATTATATAGATAAAATGATAAATACAAACTTCTTGTCCAATTTCATACGAGGAAAGTAGATGCTGAAAAGAAATAAGTATATATATATTGTGAGAAGTATTTTAGGTTTAGGAGATTATTTGAAGGCATAAGTGTGAGAAACCAAATTCAATGGATAATCAAAATTTGTGTGCACGGATTAGTGTAAAAGCTCCAATCTTGATAACCTATATTTTTTTCTAAACATCGGCGCATCTCATGAATATTATTATTAATTACAAATTAGTCAAGATTGCTTATCATGTTTTCAAAAGTTAAAAAATGCTCATATATTGTGTATATATATATATATATATATATATAGCAGGAAAAATTGAACGAAATAAATAAAAAGAAAAAGAAAAGAAGACGTCTTCCAAAGTCTAAAAAAGTTGTTAATAATTTTGTCATCACGAACATTTCCCTTCGGTATTCTTATCATATTAATTCTTATTTAAAAAAAATATTAATTTGAGAAAAAAAAAAAATTCGACATTGAAAAAATATTATCTTAATGTAAAAAATAAAAAAAAATAAAAAAAATTGTTAATTCATCACACTTCTCATATTTGGGTTGTTCTGACAATTTTTTAAATACAAAGTCAACATGTTCCGATATAAGTAAACAAAAATGTTGTAAATGTCGTATTTGATGAGGTAAAGTCTTGGGAAAAAAAAACTATAAAAATGGAAAAAAAAAAAAAATTTATATTCTGATAGTTATATATATATATATTTTATTTATTATATATTGTATAGGTACGTACATTTGTTAGTCAATGCAAAACATCTACCGTTGTCTTACAAAAAGTTCCAAACATAAACATAAAAGCAGATGGCACACCTTTAATTGGAAGTGGATTTTGAAACAAAATTCAGCAATGAGTTATTGTGAATGGATCAAGTCGTTCATGATCATCAACTTGCCTACAACATGCAGTTAATGAGATAGGAAAAATTAGGGTAAACTTCCGGCAGTCGGTCAAGATCACTCCTCCACCCCCACCCCACCAATCTACCACGATGATTCATTCTTATTAAGGTCTTTTTTTCCCCCTTCCCCTGAAAGTCCACTCCCACACACTTGGTTGAAATCTCTATCGAAATATGGATCTTTATATATAGTACTATATTATTATTTATATATTATGAGTTCGGTTTACTACATATTTAAGTACATTATTAGAAATTCATGGATTCAAACAACATAAATTGGTGTATTACAGTATAGGTTTAATTTATTACGTTGGCGCAACAAAAAAGTTTCGCCACAGTAATTTGACCTGGTCTTGGAAACCCTAAATTTCCTGCATTCTCATTCATTTTTCCGACGTCATGATGAAGATGCTTTGCATGCAGCGTAAGTTAAAGGTAAAAGAATGATATCTTGCATGTAAGATTCGATTCCCGTACGTGAATCTTGGATGCATTATTCTTCTTATTATTATTATTATATTTTTTGAAAAGCAAAAAACAGTATTGTTTTTCTCTTTCATAACGAATGTTGCAGACTTCAAAAATAGAATAGCGTATTGTTTTTGATTACTTCTGAACCCCGCGTAATACAATGGCCGGTCTTAAAACAGACAAACATGCCCATACGTGTGTATATATATATATATATATAACATAACTGATGAAAAGGCTTGTGAACAAAGTGGTCAATAAAGTGATCTTCATCTAGAACTAATATGAGCCACATTTTAAATTACAGCTCAATGCAGACCAAAACACACACACACACATATATCATATATATATATATATATATATTCATGTAGATATATATATGTATGTATATATATATATGTATGTATGTATCGCTAAGTGCTATTACATGCATGTATGTGGGGTCCGTTAATTAGGTTTGCTATGCACTTGGGGTAAGGGAAATAGAATTTCAATTGTGTACGTGTATATGTAAGATTTTTTATTGCATAATGACGAGTTAAATTTCTTAAATTATGAATGTACATAAATATATATATATATATTATATTCGATGTCAAAGTATATATACATGCATATATAAATGTTGGGTGAAGAAAAGAAAAAATGGGATCCACCTGGGTGTGGGTTGTCTACCTAGATATATATATATATTATCATGCATATATAAAGTTGGGTAAGAAAGTATAAAGGTAGTGAAGGTCCCATTCCCCACAATATTGAATTAATATAAGGTCTTTTGTTTTTTCAGTCTCATTCATGAGTTATATCTTTTGGGAAAGTCTCAAGAATAAAGTGGGGGCGGGTTAGACCCAAAACGGATAATATCATACTAATATAGAGTTAAGTGAAAATGCGGCTCAACCTGGGAAGAATCGGGCCCAACAAAAAGAAAGGAGCATATTAAGGTTCTTAAGTTGTGTGCCACTAAAATTGATGTTGCCATTACGCTCAGAAAAGGTTCATTTACTTTGACTCACAAATACATACGGTCATATCAAGCAAACATTAATACTGCAACTGTGAGGTTCAAAATTAATGCGTATAGTATTACATCACTAACTAATAACCCCACCCCCTTTAATTAATTTCTTGATAAACAAGGCCAAAAATACATTTCTAATATCTTAACAACTCTTTTTTTTAATTTTTATTATTATTATATAAGAAATACTAATATGATTTGCGACAAAAACCTCCTGTGGATGAAAAGAGAAAAATGAAAAGGGTGAAAAGTAAAGGAAACCGAGTAAGCAATGATGTTTGGTCGTCGTTCCAACTAATTAATTTCTTTAATTTTCCTCAAAAACTTAAAAAATATTGGTCAGAATTATTACATGCTTAATGACATCAGGGCCGCCACACACACGGATTAGCTGGATTTTTTTTTTTTTTTTTAAAAAAAAAAATAAAATAGAAAGAGAATAATTAGTGGAAGAGGAAGAATTATTTTATTATAAAAAGAAAAAGAAAAAAAACATGTTCATGGGAAAAGGAAGTATTACCATCCATTCTTAGTCAAAAAAAAGACATGATTAATATATATAAAGTCGTCCGTGCCTTATTTTATATATATATATTTAACAATTTTTGGGAAGCATATATGCTTATTTTGTTTGATATTCATACATACTTTCTTCACTCTTGCTTTGAAATCAAGAAAATTCAACGTGGTCTGTATAGGGTGCATGATGAGGTATATGGTGACTTATATAACTCAAATCTTAATTTATTCTGTGTTTTTTTAAGACAAATATAGACTTTCAATTTACCTAATAATTAACTAAAACATCATAAATAAATACAATAATTTTAAAAATTTAAGATTCTGTTTTATATTTTTTTTTTTTAAAAATTATAATTATTTTTTTTAAAAAAAAAGTAATTGGTGAATTTGGTACCAAATAAATTTATGTTTGGTAATTTTAGTCCTAAAATATATTTTTTTTTTCATTTTTAAAGTTTCAAACTTTTTTATTTATGAAAAATAAGGTTCGTGTTCACGAATTTTGTCATTTTTTTTAAAAATTTAAAGATTTTTGTGATTTTAGTCGATTAAAGAAAGTATAATTAAGCTATTTTACATGAAATATATATTTTTATATATATCCTTTTATCATTTCTGTAATATTTTATGTAAAATGACTTAATTACTATTTTTTTTATTCAATAAACCTACAAACGGTTAAATTTTAAAAAATTTGACTAAACTTATCAAATATAAATATATTTGAAATTAAATTCAATCGTATCTCTCTAAAAAAAAAAAATAATAATAATACTAATGTTTGGGTCCATAACAATAAACACGGCTGGGGCGGGGAAATGGGAACACAAACCATAAATTGAAAAGCACACCCATAAACACCAAGAACAAATACTAATTACTAATAATTTTCCCAAGTTCTAGAGTAGTGTAGTACATAGGTGGTTTTTTTGCAAATTTCCCTTTTTTTTACTCCCAATTTTTCCACGTGGAACGCGTTAGAGTCAACCAAAAACACTCTTGATCAGCCACCACCCTTTCCCAAGAAAGCAACAGTATTTTCAAACTTTCCCCACCCCTGTTTCGCTCTCTATAAATTCCCCCCTCACTCCTCAAATCTGGTAGAGAGAGATTATTGTTTCTTGTAGCTAAATTTCTACAACAACAAATTCAAGAAACCCCAAAGTGTACTATACCATACAAAGCCCCCACAACAACAACGTAAACTTTCGAGAAAAAAAAATCTTACCTCCTAAATGCCGAGGAAAGGGATGAGAAGTCTGTGCTTCTCTCCAAAAGCAGGATCACCAAATTCTCTGTTTTCTAATAAAATATCTTCTCCATCCAGATTGACGATCACCTCATCTCCATCACCATCGCCTTCCCGTCCGAGCTTTTCCGAGTCAGTAATGGATAGAACCCTAGAAATAGCCGAGCCAATGATCACAAAATGGGACCCCGACACCACTACCTTTGCCAAATTTACTTCTCTTTTCTACGAGAACCGTAGAGAAGCAAAGGATTTCATCAAGTGCGTTAACAATTTGCAAAAGGCTATGCATTTCTTGGTTACAGAAAGATCCGGTTCCGGCTCCGAGAAACTCGTTCGTGCTCAAAACCTAATGCAAATTGCAATGAAAAGACTGCAGAAAGAGTTTTACCAATTGCTTTCCATGAATCGTGCTCATTTAGACCCTGAATCCGTCTCTGCTCGCTCCTCCCGTACCGCTTCCACTACTAGATCCAGCTTGTCTGATTATGAGGACGATGATGAACTTGATGATAATGATGAGGTTGGAGTAGCCATCACTGAAGTGGAAGACGTGTCCAATTCTGTAATGGCGGAATTGAGATTGATAGCAGAGTGTATGATTTCTTCCGGCTATGCAAAAGAGTGCGTTAAAATATACAAAATTATACGAAAATCTATAATTGATGAAGGTATATATAGGCTTGGAGTTGAGAAACTGAGTTCTTCCCAATTTCATAAAATGGATTGGGAATCTCTTGAGATGAGGATTAAGAATTGGCTGGAAGCTGTTAGAATTGCCGTGAAGACTCTGTTTAACGGAGAAAGAATCCTCTGCGACGAGGTTTTCGCGGCCTCGGATTCAATTCGGGAGTCCATATTTACTGAAATTTCCAAGGAAGGTGCCATGATACTTTTTGGATTCCCTGAATATGTCGTCAGACACGGCAAAAAATCCCCACCAGCGGAGAAAGTATTCCGTGCTCTGGATATGTACACAGCCATTTCCAATCATTGGCCAGAAATAGAGTCCATATTCTCCTTTGATTCTACCTCAAACGTCCGATCTCAGGCCGTCTCCGCGCTTGTTAAGTTAGGGGAATATGTAAGGACGGCGGTGGCTGAATTTGAAACGGCGTTACAAAAGGATAAATCGAAATCCGCCGTCGCCGGCGGCGGTGTTCATCCTATCACGATCGAAGCGATGAACTATCTTTCGCTACTCGCGGATTACAGCAATGTGCTTTCGGATATATTCATCGATTCCCCGCCGCCGACTAGGACGTCGCCCTTGCCGGAATCGTACTTCGGTATTTCTGATTCAGAAGAGTCATCGACGCCGGCAATATCTCTCCGAATTGCGTGGCTCATCCTAGTATGTATGGCGAAACTTGACGGAAAAGCCAAACTTTACAAAGACGTATCGTTTTCTTATCTCTTTTTGGCTAACAATCTCCAGTACATCGTCGTTAAGGTCCGAACGTCGAATCTGAAATATCTCCTCGGCGACGAATGGTTGTCAAAGCAAGAATTCAAAGTCAAACAGTTCGCGTCAAACTACGAACGGCTAGCGTGGAGCCATGTCATCAACACATTGCCGGAAGACCCAACTGCTCCGATGACGGCAGAAGAAGTCAAGGATCGTTTCAAGAGATTCAATGCAGCTTTTGAACAGACGCACCGTAAGCAATCAATCAGCATAGTACCTGATAGTAAGCTACGGGATGAAATAAAAGTAAGCATTGCCCGGAAAATTGTACCGGCGTACAGGGAATTTTACAACAAGAAGAGAGTCAATTTGGGAAGAGGAAGAAATTTAGCGTCCATTGTCCGATATACCCCTGAAGATGTCGGACATTACCTATCGGATCTGTTTTTCGGGACTCTTGAATTGGAAATTTCTACGTATACATCACATTCATCCTCTTCACATTCACGGGAGTCGCGGTCTGGATCAGGGACTCCAATGTAATTTTCTTTATATTTTATATATATTTTTTTACTATTTAAAAAAAAAAGAAAAAGAAATTGTGATTAATATATTTTTTTGCTTTGCTTATACTTTTGCACAAATATTATTTTTAGTAGATATACTTTGTTATTTTTTAATTATCCATTTCCCACAACAAAAATGTTTTAGTTGGGTTATTGAAAATGCCAGTCCAACAAAAAGCAAAGAGATGGGGGAAATAAGGTCGCTCCCAAAATATCGGTTAACTTTTTTGCCCAGTTTAGCCATACAATATATCACATCACACGGGTCCAAATATATTTCTGTGTCTTTTTCTTATTTATTGATTAAATTGAGGTCCCAAAAAAGCAACCTTTTTTTTTTTTTTCAATATCCCATCTTGAAAATGCGATATTTCCTTCAATAATAGTAATCCACGACGCGTTAAAGGAAAATATATTAAAGTTATTAAAATTTTTGTATGAATGAAAAAAATATATTAAATGAATTTTTTTGAATAAAAATTATAAACCGACTGAATTCTTAATTCTTAAAAATTAGATTTAAGGTGCAACTTGGCACAAAAAATGACCACAAAATCAGGAGATGGTGGCGTGATCAAGAAACAAGTTGCTTCAATATTATTTTGGGTGTTGAAAACGAGAGAAAGCGATGAGCTCTTGACCTTCGAGGGTTATTTTTTCTTTTCTCTGCGGTCAAACCCTTTGAAAAATGGCTATATTTAAAGATTTTTGAAAAATCTTGATTCCTCAAATGCATCCTCCCCGAAAGTTCTGCAAAAACAGGCTTATAAGTTTGATTTCTTTCAGGTTTCCTAACGACCAGGTAAAACAAATCTGATATCTTACTTAATTTATTCCCCATTTTTCTATGATGCTCAGAACTTTCTTGTGGATCTAATATATATATATATATATATATATATATTTATTATGTATATGTACAGCGCCGGTCATAAAAAACGCAGTTGGATAGCAGCTGGCACATCCAACGTTGCACAAATCCAACATATTAGGAAAAATGTTCTCCATCTTCTTACTAATTCAATACCAATTACCAAGCATCTAAACAATCTCAGTCAATAACAGAATTCTTGACAATGTAATAAAAGAATTAATACTAAATACTGTATAAATATATACATATGTGTGTGCAAACACCATTATTCATACACAGTAGGAGTATTGAGGTGCAGGTATATAAGTAAGGCAGTATCTGTATTATTTATTGTGTAAAAATATATGTATAAATGTGTTTAATGAAGAGATAAAATTAAGCTCAACAGTCAGCAGGGCGTGGGATGGACTGCCATCCTGTGCAGTGCTGAACAAAGTGTTTTAGTGCATCATTTGGAGCTTCCAGTGTCCATGTAGGGTAGAATTCACTGGGATGAAATTTGCTGTTTTCACTGGCTGGTGTTAATAAGCCACTCTGAGTTCCATGAACAAATAAGTCCCCTTCAGATATTATGCAACCAGTGTTTGCCTCTCCCTTGTCTGCTGCCTGCAGAAAAATGGGGAAATATAAAAAGAGATATTTTCAAGCATAATGCATGGACAGATAGATGGAAACAGATGTACCAGGAATTCAATTTTCTAAGCTGATCAAGATGTTCTGCCCATACATCTATAGAAATCCCTATTTCCTCTACATTGTGTGAGAGAGCAATGTAATTAAGAAAATCCATAATGGTAACAAGAAGAGGGACATGCATAAAGGGTGAAACTTTTGAATCAGACCAGAGTTTTTATTGCTTCAATTCTTTATGAAATTTTTTGCCAAGTCCAACCAGGGAATCTTAAAAGAGTTTTAGGAAGATAAATATTCTTCTATAAATCAAAAATTTCTAGCATATATATATGAACAACAGTAACTACATCAGATATATATATGAACTAATTCATGTCAAGAAGCTAATAAGATATGCACCAGAAATTGAATAGATTTAGAACCTAAAATCTCCTGAAGGAACATTTACTATACATATAAGTATATGCACATATAAAATTCTACAGAAATCATTTAAGCTTTCTAAATGCGTATGATTTTACCTTCTCAGAGAGATACTTAAAAGCAACCTTCTTCTCTCCCGCCTCATAGATATTGCATTGGGAGAATATCTAAATGAAAACATAATAAATATCACAAAAAGCTGCTTACAGTAGAATGAAGCCTTATCCTTTGGAAAAGTAAGTTCTAGAGGGAGAAAAATGTTAAATTTTGGAAAGAAGTCTGCAGCTAAAATAATGAAAACCTGTGATTCCACACTTGCACAAACTGCATAGATTCCCCAGTTTCTGGTGTAATTATTGTATAAATGCACTTTTGCGAATCTAACACGAGGATGTCGCTGTCGAGTTCCATCAAAAAAGCAATGGTGAATCGTCACCCTAATACATCTGTCACCAGTGTGAGAAGGGTCTGATCCAATGAGGATTGTCTTGTCATGATTGGAGAAGTGACACCTGAATGCAACAAAGATGTTTAAAAAAGTAGATAGAAATCAAGAATAAAGCCTGGGCAAGTAAATTAGTCCTCACCGAGAAATGGTAATATCTGTGCTCTCCCGAGTAATATCAATCATACCATCATCAAAGTCTGAGAGGCTGCATCGATCTATCCAAATATGTCTTGACTTGGGTTTGATTTGAATGGCATCACAATCAGGGCCTCTGCCCCTTTCGAACTCAATATTGCAGATAATCACATGTTCAGATTCTTTTAATCTGAATCCTTTTCCTGTAATTTTAATCCTTTGCCCACGACCATCAATGGTTTTATATGATGAAATGCTCAAATAAGATTTAAGCTCAATGCAGCCTGAAACTTCAAAAACAATCCACACAGGGTCTTTTCGACGACAACCATCACGAAGTGATCCAGGTCCATCATCTCCAATCATATACAAAGAGGGCAAGGTGAGTTTTCATTATATAAGAAAGAGATGGGGTAGCTTCAAATACTCAAAGATAGGACTAATACTGGTAACATGTTAGTATTTCCTACCACAGGAATTGCTATAATAAAAATTACGAATAACAATAAGAAAGGGTGGAAAATGGAAAAATTGCATCTTGCTGAAAGACAAATTTTAACAGAGAAGCTCATAATTCTTCCCCTTTTAGCATAAGCAAATAGCCCTTTTATAAAGAATTCAAGATAGCAAAAGTCAGAAAACCATAATAATAAACACTTGAAATAGTAATTACTTCTGCAAATCACAAGTAATCCAAACTTATATGAGAATTAAAGTTGATATCAAACATTCAATTAAGATTAAGAGGGGATTAAAACCACTGAGCCGACTGAATGGACAATGTCTAGCAGGAACGTTTTGACTATGAATTTTTAATTTCCATTTGAAAAGAATGCCATTTCTGAATTGTCGGAAAGAAAGTGCAGAACTAGCTTAATTAAATAGTAAAATTCAACAGTCATGGAAGAAATTGGCGCAAGTCGCTAAGACCAGCCATTCCCTATTATTGAAGTAACCATTTCCAATCCATATTCATCAAAAACAAATTACCAAACGATTCAGATAACAAAAATCAACTTTACTATTCTCACAGCTGCAACTTAATATTGCCTAGAAAAAGCAAAAATTCGGGTTACCGGCAAGAGTAGTAACGAGGTAGAGCGGGCCATGAAGGCCGCCGATAGCTAAGCGGCCAAAACCTTCAGCTTGGCCAGCCAGAGCTCGCAAACTGGAGTTAACATGGGAGTACGGCAAACACAAGCCCATGTGGATGTCTGAAGCCGTTGAAGTTGGAATTTGTGGAGAGAAACCATAGGGTACAGCAGGGTATTTATGCCCATGAAAAGGTGGTGGTGGCGGCGTCGGTAGGGGGTGGTTGTTCCGGCGGTGGCGCCCTGCTGAGTAACGCCCATGGTGGTTCCCCATTCAATAGGCAAAGAGAGAGCTGTTACTACTGAACAGTTACTGAACGCCGAACGTTTAGATTTGAGAAGAAACTGAAATTCCATTGAAGTCTTTCATTTATGGTGACTCATCATTAATAATGCTATTCCCATTTATGAGCTTTTCTGGTTTTTTTGGCTGCCCACCCGGTATATGGAAACTTTGTTCACTGCATCCGGATTCGATTCGAGTCGTCCACCTGACTATGATGGAGAGTCTCCTAACGGGGATTTTTTGTATTTACCGAGTTTCGAACTTGAGATTTACTTAAACGGAATCAGCCCGCTTACCACTTGAACCAACTACGATCATTTAAGCTTTTCATTTACTATTCAATCAGTTTTTTCTTAATTCACATTTTTTTAAAAATAAAATAAAATAAAATTCTTTTACTTAAAGTTATTTATAGATTAATAATAAAATATTATTAATTAATTTTTTAATTTTCAAAATGTGTCATTAAAAAAAATGAAAAAGGAAATTTGATAACTGAATACGATAATAACCCGTAAATATATTGATATAAAAGAAGGCTTAATGGTGAAAAATAAATTTTATTGTTTTTAAAGAAAATAAATCAAAATATATATATTTTTTTTTGGACAAAAGTATTTGGCTTGAGATTTAAGGAAAACTACAAATTTTTTTTAAGCCGAAAAGGGAAAATCGCAATAAGAAAAAACGATCGGGGATCAACTAACGGGACGGGAAGCCCCTTGGTCGTCAGAACGGTAGTCCCGGCGGCGCCAAAATGCTACATCCTACAAGAAGCTTTTAACTGCCACCGCCACCGCCACATTTTACGTCTTGTTAAGCCTTTTCTGCCTCTTCCGTAACTACTCTGTTAGAACTCTGAACAATCTATCTTTTTTATGTACGCAGAGTTTTTCATGCAATGCATATGATACGAGGAACTTCTAGGAACGTTTGGCTTTCCTTTTCTGTCCTTGTCCCCTGACGTTAAGAAAATGAGATCTCCATCCACCGACTTGCCTGCCAGTACCGCCGACGGTATAATGTCAATGATTTTATTTTTTTTCGTTATTTTTCATCCTTTTGTTTCACGATCCACGGTCCATGCCTTTTCCTAACGTGTATTCTGTAATTTATATATATTTGTATATAGGTGAGCGGGATCTGGAAAAAGGCATGGTGGAGCCACCGTCGCCATCTCATGCTCCTTCTCCTAGGGCTCCGCCGGTTGTGGTTTCTAATTCCAACAAATGCCTGATGGCGTCAAACTCTGGTAAGACCTTGGCGGTCTCGAATTCCGCCAAGTCTCTGGGGACATCTAATTCCGGAAAAGCATTAGTGGTGTCAAATTCCGGTAAAGCATTGGTGGTTTCGAATTCCGGTAAAAAATTTGACCAGTTGGGCAAAAAGAAGTACGTGAAACAGGTGACCGGACGGCACAATGATACGGAGCTACATTTGGCTGCACAGCGCGGTGACGTAGATACTGTAAGACAGATATTAGGGGAAATTGATGAACAGATGTTGAGTACATCGAGTAGTGAGGAGTTTGATGCTGAGATAGCGGAGTTAAGGTCCGCCGTCGTTAATGAGGTTAATGAATTAGGGGAGACGGCTCTGTTAATTGCGGCTGAAAAAGGCCACGTTGATGTTGTGACAGAGTTGCTGCGGTACACAACCATGGAAGGGATCAGGATAAAAAATCGGTCAGGGTTGGATCCCCTTCATATTGCCTCTACCAGTGGACATCAAGGTTTAGGATTCTCCTTTGTGTCATTTCAAGAATCAATAAGTGCAACCTTTATTTCTGATTGATTGCAAATATTATTCTTTTGTTGTATTTGCCTGCTTCCGAATCTAATTTAGATATGGGATTGATTAATTGTTAATCTGATTTAATGTTTCCTTTTACCATTCGTGTTACAATCGCCCTGCATTTGGATAATACTGTCATTTATTTGGATGATTTTGCTTTAGTTTGCATGGTGATTGCTTTGGCTGTAGACATTGCAAAGGTAATTTTCTTTTTTGGTTGGTATGACATTGGAAATTTGGATTATCTTAACTTGCTATCCCATAATTGATCTTTTATAGCTCTTTCTACAATTTCCCGTTGTATCTTTATTAATAATATGTTAAGAGATTTGAGATTGAGATCCTTCAAAAGCTAGATGGAACTGAAAAGACCATGCTGATAAGTTTCACAGCTTCCATCCACACATCACAAGTTTTGGAATCCGGATCTTTTTTGCAGATTCTTTTGTTTAAGTTTTGCATCTATATACCCATTTCTATGATGCTCTATTAATCTTGTGCAGTTATAACCTTCATAACTTCCATCTTATTTCACAACATGCTATATCCAGTTTCCAGCATCAGGGGAAAAGGTGAAAGAAAAAAGAAAAGAAAAAGGAAACAGCTCAACTACTTTTCTCTTTTGGATGGGGCTATATTTTCCTAAGTTGAAAATCAGTATGGAGGTGTTTGATCATAATTTTGTTGCAGATATTGTTGAGATACTTTTAAAGCATGATCCAGAGCTCTGCAAAACAGTTGCGCAATCAAATGCAACTCCTCTTATTACTGCAGCTACACGAGGTCATTTAGCTGTTGTTAATCAATTGCTTTCAAAAGATTCTAGCTCACTAGAGATGTCAAAATCCAACGGGAAGAATGCATTACATTTTGCTGTTCGTCAGGGACACATGGAAATCGTAAAAGCATTGCTCCAAAAGGATCCACAATTGGGAAGAAGAACTGATAAGAAAGGGCAGACTGCACTTCACATGGCTGTTAAAGGATTAAGTTGTCCAGTTGTGAGGTGTCTTCTACAGGCAGATTCAGCAATTTCCATGCTTCCAGATAAATTTGGCAATACTGCGCTACATATTGCCACGAGAAAAAAAAGAGCAGAGGTAAAAAAATCATTGCACTTCCTTCTTGATGCTGCCTTATTTATTTGAATACATTACTTTCCACTTTTAATTTGAATGGGTTCTCCAGATACTTTCATAGTAACTTGTGGCAGTGGAATTTAACCTGTTGCAGATAGTGAATACACTCCTGATGCTCTGTGACACGAATGTCAATGCCTTCACAAGAGACCAGAAGACAGCTCTTGACATAGCTGAGGGACTTCCTCTTTCGGAGGAGGCCACTGATATAAAAGAGTGCTTAATTCGTTTTGGTGGCGTGAGAGCTAATGATCTAAACCAACCACGGGATGAGCTTAGGAATACTGTCAGAGAAATAAAGAAAGATGTTCACACGCAGCTTGAACAAGCTATGAAAACTAATAGGAATATGAATGGGATTGCTAAAGAGCTGAGGAAGCTCCACAGAGAAGGAATTAACAATGCGACTAATTCAGTCACTGTTGTGGCTGTTCTGTTTGCAACAGTTGCCTTTGCTGCAATCTTCACAGTTCCTGGAGGTGATGATAATGAGGGAAAGGCCGTGATGTCGGGGCGGCCTGCTTTTCGGATCTTCTTCCTCTCTAACGCTCTTGCACTTTTTACTTCCTTGGCCGTAGTTGTGGTACAAATAACAGTGGTGAGAGGTGAAATAAAATCTGAAAGAAAGGTTGTGGAAGTGATAAACAAGTTAATGTGGTTGGCCTCCATTTTCACAACGGTGGCTTTTCTTTCTTCTTCTTACATAGTTCTTGGTAGGCATTACAGGTGGGCAGCTCTTTTCGTAAATTTCACTGGTGGAGTTATTATGGCAGGGGTTTTAGGTTCCATGACTTACTATGTGTTGAAATCAAGAAGGATAAGAAAGGTGAGGAAGAAGCAGAAGTCCTTAAAGAATGCCCATTCGGATTATTCAGAGCCTGAGGTTAATCCAATATATGCAATCTGACGGACATGTGATTTCTTTCTTTATATACATGGGGTTTCCAATTCGAATTGGATGAAGAAGAAAGGAGGGTGGGGGTTGGCTGAGATTTCTTCTTCATTCATATCCTGCTTGAACTGAAACAGAAAAATATATATATTATTGTGTTTGGAAGCTCATTTTTTAACACCAATGCCACTTGGAGCAGCTAAATGATCTTTCATTGTAATTCATACTTCCCTTTGCCCTATAGATATCATTTGAATACTCTATCATAATAATTAACCCTCTTGATATTTAACCCTGGTTAAATGACTAAATTCAGACTGAGATATAGCTACTACGTACTATTTAATGGTGTCTCTGTCTGTCTCTATTATTGTTGGATATTCCTTATCTTACGTTAAAACGATTGATGTTAATCTTTTTAGTAAATAATGTAATTTAAAAGGGTATACCAGAAGACTTTTGAGTAAAAATATTTTTACATATATATTCAGAAAAAGAACACAAGAAAGAATAGACTTGACTTGATTGATTGAGCTGTGGTAATTAGTTGACTTGCTGAATTTGATGGGCGACTTTGTTTGAACCAATAGAAACTACAACTTTTTTTTTTCGCCAAAGTTTGGAGATTTTGATCAAACCCCAATTGTTCTGTCAATTTGCAGTGCATAAACTTCAAGAGAATTATCCAATTTTATTTCATCTTCAAGATTTACCGATACAGTATCAGTTCTCAGTGGCAGTTTTCGGAAAATTATTTATTATACATTTCTTGCAAGTTTCCAGCAACCATCAAACACATATATATATATATATATATATATATATATATATATATATAAAGGTTTCTTGCAAAATTTTCCCTTAGACTTTTCATACAATATGATAAGCTAGCTAACGTTTCTGTAGTTCGTTGTCTGTGTAAGGTGGGAGCAATCAGTCACCCTTATTCTCTCGAGACCAATCATTTTGATATCAAATTGAAATTTTGGTGATTCCGAAACAGGGGAAAAAAAAAAAAAAACACGTTGTTCTAGGGTTTGTACTTTGTAGTGGGTAATTGCAAAATTTCAGTGTAAAATGATGGAAGTAAACAGGGAGCAGAGTTGTTGCAGGAAGAAGATGGTGAAGCAATTAACAGGGAAGCGAGATGACTCCCCTTTGCATTCAGCAGCAAGATCAGGAAACATTGGGTTGGCAATGGAGATCATCGTCACTAGCGAAGCTGAAGACTTGAGGGAGTTGCTGTCCAAGCAGAACCAAGCAGGTGAAACTGCCTTTTATGTGGCTTCCGAATATGGCTATGTTGATTTAGTTCAAGAGATGCTTACTTACTATGACATTACTTGTGCTAGCATTAAGGCTAGAAATGGATATGATGCTTTTCATATTGCTGCCAAGAAAGGAGATCTAGGTAAAAAAGCATACCATTATTGACGATTTTTTTTTTTCTTTTTCTTTCTCTAATAATAATGTTATGACAATGGAAGAAATTGTGTGAACATAATTGCAGAAATGTTGAGGATTCTCATGGAAGCCATGCCCCAACTATCTGTAACATTTGATCAATCGAACACCACTTCATTGTACACTGCTGCAGCACAGGGACATGTAAAAGTAGTTAATTTCCTGTTAGAAGAAAACAGCAGCCTTGTTACCATCCCTAGAAATAATGGTAAAACTGCATTACATTCTTCAGCAAGGAATGGACACAATGATGTAGTGAAGTCCTTATTAGGGAAAGAGCTGAAGATAATAGATTGGATTGACAAGAAAGGGCAAACTGCTTTGCATATGGCTAGTAAGGGGCAGAGCACTGAAGTTGTAGAACAACTTATTTCCTTAAACTCTGGTTTGGTTGCAATTTGTGACACAATGGGCAATAACGCATTGCACATAGCAACTCGAAAAGGTCGAAAGCAGGTGTGTGTAGTTTTTAATTTTTATGCTCGCTCAAATTTAATGGTAGAAGCTTGCAAGAAATTGTGAGCATGATTCTTGATTATTGTTTTTTTTTTTTTTTTTTTTTTTTTAATGTGCATCTTCAAAACTATGCAGATTGTTCTTGCTCTGCTGAAACACATGGGACAGTATGCAAATACCATTAATAAATCCATGGAAACGGCTTTTGACATTGCTGAGAAAAATGGTTATTCAGAAATAGCCACCGTTTTACAAGAGCATGGAATCCAGAGTGCAAAATTGATGAAGCAGCAGCTGCCTGAAACAAGCAAAGCAAAAATACTAAAACAAACTGTGAGTGATATAAAACATGAGGTTCATGACCAGCTTCAGCACTCGCGTCAAACACAAAAGAAGGTGCGGTGTATAGCCAAGAGAGTAAACAAGATGCATGAGGGAGGACTTAACAATGCAATAAACTCTACCACCATAGTTTCAGTGCTCATTGCTACAGTTGCCTTTGCAGCAATTTTCACTCTTCCTGCCCAGTATGCCAAAGAACCCAAGAATGTTCCTTCTGGATTCTCTTTGGGAGAAGCAAACATTGCTCCAAATCTACAATTCAAGATATTCTTCGTATTTGACTCACTGGCACTCTTCATTTCTTTAGCTGTAGTTGTGGTTCAGACTTCTGTTGTAGTGGTAGAGAGAAAGGCAAAGAAGGAATTGATGGCAATAATCAACAAACTCATGTGGTTGGCTTGTGTTTTTATATCCATTGCTTTTCTTGCATTGTGTTATATAGTTGTTGGAGATGAGGCAAGATGGTTAGCTATTGGAATAACTGTTTTGGGAAGTCTAATAATGATTTCAACATTGGGGACATTGTGTTACTTGGTAATCATTCATCGCCTAGAGGCTGCTAATTTGAGGAGCTTGCGCAGGTCAGCAAGGAGTAGCAAGTCTATGTCATTTTCTGCATCAGTCATGTCAGATTCTGAGTTTCTTGATGATGATAATGAGCATAAGAAGCTCTATGCCATTTGATTTCTTCTTGGCATATATATGTATATACATATATATATTTGTATTAAATGTATGTTCAATAACAAAACTCTTACAGGCTGAGTCAGGGAACTGAAACAACCTTTTTAGCAGTGAATTTCTTTGCTTAGGTCTTAGCAGCAATGAAGTTGTGAAAATCCCATCTCCAAACTTCAGGTTCCTTTTCTAATGTAATCAAGGGAGCTTTTGTCCATTATCTGCAACCCATATCTTACACGATATTGCAGAACCATCAAATTCAGAATTATAGTGCCTTGGGTTATCAAATTGGGAAAGAGTATTCTCCAGCTTTTTGGATCTTTCATTTGTTGTTAGGTCTGAAATATATGTTGATTCTACGCTGCAAACATAAATCCAATGGAGAATCGGACCCAGACCATCAAGTGGAGGTTGTTATTGAGAATCTGCTACCAAGATGATAAGTTATATATGCATATATATATATATATATATATATATATATATTCCACAAGATCATCATCTTTTGCTGATTCTCATTTCTTCTGCTTTCTCACAGATTGCTGACACATCTTTTGGTGCGGTGAATTCATCATGTGAGCTGCTGATCCATAAAACAATGATGATAAAAACATTCTAATTACGTAGTTGCTGCTCCTTCTTCTTCTTGGTAATTTAATCAGTAAGAAGTATAATCAAACAGGTCTTTTGTTTGCTGGTGGTGTAGTCTTTGTTCGACTGTTATGTGTCATGGTTCAGGATGACATGTTTTCATCAAATGTTTTGTCAATATCAGGAATGTGGAAGTATATGAGCCCATAAACTTCTACTTTTCTGCATATTGAAAATTCTGCTTTCCCAAGTCAGACCATATTTTGCCTATATATATATAAAATATATTTTCTTTGATGCATTATTACCTTGAAACTTTCTTTGTCTGAGCTCGTGACTTGGAGTTTTTCACGATCTTGCTGTCTTTGTTTCTTAGCCTCAACTTGAGAACTTTTATTTTTCAAATTTTTAGTCTTAACAAGACCCTAAATTCATGACCTGCATAATTGTTTTTGAATGAGTTCAAGACAATTAAGAATACAGATACAGACCTATTTCTTGGGAACAGTGAAAAAAAAAAGGGGAAAAGTGGTGAAATTCTTCAAATTGTACATAATATAGAGTTTACCTCTCTTTCTTCTTCTTTTAGAAATTGAAGACGACTTCACTGGTTAAATTTTGAAGGCAATCTGAGCAGAACTTTTCTGTAAAAGTACTGTTTTTGGGAATTATTTACAGGCTCTGTAAATTTAGGGATAAAGAAACCCTCAAGAATACTTTTGTAGAAATCGAGTTGGAGATGGCGATAAGGACTAGAAAAAGTTTCCTTTTTCCTGAAAAGGTAGCCATCATCTCAGTCTGTTTGGAAAGCTCATTTTTCTTAAGCTTCCCGAAAGGGTTTCATTTTCTTTAAATTTTTTAATTCCTTTACCCAATTTTTTCCCGTTGAAGGTCTGCTGCACCTCTTAAAGTGCAAAGCTTTGATAAAAGAGCTTCCCTTTTTTTGTGTCAAACCCAACAAAAAAGTTCAGCCTAACTCTTACCAAGGGTTTGCGTTAATTTATTATCGTACATTTTTTACTCTCAAGTTTAAAACATGTTTTTTTTTTTTTTTTTTTTTACACTTTTGGTTACAAGAAGTAAAGAAAATGGTTCTTGAAGACGAATAATGGTTAATTTATACCCTTGTTTTGTATTGTACCAGATTTTGAGCATTTTTTAGGTGTGAAAATGTAATCAAGATTGTGAAAGGTGGAAAATACTAATACTAATCAAGTATATTTTGACAAGATTATACGGAGTTTCAGTTTATGTACTTGAAAACACCTCTGATGATGATCTGTTACAGAATCTAATCAGGCTGAAGTTGAAAATGATGGCAAGATACGACTGGGAATTCCCTATTAATTTCTCACTCTTGGAGTCTTTTTCTTTGGTTTACTTACCTTACCTTTTATGAGAGGGGAAAAAAAAAGACAAAAAAAGAAATGAAAAAAATCTATTTCAAATGTTACACAAAAGGTTGCTATTTTCTCAGGGCAGGTGCAGGATTCTGATTAAGAATAATCTTGGAAGATGACAATGAGCGTTTGTTGAGATACTGTATTTCTTGAATTAAAAGGCTGTTTGTTGAGAGCTTTTACAATGAGCTATTGCCGCCTCAATTGATGCTCCTTCAAGCTCTGAAGCAGCACTGCTGCTTCTTCTGAGGTACTGTAAGTCGTAAAGAACATTGGAATTTATGGAAAAAGATGATGATAAGGAAGAAGCACCAGATGAAGAAGAAGAAGAAGAACATGAAGAAGATGATGATGATAAGCATTTTGATGGACTAATACTGGAATGGCGTTTAATGGCCCCCGAGAATGACCTTCTTTGTTGGATGATATTAGTTTCCTCTATAGCTTCCTTCTCAATGCTCTTGGCGACACTAGCAGGAGTTGGGAAAGTCCCTCCTCCTCTTCCAATGTATCCAAATGGGTTTTTCTTGGCTACTTTAATGTACTTGTTTGATGAAGAACATTCCCGGGAGTCTAATATATTGCAAGTTTTAGCAGAGGATTCATCAACAGAGCAAGGTGACTTGGTGAATAAAGATTTGAGATATATCCTTGAAGCCTTGAGCTTTTGAGTAATGGTTGAAGATTGCTTAATCAACCTAAGCTTGTTAGACCAGCAGGATTTCTTGGGATGATGATGATGGCTGTTGCTGTGGATGAAACTTTTGAGTTCAGTAGACCATTGGAAGAAGTAGTCGGCGGCGGCGGCAGGATTGAGTTCGCAACTGACCCTGCAAGATTCAGAAGGAGATATTGTGGTGGAGGAGGAAGAGGGCACTACTGCAATGCTGTTGCTGCTGCTGCATTGTTGTCCTTGTTCTTGAAAAAAGGTGTCTTTTTTATTATTACTAGTGGAAGTTTGTTGTTGGAGAAGCTTTTGGACCATTTGCAGCCTTGGAGGAAGGTGGAGGGGAAGAAGGTTTCCTTTGTAGAAGAGTTCATCAGCTGGGGAAGTTGTGGAATCTCTGGCCTCAGGAACTGAAGAAGAAGAAGATGACATTTGAATTTGAAACTCGAACTCTTCCCTTCTGCTCTGATGGGGAGAAGAAGAAGAACCACCATTGTTGCTGCTGCTGCTGGTGGCATTGGCAAAGAAGCTGAAGCTGCTGGAACAAGAACTTAAATCCATGTCTATGTAATCTTCTTCAGCAGCATTGTAACATGAAGAATGATTTGTTGCCATTTTTTTCATGTGATCGGAGGACTACCACCCTCTCTGCACTCTGCTACTGCTGCTGCTAAGTGTTTGTGTGTGTGTGTGTGTGAGAGAGAGAGAGAGAGAGAGAGAGAGAGAGAAAGAGAGAGAGATGCTTATGGGAAGCTGAGCTTGCTGATGATGCTCGAGGCAGAGGGATGTGAGCAGAGCATCATTTAAAGTGGAGATGGTGCCAACTGAGAAAAGTATAAATATTGAATTATAAGGATATACTATGGCAATTTTAATTTTTTTTTCATTTTTTAAAAAAAGAATATATATATCAATCGGAATGTTTTTTTTTTTTTTTTTTTTTTTTGAAAAAAAGAGAGAGAGAGCAGATAAATTCTGCAGAAGCTTTCAATTTTAAGTACATTGATTGTTGAGAGGATGAAGTTGATGTAACCTGGTTGGTGTGCCCAATATGCTTATATTTCTCCAGAAGGGAAAGATACCAAAGTACGGAGAGATTATTGGATTGCATCCAAAGAGAGAAGTTGGCCAACTGCCATGTTTTTGGAAAAAGGGGATGTTTGAATTCCCCCAATTATCACCATTTTGTTACTTTCCTAAAACAATTACAATTAATTATATCTTAGCTCAGCCGGTAGAGCGCATGGCTTTTAACCATGTGGTCATGGGTTTTCCTTAAAATTATGTTAACTTTTAAATTTAATAAAAAAAAAAAAAAGGAGAAAAGAGACAAAGCATAAACATGTGTAGAACTAAATCCAATCCTTCGTCTTCTTAGATGTATCTAATCTATCTATATAAATGAAGGGAGAGGGAGAAGGGGAGAAATCCATTACACTAACGGTTTTCTTTTGCTTTCTCATAATAAAAATTTAATGATATGACAAGGACAGAACTGCATTAGGTTACATTTTGCACTAGATCGGTCAATCGAACGTGGACATTTTTTATGAAAAAAAAAATACATATAAATATATATATATTTACTGTTTTTTAATTTGTCAATCACAGTTGTTCGGCCCTACTACTTATAACCACGCTGTGTGCACGTTCAACAATGCAGAGGATATTTGCATCCAAAGCTCGAGGCTTTTTTGTTCGGATACCTTTGTATTTCTCTCATGGACATTTCAAATTCAAACCCGCTCACGATTTATATTAAATTGGATTTGCCAAAACAAGAAGCAACCACTTGCTCCCAAGGCAATTGGTAAGCTTTTTTAACAGAGAGACTTGTAGCTGAAAGGTCAAGATCAAGTAAGCCCACTGATCCATCCCCTCCCTCCATGGGGTAGGGTAGGTTACATCAGATTTGGCACATGAGCTCATCTGACAAATCCAAAAGCCTCCCCCTCAAGCCTGACTCTGACCGAAGCATTCTTTCTTTGTAACTAAAACTGTGTCTGTGTGAGAGAGGGAGAGGTCGACTTTGCAGTCCCAAAGGTGCAAACTTTATGGGAGTCCCAAAAGTGCGATTCCAGGGACACAGCCTATAGGCCTCCTCTCATGCACCTTTCAGCCACAATATCAGTCCAAAAGTAACAGAAAGCTTTGGATGGTGGCATACCAATACAAGGCTCTCGTACGGGTCTAACCTCACGAGTAGTGGAAAAACTCAAAATCACCAAAAGAAACTCAAGTCAAAAAAGAAAAAGATAAGTAAGAGAGAAAAGATCATGGCGACTCTATCAGCCTTTCAGTAATATCATTACAAGGAGTCTTACAAACATTTTTAAAGCATATTTCGAAGAGTATACAGAATTAAAGCGAAGCACACGCCAGCAAATGCTACGTCAAACAACTTGAATGGTTACACAACATTCAACTAAACACAGCAAGTTCCATTATCCAGATTTCCTGCACACCTGAGCAAAATCCAAAAAGCAATAAATGTGTTTAAACTAGGTACACAAATATGGGGCTTCATTTATTTTTATGTAACACAGATGACACCATTAGCTAGATGAATCCTTACCATGCATGATATCAGTCGAAGTACCAGAGAACAGGATTTGCAGGCCACTGGGGGGACCACCAAACAAATTTGTTCGCTTCCTCATAACTCATGAATATCATCTCTTCTTCATATCTTAGAATTCCCAGTCCTTGAGTTCTTCCGAAGAGTTCTCTCTGCTGCTGCTATTCTCAAGTTCCAGCTCTAAATTTATTTTTGAGAGTTGTACCTTTGGATCCAGCCGCTTCTTCCCATTAGTTGAAGGAGAGTCAGAAACATTATCCATGTCATACTCAAATATGTTCATAGACTGATTAGATGCTGATGACAGAGTTCTATTATGACCCCCTGGCACTGTACTCCCTCCAATTGATGACCCTTTCCGTAAAGTCGCTTCCTGATCAGATTCCAAGTTACTCTATAGTTTTTGAGTTAAAAGAAAAATGACATTTTTGGAGCCTGACCTTTGATGGTGTCTTTGCTTTTGGGGTACGAGTCTCAACTTCTAAGGATGGTTTCTGAATCAAATCGAAGTCACCTTTTATTTTCTCAAGAGCATCAAGTAACTCATTCACTCTTTGGTCATTTTTTCTGGCAAGCATGAGTTATGTTTCTCCTCTCAGAACCAAAATTTAGGGTTTACATGTAAAACAGCAAAAATCAGAAAGTGTCAAAAAATCACCTAAATATTCCTTCATCCTGAGCATAATACTGTTTCCTTAAGCTTTCCACTATGCAAAACATGGCTGTGAACTGAAAAATGGGCAAGAAAGCACAGTTAAGACCTAGGAAACAGGAATTGGAAAGAAAATTAGGGAAATGTTTTTTATCACAAACCCAACAATAACTTAATAGACACATATGTCCAAAACTATATCTAGTTCAAAGCTAAGAAGCATAATGCTTTTCGTCATTGCTTATCTAGTTAAACTCTTGCTTACATGATTATGCATTGACTTATGAGCCGGAGAAATATATACCTTGGACTCTGCATTCAAGTACTTTCTTTCTAGAGATTTCCTCGTATTAAATGCTTCTATCTTTTCATTATTTGGAACAGTCTCCAACCTGAAAAAAGATTTGCAGGATTTAAGTGGGATGAATACCTTTTGTCTGATGTTTCAAATGAGTTGAAAATATACCCTTTCAAGTTCTCCACTACTTTTCTGTACGATTCAAAAGACTCGCCCAGCTCATCCTAAGTAGTGAATGGAGCATATTGCAGGGTAAGGAAAATCAAGCATGCTACCATGGTCCTGTCAATCTAAAGCCAAATATGAACACATACCTTGCATGAAGGTAATAGTTTCATAGCCAAGTTCACAAAATAATCTCCATAATTCTCCAATTCATCACTGGGGAAGACATCAAAGTACAATGTAACTGTAAGGATCAGTCGACTAGAGTAATGATGGTACATGTTTGACCCAAGTACAGGATTGCAAGTTAGAACAAGATGTGCCTGATGACATCAGCTGACAAAGGAAAAAGAAAAGTGCAGGAGGTACTAGAAGCAAAGGAAAGAATTCCATACTAGACTTGCTGCTTCTTTTCAGCAGTGAAAGCAGACTGGAAAGCCCATGTCTTTTCCAGAAAATCAATGAAAGCATTGCAAGCATCTTCTTCTGCTCTATATGAAGCAATAGATCTTGATAGCTCATCCTCCTATATTTAGAATCAAATAGAAGAATATATCCTTTTTTTGGAGAAAATAATTAAGAAGAGTCTCAAAGGTTCAAGCTTACAACAGCTTACCCTAATCTTGAAGTGCTGGACAATCTGATTGCTAGCTTCATCAAACTGCTCCCTTTCTTCTCTGGCATTGTGTAACCGGGCTCGTGTAGAATTTAAGGAGCCTTTTACCTAAACAGCCATTTAATTATTGAAACATGCTAAGTCACACAGCAATAACATACAATCATGATAAACTTCCACATAATGATTAACTAAAAGGTTCTGGCCTTTGAGTATCCATAAGTTTCCAATAACACCGCATGTATCCAACTTATGAGAGATATCCATAGTCCATTACACAAAGCAGAGATCATCAAGGAATGTTTAACATCCTTTCACTAAAGAACTTTTTTGTTTTCTAAATTCACCAGGAGGAAAAAATGTCAAAGTTACCATTTTCAACTTGGCTTCAAGTTCTTCCTTTTGCCTTTCTAGTGCTTCAATTTCAACTGCTAATTCCTGAAAAACATAGTTCAGGTGTATTAAATGCTTCTGTCCAAATTAACACACTTAGGGAAGAAACAAATTACATGCTTGAAATGTTAAGCATGTGCCTCCCAATATTAAAATCTTAAGAGAACAGAACTCATTTATGAAGCATTTACTTTTAGAGAATGGACTTCTTTCCTTTTATGTTTACTTCACTCAACATAGGTAGCCAATAAAAAGGAGAAATATAATCAAATTTACAGTAGATACTATGAAACAGGATTCGGAATTGTATGCATTTGTTAGTAGAACATAATCTTAGCAACATATCATAAAATAAAACTCTTAGATGAGCTGAAGATTTTTGCAGGGCAAAAAAAAAATGGTGCTGCTCTTCCTTTTATAACAATCATTAGAAAAGCCTAAGAATAGGATATCTCAGAGATTATCAAGGGATAAAGGCTCCAGCACACATAAGATAATTAAAGAAGGCGCTTTCTGCAGAAAAAAGCATATGCAGAGGAAGGTAGATTTCTGTGTAAGTAAAATAGCATAGAAATCCTCAAAGGTATAGTTTAAAGAATTTACTTTTTCAAGTTCACTGGTTTCGCTGGTTTTAGCTTTTCGGAATTTAAGAGCATCGTCTCTCTGAATTCTGTTCACCAGAAAAGAGAAGCTAAGCACAGAGCCAACACAGCTTTTATTAAGGCACATTTGCAATTAGGAAAACACGGCACTATCATCGCAACATGGTAAAGAGTATCCATATTTGTGAACTGTAAGAGCTTACTCTACCAGGAAGACAAATAACACAGTTTCCACACAGAGGTTAAATATGTCAAGAAAGTAAATTGCATGAAATAGTGAATCTGAAGAATAAAAACTATTAAGCACTAGAACAACACTATCACTTAATCTAGAAGTTCTTATCAATTTTTCCAGCCTGGTGTCAACATATTTCCCAATCCAACCAGTAAATTGATAACTTTTGTATTACTTCTCACTCAGTTGTATATAACTTTTCTTAATACCCACATATTCGACATTTTTCCCACACATATATTCATGCAGTAAACATCATTGCATAAATGAAAAGGATTTCATATTTAACCTATTATCTGAAATTCGCTTTTCAGCTTTTGAGACAGAGTTGACCAGAGATTCAGATAACACCTTCAGCTTGTCAACCTGCATATTGACCAATGAAAAGGTTGCAAGTTACAGAGCAATCCATAAATTCGAGAGAGAGAAGGGAAAAAGAAAACGACAATAACAGCTCAAGTAGTATGATGCTTGCCTTCACTTGAGTAGAGAAGAGAGGTAACTCAATCTCAAATATCTCAGAACCAATCACAGAGTGCTAACAAATTGGCTGATAAATTTTGCACATTACATTACATCTACAATTCTATATGTTCTTCCAGAAGCATGCATATTCTAAGTATTTTATTCTGTACGTTCCTAACAATGAAAATCTCCATTTAAAACTTTAGTTTTTAAAAACAAAAAGAAAAATTGTATTTTTTACATCCATATCTATTTCCTTCATAAATCATAGACAGACTAACTTCAATAATCCAAGGAACACTGGTTTGCCTATTTCCTAACAATGACTGAGAAAAAACCAGTGACAAACTAAGGAACAAAATAAAAAATTAAATGATTCAAGACATGCTGTCTTTTCAGAGATCTGCTAATAAAATCCCATACATTCTGGTTGAATGTTACATAGATCACTGTCAGAGAAAAAATAAATGTATTAATCCTGACAGATAAATTCATAGACTTCAAAGATCATGTTGAAAAGAAAAAAAGAATAAATTTCATAAAACTACACGTAGGCCTGTAAAAACATGTAACTCCAAAGACAATATCCTTGTCAAATAGTTTTGGCATCTTTAAAAAATTTCTATCCTGAAAGAGCTTCCTAGTGCAATGAAGTTCTAAGGCAAAGATTTTAATGATGACAATCGCACAAAAATGAAGTTTGAGGGGGAAGAGTAGAGAGGTAGCTAAATGTTCCAAAGCTGAATCACTTGAGCAAAGAGAATGTAATTCTTCATGGAAGAAGCACCATGTGGACCAAGCACCAACAGTAATTTAATGAAGATAAAAGTGGTAGTAGAACTCTTAGGGTAACAATGTATTTGTATAGGTCTGGTTCATTTTAAGTATATGACACCCCTGAAGAAAGAATGTATTTTTAACCCTAGAGATTCTTTCTTTCACAGAGAGAGACAATATTGTGAACTAAATCAATGTACCTTCTTAGCATGACTTTCTGAAGAGTCACCACTGTTTAAGATCTTCTTCTGTAGTAGAAGCGCCTCCAATCTGGAACAAAGTTGTATCTCTTCAAATGCTAATTTCAGACCCTGCACAAACAAAAAGCGATATGGCTCCATCCAAAGGTCATGAGAAAACTATAAGCCGTATGCTATAGAAGAGTAAAGAAAAACTATTAGCCCACCAAGAAGTATGAATATAATAAATGGTAACTTGACATTCCAGTCATTAAGACAACAAATCAACAAATTAGTTTTGATACCATCTACCTAGCAATCTTAGAGGCAAGAACTGAAAGTGAACACTCCTGGGTTAGTCAATTGGAAATAAAATCCAAGAAAACAATTATAAAATCTACCTAACCTCAATTCCAGAACTATTTTCATCCCCGGAAATATTTTCATCCCCTGCTATCAATGTTTGCTGAGAAGTCATCTCATCCAATCTCTGTCGAATGTTCGAGACTTCAGAGTCTATTCTGAGAGCATATAAAAAGGGTAAACGATCCAATTACAATCATGAACTAAATAAAACCTAAAAGAATATCACCAAGAAGCCAGTATTTTTATGCATGGATGTTTCAACTATTAAATTATGCTACATAAATCCAAAAAATTGAGCGTACCAAAATGCAAGGTCACAGACTGAAGAAGTTTGCAAAAAGAGGCAACAAGAAAACATAGTCCTAAATTTTCCTTTCAAATGCAGATATAGCAGGCATAAGGGACAAGCTTAAACCATGACTGTTACAAGAAAAATCTAAACAACCTTAACATCTCAGCATTTACTTTCAACCCTGTGATTGCATCTTGTGCACATTGAAGTAGTTCTTCTCTCTTTGCCTTGAATAAACAAACATAACAACAAGGGAAGTTGTTAGGTATTTCTGATATTTCCATGATATTATTATTTGCATATTTTATTTTCAGAAACTATATATCATTTCCTTACTAGTACTTCTTCTTCATAGCTCATGAACACTTTTGCCAAGCTCTGGATACTTTTTATAGTTGCAACATGAACTTCCCTCCCACCAGTTAGACAGATCCTAAGTAAAAAGGAAAAAAAAAAAAAAAAAAAAAAAAAAAAAAAAAAAAAAAGTGGAAACAGAGGAGTATAAGCCATTGCTATGAATTTTCACTGCAGCGGAACAGAAAGAACCTTCACAAATAGTTCTCCAATTCAAAAGACCAATTACGCATGCATACTCTCTGCTTCTGGCTTAGCATAAATTATGAAGTATAACAAAAAAGAAATACCAAGAGATTCTTAGGGTTTCAATTGACCAACCTTTTTCTTCAAAAAAAGATTATATTATATAAATTTTGATGGGAGACCAACTCAGATATATTTTTTAAAAAATTTGAACATTTTGAATTTGAATTTCTATAGTTAAATATTAAAAATTAACACACTGGAAAATTTAATTTTTAAATAAGTAAAAAGGATGGTCAAAGTTTAGAAAAACAATTTTTTTGCCAAAAAAATCCTTGTACAAGGGGACCTTAGTCTCCAATTTTTATCGTTTTTAACTACTCAAAAACAGGATAAGAGACGTTGACTGCTTTTCTCCACCTAACAATAAAATTTTCAAAATCTTTTACTGAAGTACTTCTAATGTAGTTTAAAATATTTAGTATTCTGTCCCTCCATGCAAAGCTTGAATGCATGTTTGAATTGACACAATGATTTGGAAAAATTTAACTTTAAACAAATACCAGGGATGGGGGTCAGTAGGAGACCAATGTATTAGTAGAACTGATATCCATTAGATTAAGGTGGTTAATAATGGAAGTTTTTAGATGGAAAATATACCTACTTATATGAAAATAAGAACTGCAAATGTTCAATTTGAAACAGAGGGATTGATTACTATATGCTATTACAGAAACAATGAGTTACTTCACCCAAGGTTTGTTTTCATTTCCTTTAGCTTCTTCGAAGTTCCTATCATAAGAAATTTCTGGAAAAGTTATATTTAATTTTCACACAGCATTTTCAGGTTCTAAGTTTAAATAGACAAAATCATGTTCTGAACCACACCTTCATGGCTACTTTTCAAAAGAAAAATCTCATTTTCCTTTAAGCTAAATTCTGGAGAACAAAAATAAGTTGATAACTCCTTAAAACCATTTTCAGCTTATGAAGGATGAAAAATCTTGTGTACTATGAGGGACAAGAACAGAACTTAAAAACAAACAAACAAACAGAATATCCAACACAGCACTGAGCAAATTGGAGAAAGGTATTCACCCGAATATTTCAAGAAGTAATGATATTTCTTCCTCCTCATCAGGTGCTTCAAGAATCTGACAGAAAGAAAAAGAAAATGGGTATTACACACAAAGCAAAAGAAGAAAAAAAAAAAAAAAAAAAAAAAAAACAAAAGGAGCAAGAAAGAAACAAACAAAAGACGTTCTCAGTAATATACAAGATTTAGAATATAAGCAAAGAAAGATAAATAAGTTGATTATGCCAAAAGTGGCAGAAGGCAAAGAAAATATGCAGGGGAAAAAGTTCTATGTATAAAAGATCCACATTATAAGTGCAACCTAAATCTAATCCTATAAAGAGATCAACTGGTAAAATAAATAATTGCAGCAGCAGAAGATACTGGTTTTAATAAAAAATAATGAAAATTTTCTTTGCAGAAAAAATAACTCCAGGAAGAATGGAACAAAAGGTACAGGAAAGCATTGTCCTCTGATTGATTCCTTTCAACATTTCTTTTTCCTTTTGAATTCCAAACTTCAAGGAAGACAAAATACGAAAACACCATCCACTACCTATCATCTTATTCTCAAACAAAGCAAAGGCCTCATGCACTTATCAATAAAGACATATCTCAATTCATTCCAAGTACAGTTGGAGAGAGTGATTACCTAGTTTATGGTTCAGATCACAATTACATAAAAGATCAGATAACAAAAACAACAGTGATTGCCATGTATTTATCAACTCAGAATATCAGTGTCGTTAAAGGCATGAGGCACAAAAGGGCATCTCAATGCGCCTTTTCGTGCTATGTGCCTTGAGGTGCTAAGCTTTACATCCATGCAACTTGTGCCTCAGGCATACACCTCTGTACACCTTCACAACACTGACATTCTCCATGGAAGAACTAAATAAAAGGGGAAGAAGCTCAAATCAGGGCAACTTAGTAAGCAAATATTGATGCAATTAATAAAGTAATACTGCAATCAAATAGAAATTGTCAACTATATAATAAATAACCTCTAAATACACCTGTTACCAACTAACTATACGTTGGATGAAATTCTAACTGAGAATGAAGCCCCAACAGTACTAAAAAGAAATGAAAAAATCTAGAAACTCTGCTGAGCAGGACCCAGAGTGAAATCACAGAGTTGATTAAGAAACTAACCACCAGGACAAACATCAGATGAAAAATATACTCTTGGCAACTCTAGTTTTAGCTCTATATAACTAACTCAACAGGTTAATAATTGGCTCAAGTCATGCCAAAGAGGGATACCAATGAGGCAAGCTAAGTTAACCAGTACAGAAGCTACTGTATATCCCTACAAAACTATGGGAACAGCAGAATTTTCTTCAGCTTACCATTGATAATGTCACACCTTCAAGAGCTTGACTGCGTAGAAATACATCACGGAAAGTCATTGGTTCTGTACTCGGGTCATTATCATAATACAGTACCTTCAAGTTAAATTTGAACATATTAAAGAGCTGCTGCATCAAAGAACACATGAATGCAAATGAACCTTTTACAGCAACACATGCTTAAAAAAGAGCCCTTTTCATTTGGAAAGAATCAGGAACATTTATTATTCTTGTTAAGGCATAATTCTAGCGAAAGCAAGGAAAAACATGGTGAATCAAGGTGCCACCTATGGCTTTTGAAGGGAATTACTATCTGAGACCAATGTTGCACAATCCAGAAAATATAGTTTACTAGCACTTGGTTAATGAGTATTTTAAGTTCTTTACAAGAGAAGAGAAGCATGGATGTTCATTTTGGAACAAAATTAAGGGTTTGAAATGGAAAAAACTGATCTAGATCCAAAAGAATTAGGAGAGAAAGATCTCCTTAAAGATAAAAAGCATACCATGAGTGTATACTATTAGCAGTCACACAGCTAACCCTTTTATGCTTATATGACAGCAAAACTTCCCCAAAGTAGAAACACAAATTCCCAAGCAAACAGTTACTGTACATGAAGCAACTGAAGGGAACAGAGAAGAATAGGTGAGAAGCATATCATTCTGCCACTTTATAGAAAGAGCGGAACCTTGACCAAGAAAATTAATGACAGGATGTCACCAAAAGATATATGAAACATGTTTTGAGCTAGGAAACCAATTAAATAGTTACCCAAAATTGACTTATTTACTAAATCTTTTGTAGATAACAAGAGAACTTTAAAGGTAGCAATCTATAAGCATCTATATATTGATAATTACTCACCATGACAGGCCTTTTAGGAGAATCCTTTGATCCGGAAGATGCATTAAGTCCAGCATTCTTCTCTGTACCCACTTGATCAACAGCAGATCCATAGAATCTCTCAATTTCTTTCAGGGCAACTAACCACCTTCTTAGCATTTGAACTCTTTCTACTCCTCTGCAGGAAACAGAAACTTCCTCCAATCTTTTTAGAGCATGTTTGTAGCTTTGGAAGTTTCGAGATCCCTAGGTACCATAGATATCTTATAGTATTCAAACAACTCCCACAAGAAATCATAAATCAGCAGGAGAACACGAGTATGCACGTTTTAACTGTTTTTACTTAAAAAGCATATAAGGTTACCATAACAGAGAATCCAGTCAAAGCATCATTATGTCTAATAACCTCTCGATTACTATTAATATTATAATTCAGTTTATCTTCAACCTATTTGTCTGAAATTCTAGAAATGCCATTACAACATAATGTGTTCATTCTATTTAGAATTTCCAAATGATCAATTGAGCGGTCACTTTATCAAATCCAACTTCCTTCCTTATTTTTCCCATTTTCCCTCTCTCGTGGATGCGAGTTGGTCAGTCAAAACAACCATGCAATATGAATAATTAATATAAGAGCATATGATACGTGATATATACTTTGTCCGAGTGTATATAAAGAGTGAAAGATATGATTTATCTAATATATAATCATATAAAAGAATACAGGGAGAGGGAAAAGGTGAATGAATGTTCAGGAAATATACAATGCGATCCTGCAATAACTTGGCGCCTCCAACAACGGCTTGTCCAGCTTGGAAGACGACGGAATCAGCATAACTTCGAACAGTTCGAGTTAGATTATTGCTTCCGCCGGCTTCAACGGCTCTATTCACCGCCGACCGCAACCACGACATTTGCCGTAAACCTATATATATCTCAGTAAAGATCAACTACGAGTTGTGTATGGGGAGAATGAAACTGAAAAAGATGAAAAGAAAATTTTGAGGAGAAAAGGAGGAAAGTTAATACATCAAAATTCCAAGTGAGCATGTGGATGAGGAAAGAGTCAGAGCATTCTTCCGAGTTATCGGAAACGAAGCCATCGAGCGCGAGTATTGCCCCTGCCATTTCGCGCCTCGCCAGGCAGCTCATGGTTTTTCTTCACTTGTCCTTTTGCCGTTGCAGCATAAAGCAACTAGGCCCCGCCCGGGCCGGGCCGGGCCGGGTCCATCCAAGAATATATATATATATAATGTCTCAGACTTCGTTCTTAACAGTCCACAAGGTCCACCAAAACAAAGCGATTATTAGTCTCATTAATTTAGGGTTTTTTTTTTAAAACGAATTTAGGGTGCACTTACGCTGTTGAACTTGTATACAAATAGTAAACAAATGATCTTGTATATATATATATGTATGTATATTTATATCCAATTCCAACGATAATTAATCTTAGAAAAAAAAAAAAAGACTAGCACTTTTAAGTAGTGAAATGCAGATATTTCATTAACCTATTAGAAAAGAAGTTCAGAATCCGATTAAATGGTTCACATTTTTAAAGTACAACCCTGAACCAGGCAAATATTCTTCTTACTCATTGTCTGATCCTACGCGATAACATAAGAAAGGATCAGAGAAGGAAGGAAGAATTAAGAGAATTTTTTTTTTTTTTTTTTTTTTTGTGTATGTAAAGAAGAAGAAGAAGAAGAAGAAAAATGGCTGGATACAATATATGGACTTGTTCAACACAACTGAATCTGCTTATATTACATTACAACAGCAACAAAACGTTACGCGATCAGGTTCAGCAGCGTTGTGTGTTTTTTTCTCATGAAAATCAGCGATTATTGGGCAAGAGCTTTGGAGTTGCAACAATGGTGGATATTTTAATCTGTTAGTATCAGAGAGGTACTTTCTTTCTACAAGTCATCAGTATCTGCCAAAGGCATTTTCCAATAGTTCCACGAGTTATAATCTTCCTGCATAAACCAAAAGAAAAAAAAAAAAAAGAGACCACAGGTAATACATATATATATAAATAGAGAGAGAGAGAGAGAGCTTTATCAAAAGGATATGAAGAAATGTAATCAATGATTTTTACCTGTTCAACCAGTGATGTTGGCGGAAACATATCATGCACCAGTGTGTGAAGTGAAGTATAAGACTTACGATCAATCCGGTTATTAATGACTACCTCACCCTGCCAGATTGAAATTTCTGGTCAGAGAAATCTATACATATACATATATATATATATATATATATATATATTGAAAGTGTTTTTATTACTGAATATTTCATGATGAGCATAAAGAAGAATGGAAAACCTTGGGGTTGATAATGAATATTTTTCCCTTTGGAATGCCAATTTTTCTGTAACTCAGCTCATCAGTGTCTCTGTTCCCAAACCCGGCATAGAAAGGGTTGTAATCTGGAGGGAAAAGTGATTTGATATCCTACAATTAAAAAAAAAAAAAGAATGCTTTCAAGATTCAAATTTGGGAGAAAAGAAAAATGAGCCATAAACTTAATTACCAATGAAGTTACCTCTAAACAGGCAATCTTGAATTCATGAGGAGCTCTTCTTATCACTGCCATACACAAAAATTATACCATCACCAAAATGAAGAATAAAGACAGATTTTATGGAAAATATCCTTCTCAGGAAAAAATAGATACTACCTTCTCTGTATAGTGAAGGAAACAAACCATCGGGTGAAATAACAACAGGTCCATTTGGAAGAGTGTTTCCATCCTGCAAGCATTCAAGCAATGTTCGGGCCTCGTGCTATTAGTTTCAGATCATTGATAGCAGAAGCAACTTACACAGGTCAATATTGACGGAAAACTATCAATAATAACCACAGAATGATAAAACCAACTAATAAAATATATTCCTTCAGAAACCAGTAAGTAGTATCACCTGCTTTAAATTGAACAAAAAACTTTTTGTCAAGTATGCTTGAACGATTGCACGTGCACTCAGAAAGAGTAGCTGATACCCATTTCCCTGTATTAAAAAGGTGTTCAACATTTAGTATAAAGAAGATATACCACGATATATATACCCAAAAAAACATAGTAGCACCAAAAAGTGCAAGGAAATATTTTACAACCAACTACCTAAAGTGTTCCATAAATTGGCCTCTAAAAACCTAAAGTACAGAGAAATTAACCTTAACAATCAACACGGACCTTGTCAAACTAGTGGAACTGAAAGATACACTATTAACATAGAGAAACAGGAAAAAGATAAAAACACTTCAGGCCAATGTGGTCTAAAGTTTCACAGGTGAAACCAAGAAGAAAAACCTTAATTGCTGAGAAAAGACGAGCAATGCCAGAATGTGTCCAGTCCTTGCCAACCAAAGGCATGAATTGACCAAGAACATCCGACCTAACACACAAGTATGCTTAACAAATCAGTTGCAGTTTCAAAAGACAACAGGCAGCAATTATGGTCATAATTTCACTGAAACAGGCAAGGAAGGCCTCCAAACGTCATAACATAGAATTAACAGTAGCCCCATCCAAGTTTACTAACTTCCTTTTCACTTTTGTAGTTTCCCACTTCCGAAAGTTGTAGTTTCAGTTTATCATGATTAGAGGTGGAAGAAGAAGTAGCCAAAATTGATACCATCAGTATTAATTAGTACTACGTGAAACAAGATGGACAATCACAAAACCATAGTTAGGACTACTCTCTGCTAGCCTTATATATTAAACATCACAGTGTTTATATAACATTTGAGGATAAAAGAAAAAGTAGTACTTTTTAAGTTTCAACCAAGTAACTTAAAGGAAACAAAAGTAACTAGTTGGCATATTTAAAACTTAAGGTATGTTGCATTCAAAAGAAACTCATTTCATACTAATTCCACAAGCAAATGGCATTTACGTATTTGAGATGCATTACAAATTTTGCAGTCCTATATCACAGTTAATTGTTGATTGTAAAGAGAAAATGATATCGTTAACTAGGAGAATTTAATTCTGATAATGGCAACATAATAAAGCAACAAGATCTTGTAGCATTAGACCGAATGCAAATACCAAAGGCTTACTTGGTGATTGTTCCATCAACATCTGAAATTACAATTCGTGCATTCCACTTCCACAAATATATATGAGCATCAACCTGTTTTAAAAAAAGGGCTCACAATGAGTACAAAGGAATCTAATAAAATCACCCCCATGGACATGCATGTTTTCAAAGGCATCTGTACATTTGCACAGATGCCTATGGGAGTCAGAAAGAGATAAAGAGTGCGTGCAGGAGAGAAATAGAGAAACAAAGACCTTCTGAGGCCCTAGGACCCTTGAATTAGAGATAAATGTCACCAGATTCTGACCCTCCTTAAGGTCCAGAGAAGCAATTTGGTCACTAGTGGGAACATTTGTTCTCATAAGTTGTTTTTGCGGAGACTCCTTATCAGGTCTTGGGGTAGCTTCAATAGGTTGTAGTGAACCAGGTTCAGAATCAGTAACTATATCTTCAGTGGTTGTATTCTCTATTGTTTTTACTCTCCTAAATGGGATTGGCCAAAGTCTCCATCCACGACCAGTAGGAGTTGAAGAAACTCCCGGCTCGTCTATCCTGGTTTCAGTCGCATCTTCCTGCTCCACAGGAATTGCATCACTGGGTTCAACAATCAATTCCATGTCATATACAGCCATTCCAATAATAATGGGAGCAGCTTTATCCCATGGCAAGTAGTTCCCATGAATTCTGGCAACTAAGTTTTCATTCTTAACAATTGAAGCAGAAGAAAGTTTAAATTCCTCCTCAGATATGCAATGCGCGTCAAAGGCCTCTGCAGCTGCAATTGAACCCATGCCAGGACGAAGCAAGTTTTTGCAAAGAGAAATTTCTAACCCTGCAAGCATCCAAAATCATGTTTAAAGGATAAATTGTCATAAAAAGAATGCAAAACCTGAATGGTAACTGATTACTTTGATTATTATGAAAGCCAAGAGGCAAGCATACTTGTTCTTGGAGTACTTTCGACATATTTGTTCAATAAACTTGTCCGAGGTTCCATATTATCAGTAGAAGAACTTGTTTCTTCAGTAGCAGGTATTTGCTGGGTAAGTGTTGTCTCTCCCGTGTTCTCATTTGTAGAAAATTCAATTTCAGAATTAAGTGATTCTGGGTTAGATACTGCAGCAGATTTATTGGCTTCTTTATTAGCACCAACAATATCCTCGATTTTGCTTTCAGAACCACAAGCATCCTGATCTAAAGCGTTTTCTTCTAGTGTTTCACTCTGGGCTTGCAATTCCTCCAAAGAAGAGCTTCTTGGACTATTAGAATTAGAAAGTGTATAATTGGTAATTGATCCAAATTTTGCATCTTCAGTTTCATCACCGGCAAAAGAACGCTGACAAGATTTATCCCCTGAATTTTCAGCAACTTCAAAAATCTCCACAGGGGAGCCCACGTCATATTGACTGGAAACTTGATCCAGCATGGCAAACTGTTGTAGCTCCAAACAGCTTCTGTGAACATCCTCCTTTTCAACAGAAGACAAACTCTCCAAACTATCATCCACCTGAAGTTCCTTTTCCTGTATTGCATCAAGAACAACTTCTTCTTGATTGGAAACCTTGCCATCCCTAGCACATACTTCCAACTGCTGCTGAAAATCATTATTTTCATTATCCATTTTAGAAGAATCAGCAGAACGTGCCCCATACCCTGATTTGTCAGGATCACTCAAATAATCAGCAGGGATTTCAGATTCACCATCATTAGGACCTATATTACCTTCAGAAGAGTTGGTCCCTTCATCTTGTCCCAGATGAACCTGCGGATGGTTTAGTTCTATGTCCTCACTCTTTCTCTCCATTGATAAAATGGGTGCTGTCAGAAGATGACCATCTTTCCTATACAAAACAACTTCTGAACTTAAATTCTGAGACCCCACCACATGCTCCAAGTCAAAATTGTCATATCTACTTGAACCATATTCTGAACCATCTTCAAATGATGATTCCACATCCTGAAAATCATAGAATGGACGTTCAACATCAGATTCTGTTCTCTCCAATCTATCCACTCCCAGAGCAACATGTTCATCTCGCAATTGAAACTCTCCAGTATTTGAATCATAACTCACGTGTCTAGAAAGAACAGCATCGTCCCCAGCAGTATCATTATCAATTTCAATACTGCCATTATCCTCTCTTGTACTATTAAAACTATTAACACGCTGCAAGACCCCAGTTACCTCATCCTTCTCAGAGATAACTTCCCTCACAAAATAAGCTTCTCCGGAATTATCAAGATACATATGGAAATTAGCTTCAACGCCATTAACCTCTATCCGCACAACTTTTTCTGCTCCTTTAAGAACGCCCTGAAATTTACCAAACCGAACATACCAAGGTGTGCTCCTGAAACTTCCATCCTGCTGCTGGACAGAAATTATATCCACAGCCCCACCAAATGGATGGAAAGGGGTGGCAACAGAGTAGACAAAGTTGCTAACTTTACCCACCACCGAATTCATCTGGCCTATTCACCAACAATCAACCCCCCACAGAGATTTTAACAATAAGGTCAAAGATTTCCAAAGAACCCCGTTGACTTTCTCATTCAAATCGAATATACTCAACAAAATGAACCTAAAACCTTTTCATGTTATTATTCTATTTCCAAAAGAATTGTCCCAGAACAAAATTCGCAATTTCTTGATTTCTTGAATTGAAGGTATCTGCATGCAAAACGTAACTGAAGATGAATGTTGTGGCGTGAACATAAAGCCGAAAGTTCAAAAGACATTCGAATTAAACCCTAAAAAGAAGCGATTCTAACGAGAAACACGAAACTTATATAAACAAGAATGTGAAGTGAAACCAATACAAATGAACCCAAATTAAAGAAATGACAAGATTCATAAAGATCTTACAAATTCAATATAGTTGATGAAAATCCCAGAAAAATGATTCTGCCTCCACCTGACCAAGAGATCAATTTCACCAATCTCACAGCTCAGAAAAGGAAAAAAAAAAATGCTCAATATCAAAATTTCTCTCAGTACTCTTTATATATCAATAAATTGTGTAGATAATTAGATATGTATAACAGCAAGATCCCAAGAAATATTTCAAGATATTATCTTTTTCTTTCTCTTCCCCTCTCTCCTGAAAGTAGGTGGAGGGGGATTTTTTTTTTTTTCCTTTTTTTTTTCTGCTCTTCCTTGGGGTTAGTAGTTTCTAGTGTGTTTTTGTGTTCTGTTGAATACAAATGTCAAAAGATTTCTTGTAAGGTTTTGGAGTTTTTGAGAATTTGGGAGAATTGAATCAATTTTTTCTTTTTGGATAACAAACGGAAACAGAGTCGTAAAAGCACCCCCGTTTTCTCACGCAATAAATAGGTACTGCCCCGCACCAACACAAGCATGGAATTTGTTTTTCCTTCCCATCCAACCTAAAATATCACTCAAATATCTTCCCATGCAATTAAAATTTATATTAAAGATATTAATAGTTTATTAACGTTCACTATAAGATATTAATCTGATAACAAATAATCTCACTTATAAATACAAAAAATTATATATATTTGAAAAAGTTTTCATATATATTGTCAAGACTCTAGGATTCACAATACTCAATTATTTGATATCGTTAAAATGAATATTTTTTGTCTATTATTATATATCATTATACATTTATTATAATTTTCTTTTAATGTGGATCGGAATATCATATATATATATATATTAATATATTACTTTAGAAATCTAATAAAAGATCATTTTATAGTAAAGTTAATTTAGAGACGCAAAGAATTGCAACATGAAAATTAAAGATAGTTAGACGAAATTAATATTATTTTGTTATATATATATATATATATATATATATATATATATGAATGCAAATATCTAGAGTTATTGGTTAACCATTTTGATCAATTTTGTAATTTTTAAAAGAAATTATTAGAAAGTATAATAAATTTTGTACTTAAAAAATATCAATTTAATTAAAAGACTGCCTCCCAAAAGTAAAAGTGAGGATAATTTCAAAATTTGTCTCACTAGATTTATTTTATTTTATTATAATTTTTAAAATTTTCATTGCATGATTTTTTAACTAAATTTAGTAATTTATTATTATTTCAATTAATATTTCTTCTGGACCTACAAGAAAATTAATTATAGAAAAATTAGGGACCAATTCGAATGAAAACAAAAACGACAAGGGATGGACGGAGAATTTCCCGAAAATCGTAATAATAAAGATTGAAAAGTAAATACGTTGTGGGACCCATTTCCTAGTTCATAGCCATAACTAACCCTCCGGAACATTAATCTACATTACCGAGGAGAAGGGTAATTTGGGAATAATAAAGAGAAACAATATCCCCAGCGTAAGATCCACTCTACGTCGGCACTTTACCGGCTCTTAATTTCCTATTTCCCTTTCCCTTTCCCTTCCTCCCTGTTATGCTTTAATTCAGTTCCACCACCACCTTCCTCCTCCATATTTTGCCCTCGCTCCGCCGTCTGACCACCGCAATGGCTAAATTATCCATCTTCTTCGCCCTCCTCCTTCCGATCTTCCTCGCCGTCATCCCCTCAGCCATCGGTGAGATCAAAACATTAAAGATCACGTCCGATTCCAGGCCTATGATTCTCTTTGAGCGATTTGGGTTTACGCACACCGGTCATGCTACAATCTCCGTCTCCTCCGTATCAGTTGTTTCGTCTCTCTCCGATCCCGACTCTTCTCGTCTCGGTTTCTTCCTTCTCTCGGAAGAATCACTAATCCAAGTTCTGTTAGAACTTCAACAGAACCCGTCTTTCTGCGTACTCGATTCCAAATACATCACCTCTTTATTCAGTTTCAGAGACCTCTCTCCGCCGCCCTCTTCTTCCTTTAATCACTCCTATCCCGTCACTTCCCCGAATGAATACTCTCTTTTCTTCGCCAACTGTGCCCCTGAATCCAAAGTTACTATGAATGTGCGCACTGAGCTCTATAATCTGGATGACCTTGGCCGTGTTAAAGATTACCTCTCTGCTGGTCTGACCCAGCTGCCGAGTCTTTATTTTCTGTTTTCCCTGGCTTATTTCGCCTTTTTGGCATTCTGGATTTACTTTTGTTTAAAGAATAAAACATCTGTTCACCAGATCCACCTGTTGATGAGTCTTTTGGTGGTGATGAAAGCTTTGAATTTGATCTGCGCTGCTGAAGATAAGCATTACGTGAAGGTTACAGGAACCCCTCACGGCTGGGATGTATTGTTTTACATTTTTCAGTTTATCCGTGTTGTGCTTCTCTTCACTGTTATTGTTTTGATCGGCACTGGATGGTCGTTTCTGAAGCCATTTTTGCAAGAGAGGGAGAAGAAGGTGTTGATGATTGTGATCCCACTTCAGGTCTTGGCAAATGTGGCTTCTATAGTAATTGGTGAGACGGGTCCTTTCATTAAGGATTGGGTTACTTGGAATCAGGTGTTTTTGTTGGTGGATATTATCTGTTGTTGTGCTATTATTTTCCCTATTGTATGGTCCATTAGGTCACTGAGGGAAACATCAAAGACTGATGGGAAGGCTGCCAGGAATTTGGCTAAGTTGACCCTTTTCAGACAGTTTTATATTGTGGTTATCGGCTACTTGTATTTTACCAGGATTGTTGTGTTTGCATTGAGGACTATTGCGGCCTATAAATATCTGTGGGTGGCCAATGCGGCTGAGGAGATTGCAAGTTTGGCCTTTTATGCAGTGATGTTTTACATGTTCAGGCCAGCTGAAAAGAATGAATACTTTGCACTTGATGATGAGGAAGAGGAGGCAGCTGAGATGGCTCTACGAGATGAAGAATTCGAGCTTTGAAACTGAGATTTGATTTGGTTGGTCCTCTTTTTGCAGACGTCTTCCTCTGACTTGTAGAAACTTTTGATTTGTTACCTCAAGTTATACTTTAAAATAGATTTTCTGAGGAAAAAAAAAAAATGTTTGCCTCTTTTTATATTTAATTTCTTCTTCTTATGTAACAACCTTGATTTACAAAATAGTGCCTTTTAATTCAACATGAAAGTCTTTGGTCGCTGCATGATTCAATAGTGCCTTTCAATTCAAAATTGAAGTCTTTTTTGGTGTTATCATTATGATCATTTCTTGGTTTAATTGTCACATTATCTTATATACTGATCTTATTTTGTATGTTAACTGTTTTTGTTTGCATCCACAACAATTTTCCATTGATGCTGGAATTGTTAAGAAAAACTTGTGTATAGTTGTTATGCTTGCTAAACTGAAGTTACATAACAGCTTATGGTTTGTCATGATCCACCATACAGGGCTAGTCAATTACTTAGCTTTTTACGTTGTTTTAACAAAGATTCATAGCATCATGATCTTGTGGTTGTATGAAGTTTCACTTAAAATGTATGGCATGAATGATTTTCCAAACATCCTTCATTTGACCATTAGTGAAGATTCTTTTTAGTTGGATAAGTGATGCTATTTCACCAGGAAAATAGATATAGAAGCCAACTCTATAGTTGATTGTGGTCATATAAAGAGATTCAGGATTTACTTGTATACAGAAGAAAAAGGGGAACTTATATATGCTTTGAGTAAGTCATAAGGACAGAAGGATTTATGCTTACTGTATATAACCCCATTATCACTTCTGAAAGAGGGTGGACAGAAAAAGTGAGCTCCAGACATAGTTTTCAAGTTTAGATGTGCTTTAGAATTTATAGGCAGGATTAGAGAATAGTTATGAATTTATCTGATTTTTAATGTTTTTCATTGATTTTTGGTATCTGTATCTGTTTTTATGCATCATTCATCAAAAAAAAAAAAAAAAAAAAAAAATATTTTTATGCATCTGTCCATGTATTATAAACTCTCCAAGATTGGTTTTTTTTTGGTTTTTTGCTTGCACATCAGCCATATGTTCAGAAATTGTTGCTGATCAAAGAATGAACAAAGCTTTAGTAGGTTTCTTCTCAATTCAATATATGGATTGATTCTGTTTTGTTTTAGTTTTTCATTTTTTGCACAATCATTGTGTTATGGACGACAGTATCTTTGAGAGGAATTTCACAAGTGCCTTTTCTTGTTTTACTTACGTATTGAAGTTTGTATCATTGTTACTTTAATGAGTCACAAGTGCCATTTCTTGTACTGGGAGCAGGTCCGCTATGAACAGTTGTTGAAAGTTCCATAGAAAGTTAACGGATGCGGACTCTGAATGATGTACTTTTCGGTGCATGTGCTTTGATTTTTCTTTCATTATTTTTTTTGGTGGTTAGGAATGGGGGAGATGTTTGAGATGGACACGGGTGTGTTTCTTTTCTTGTACCTTTGGAGATTTACGTAGCCAGGGCTGATGAGATGCTTCTTAGCCATTAGCTAAGAAGCGGTTTTGCCATTTACATTGCTTGTTTTTATAAGACTACAAAGAAAATTTTTTTTTACCCCTGCAACCAGAACGTCAGTATGTTTTCATACCTTGAAAGTTCGAATCTCATCATAGATTATATTTCATAATACTTATTTCTAATGAAAAAATACTCACAACAAAAAGAATTAATTACTATTACCGCCACAATTCTACAAATCCCAAGATCAGGGGGAGGATTAACCAGCACTAGGCCAACATACCGATTCAATAGCGATAAACAATCTCCCTTGTTCTGGAAGTTGTTTACACATTAACCTGAATCCAGTTAGTGACATCGTAAACTACGGAGCAGTTCGATAAGTGGGCATCAGTTAAATGCTTCAAATATAAGAAACTGTGCAAAACTAAAGCAACTAATTACATCTTCATTACTGGAAGCGCATGAGTAGGAACAAGCACAGATCTGCGGCAAGTGCAAGTTTGCCAAACGGCCTCTCAAGTATCTGAAATATTCATATTATACATTCTTGCAAGTCGTTGTGCAGTACCATCAGCAAGTACACTATCTGCCGTCTCATACTTCTTGAAGTTAGCCTTCAAAGTCTCCGCTTGTTGTTTTGAAAGCTTTTCTTCCTCTGCCAATTGGTGCTGAAGATAACCAACCAAAACGTAAGTCATAGCAACAACACAGGTAAACAGTGTCCGGAATTTTATAGTATTAAACGCAATAGAAGTTTACTTTGAGCATGAATTCAGCTTCAGCAGAATGCCTCCTAACCATAGACTTAATTTTCTTGGCCACTGCAAATTTAGGATCTTTAACAGGCAACCATTGTAATGAAATCCTCCGACCAGGTTTCCTTGGACGATCATCAAACATTGTCACCTCTGCAGCATGAGCTCTTACAGGCCTTGGCATCCCACATATCATAAATGGGGAATTAGTCACCTCGTTTATGATTGCCTTGGCTTGATCTAAAGTTGCCATCTCCACCAAAGCTGCTTTGGCAAGTTCTGGTGGATTCAAATAGTTTGGAATGAATTCCACTTTGAGCACACCACCAAACTGATCAAAAGCCGCTTTTATGACAACTTCAGTCGCCTGAGGTGAAAGGTTATCAATATAAACTGTTCTTTTCACTCTTTCTTTAAATGCTGCATGCTCCTCTTCGGAAGCTTCCATTAATAAATTTTTCCCTAAAATATACACAATGGGCAAGAAGTTAACTTGATAATAAAAGCATATGGCTCCATGTAGTAGTGTAATCCAGTCAAATAAGAAATGCTGCAGTTGGTACACATCCCATGGGTTAGATAAAATGCACAATTCATATTACTTCAGAAAAAACATCTCTTGATCTCCATCAACTGATCAAATTTAAAAATTGAATGCAGCAATATCATATAAAGAATATATTCTAAAACTTCCAGAGTATCCAAGTAAAGAATTTCAGAGCATAACTATCACATAAAAGATGGCAGAAAATGTAATGGATTTGCATTCCAGTAATGCAATGGCCTCAAGTATGTTACTCAACAGTAACATACTTGTGGACAAAAGATGAATAGACCCAAAAGTTCTTTAAATGTTAGTTTTTTTTTTTTTTTTTTCCCCATAAAACCCTGATTCTATAATATAGTGTTTTCCAACTGATTTTCACCGTTTTCCTTCGGTAAGAAGTATTCAAGATTGGTTATAGCATTAGGTAATACAGAATCCAATCTGACACCTCTGTAAGGAAAACCAATCATCTCAATTTAGTACGAAAAATTGCGAACCTAAGGCATTTTAAATGATAAAACTCCGTAGCAACAGATTATGGTATGGTATATCAAAATTCCACAACATACCCAAAGATATAAGAATCAAGATATCATCCAATGTACATCAGATATGGAATGCAGTATCCATAAATTGGGAAATTTTTTACCTTAAAATATTTTGTTCAAGATAAAAACATCAAAAGGGAAACCGGAATTCACCTAGAGAAGTAACGATTTTCAACTATAAATCAAAGAACAATAAAGAAAGTAGTGAGAAATTTAAACAGTGACGAGAGTTGATGAAAAAAATCTAACCGGAGGTGGGAAAATCCGAGAGACGTCAACCGACGTTCGTAAATTCAGGCGTACGCTTTTTCAAATCGTCAGTATTTTTTTTTTTTTTGGTAGAAGGTGGGCTCAGTGCCTTATATTTCCAGAAGCCTCTGTCGAATTCGGTAGAAGTAGAGAGAACCTTTAGCTTTTGCTTTGGGTCCAAACGGGTGCCAAAGTTTTATTTACTTTCTATCAATCAATAATGGGTCATAAGCCCATTTTAGTCCAATAAAGAAACTACCTTTTATATCTCTTTACAATATCCGCCCACTCTGTATGTGTCATTCGTTCAATCAGTAATTTTGGACCGACCACTTTTCCAAAAATAGTAAATTTGGACCCCTTCAAATTTCAAATGTAAGGAGCCTGATTCACTGATTCACCCCAAAGTTCGAATTTTGTCCATGAACATGAAAATATAGATATAAGGAAAGCTTCCTCTAATAATGTCATTCTACATAACTATACATGAAATTTTTACCGGCACCTTATTCAATTCTTTCGAATTTATTAGATCCTTTCCGCATTCGAAAATCCTCTCACTTCATCCACTCCCTTCCAAAGAGTAACTAGGATCAATTTAGTAACATTTTTATGTTTCAATTGAACACTTTCATATTAATTTGAGCTTAAAATGACTATTGAAAGTTTACAAAAAAGTAAAAAAAACTTATTACTCAAGAGCAGATAAACTAATAAAGGAAGTAAGTTCACCAGTTTGAACATTAAACTGTTTAAAATTTGGCTCAGAATATATATACATATATGATGATAGAAGCTCGGGTAATATGGAAGAAAAAGATAAAAAATCACGGTCAAACATGTCTGGAATCTTTTATCAATTCCAGTTAATCATTTTTATTACTTTTTCCCATGAATTGAGGAAACTACTTAGTTACTCCTCCGGCCGCCGTACCTTTTTCCGTTGCCATCCTCTTCCACTGGCCGTGGGCAATGCCTCATTTATTACCGATCGAACCATGAAGAAAAAAGAAGAACAGAACAATTTCCCTTAAATTCAGCACACAGCAAACACACCACCACCATATATAGAATAATTAACTATGTAATACTAAAAAGAAAACAAAAAAAAGAAGCAATTCCAATGAATTTGTACATATATTTTTGCAGCTGACATTTCCCAATTCAGAAGATCAAACGCAGAACAAAAACAAGAGCACAGGAAAATATAATAATTTTTTGCTTGACTCAAATTCATGATTTACTTAATTAATTATTGTGTGATGATCCGTTTGCATTTTTTCCTTGCTCAATAACGTCAACAGTAGCCGTACAGGACAGCAATTTCTGAAAAATTGAGCAAAATGCTTCACAAGAGAATTCCTTCATTTTCTTCACTAATACAACCTTCTTCGTCTTCCTCCTCCGCCGTTGATATTGAGTAAGTCGAACCGGTCTGATCAGACGTCGTCGGCCGCTCATGTTAGCAGGATTATGCATTGGTTTCCAGCTGTGCGACCTTCCTCCTCGGTTGCCGGAAAACTTTGAATCAGAAGATTCCGGCAATTTACGGAGGCTAACATAGTTGGCACTCGAAGGGACTCTTGCGTCATTTACACATTTCGATAAGCAAATTGAGCTCATGATTTTCCTTTATTTTTTGGTTAATTGATCTTAATTCAATTTCTTGTGGTGTGAAGATTTGTGGATCGGAAACACTTAAAAAGAGTATACAGAGTTTTCTCAGAGTTGGATGTGAAGAGAAGCCATGTACAGAGACAAGCGGACAAAAGGAAGCGGTGCGGTAAGTGGGGGGTCACAGGCTCACAGTTTGCCAGTAAATCAATATATTATGCATATATATATAAATAGGGATATATTTCTCTATGGACTATTTCGTATATAGATTAAGATTTTTTATTTTTTTTTTTTTTTTTTAAATTAAATTTTTGATTAACAAAAAAAAAAAAAAAAAATTAAGATTTTTTAAATTTACCAAAAAAAAAAAAAGATTAAGATTTTTTAATATATATTAAAACCTCTTAACGGTTATTTTTTATTTGAATTAAATTTGAAGTTAAGATTTTATTCAAATGAGTATAAATATCAAAATCTCTCTTAGTTCAATTAAAAAAATTATAATATTAACAAAATAAGATATATATTAATTTAAATAATTTTAAAATTAAAAGTTAAAGTTTATTGTAATCTAAATTATCTTTGTACAGAAGATTTTTAAACCGTTATTAAACGGGCTTTCAATATTAATTTTTTTTAATTGAACTCGGGCTTAATGTGAACAGAGAATGGCTAGGATTATTTGGTATACAATGGATCGTAGAAACACGGGCTTTTCGTAACATTTTGATTAAAAGCCCATAAAATTTCTGGCCACTACGCAACTAGACATAAAAGCTTCAAAAGGAAAAGTATACTATCACAATTCAGCCCGCGATTATGAATCTGACTGTATCTATAATTAATTATTAATTCGGTAATTTGGGAGAGATAGTATACGAACTCTTAATAATTTTTCTAGGGCGGATGGTAGAGGTTTCTAATCCCCTAGGGTGGTTAGCGCCATGTTAAAAAAACTCTGGGTCGGACCCTCACCCTCGAGTAAGAGTTGAACTCTGCGAGCGCTCTGCGTGCCATCAAGTGGGGACACCTGGCGCCCAAGTGAGTATCTTAAAAAAAAAAAAATTTTAATTATTTAGTTTAATTTTTGTTATAAAAAATATATATATTATTTTCTTTACATATTTAAGACCAATTTTTATCATTGTTCATCTAAATCTATCAAATTTCAATAGGTGAAATGAAAATGATTTGAAACATATATGGAGGTATAAAAATCATTGCTGGTGATATTTCTTTTTCTGCAAGAAATCCACAGAAACAGTAATCGATATATCTTTCGTGTACACGGGAATAAAACTCCTTATAGGTTAATTAAATTATATGATTTATTGTTCGTTGAAAATTATGACTTGGAAGTCAAACTAAAATGTAAGCCTGACGCATTTATTAAGAAAGAAAAAAAAAATATATATATATATATACACAACCCTGTAACTTAAAGAATTGGTGTGCGTCTCCTAATGTTTCTTTTGGTCTGCAGCGCTCCGTAGCTTAGTCCGGATTAGTTTCACCAAAAAATGTGGGGACACCGGGCGCCCCAAGTGGGGTATAAAAAAAAAAAAAAAAAAAAAACATCTTAAAACTATGATGTAATAACACGAGTCTTTGAACAGTAAAGAAAGTTATTCGACTTTCCGGAGGTAATTAAGAGTTAATCTCGGAAATTAGTTGATAGTATTTTGTTAAAATTAGAAAGTCATATGAGTTATGTGATTAGATATTTTTCGGATTTGTTAGGGATTTATCGATCACATGAAATGCATTCAAAAACTTTTAAGTGTAGTCTTCCTCTAATTAATCACCAACAAGGGAAAATATTCTTATATTCCGAGGTTATTCATTTAAAAATATATCACGAGTTAATAATAAATATTTAATTTTATATATCATTACACAATTACATTAGATGTATGACGGTATCATTATGTTATAAATTTGGCTTTTATTGGCATTAGTTGGCTGGCAAGTTTCAACTACAGAATTAGAAATTCTTGCGTGGTCTTCTGACCGTTGATTAATACCATACTTTCTATATATATATATATATATAATGGATGGAGTAAGAAATACAGTATATTGCTAATTTATTTATTCCGTTGCTAAACAGCAAACGAATACATTCCATCAATCCAAATTTCAGCATTTAAATTAAAAAAAATTGGTTTCGTAAGGAAATGAAGGCGTGTACAAAGAAATATTAGGAATTGTTGGTCACCATATAGCTATTATAACTACCCTTTAATTAGCTCGATATATATATATATATATATATATGATGAAATCATTTTTTGATTAAATTGAAAATTTTATTTTATATACCACTTAAACTAGTAGATGGTTAAATTTTTTGGATTGAAATAATAATAAAAAAAATGTATTATTAAAAAAATACTAAGTTCGACACTCTGTTATCAAGTACTGGACTGATTAATCGAAATAGTGCACTAAGTTTTCACGAAAAATTATTCATTAATAGATATTTTTGATTGAATTTCATAATACTAACATTCAAATTATTGTCATTTTCAATGTGAGTAGTCTCGACCAGTAGACATGCTACAACGTTAATTTCTGTTCAACCGAGTAACTTTCCCCATAGTAATACTATGTTTTCTTTTTCGGGTATAAAATTGAAAATAATTTTACAAAATTGAAGTTGACGGAAATATATATACATATATATATATATATATATATATATATATAATATACATACACAAGAAAGCAGAAATCAACGACGACGTTGGCTATCTTGTGTCTATATATTTCTTATTATACAAGTATTTTATGTCACAGAAAGCAGTACAACTTCTCACCAACTAAGCTTACTATATATTTAACTTTTCAAACCCTCATCTTTACACGAAACCAATTCCATTATTTTGTTGAGATGCACAATATATACTACACAATTTCAAAGAGTTTTCATCATATAATTTCTGCCTGAAATATTAGTTTTGTTATATAGTTTCAAGATTTTGGATCGTCGATCATGTCTATCTCCGGGACTGCTGACAGCATGTCCACGGCCAGTGACCTTCCATTTTTAGGTCCTAGACAAATCATGGAGCTTCAAGAATACAACAGGAAACCTAAACGCAGCTTTTCACCTACACTAGGTGAGCTACTCCGCCGAGTAGGCGACTCCTCCGGTACCGAAAATGGAGAAAGCCATGTTCTTGAACTTCTTGATAACGACCGCCCGTTTCCTTCGTACCCTTTCGTTCTTTCATTTCATAATCTTTACTACAGCGTGAAGGTTCGTCGGAAATTTCAACTTCCCAGTTTCCTCAGGGGTACAGCAAGTACGCCGCCGGTACAGGAGGATGACACGATTGATAGTACTACGAATATGAAGGTTTTGCTGAATAATATATCCGGGGAAGCAAGGGAAGGTGAAATTTCGGCGGTTCTCGGTGCAAGCGGGTCGGGTAAATCAACTTTAATCGACGCGCTTGCGGATCGGATCTCAAAAGAGAGTCTTAAAGGGACGGTAAATTTGAACGGTGAAATTCTCGAATCAAAGTTACTGAAAGTGATATCAGCTTACGTCATGCAAGACGACCTCTTATTCCCAATGTTGACCGTTGAAGAAACGCTCATGTTCTCGGCTGAGTTTCGGCTTCCGAGAACACTATCAAAGTCAAGGAAGAAAGCTAGAGTTCAAGCCTTGATCGATCAGCTCGGCTTGAGAAACGCAGCCAAGACAGTCATCGGTGACGAAGGACATCGAGGAGTCTCCGGCGGCGAACGCCGCCGCGTATCCATCGGCACCGACATAATCCACGACCCGATTTTATTATTCTTAGACGAGCCCACGTCCGGACTCGATTCCACCAGTGCGTATATGGTGGTCAAAGTCTTGCAAAGAATCGCACGTAGCGGAAGTATTGTAATCATGTCCATTCATCAACCTAGCTACCGTATTCTACGAGTTATGGACCGTCTGATCTTCCTGTCACGTGGACAAACCGTGTTCAACGGCTCCCCCGCTTCTATTCCACAATTCTTCGCCGATTTCGGACACCCAATTCCCGACAACGAAGACCGGACGGAATTCGTACTAGATTTCGTTAGGGAACTTGAAGGATCCCCCGGTGCGACTAAATCTTTAGTGGATTTCAACCGATCGTGGCAAAAAAATAAAATAAAAAATAATGGACGGTCGTCGTCATTATTATCTTTAAAAGACGCAATAAGTTCTAGTATTTCCAAAGGAAAACTTGTCTCCGGCGACGACACGAATATTTCATTTGTTCCAGGATTTGCTAACCCATTTTGGATCGAAATGATAGTGATCGGAAAAAGATCAATCTTGAATTCTCTAAGAGCACCGGAACTATACGGCGTACGTTTAGGTGCGGTAATTTTGACCGGAATTATACTAGCCACAATCTTCACTAAGCTGGACGATTCCCCAAGAGGAATTCAAGAAAGAGTCGGTTTCTTCGCCTTTGCCATGTCAACCACGTTTTACACGTGCGCTGAAGCAATTCCGGCTTTCCTCATCCAACGTTACATTTTCATGCGAGAAACAGCGTACAACGCTTACCGCCGTTCCTCGTACGTTCTCGCCCAATCACTACTCTCCATTCCATCCATACTAATCCTTTCCTCAACATTCGCCGCAATCACTTTCTTCGCCGTCGGACTAGACGGTGGATTTTCCGGTTTCCTTTTCTTTTTCATGTTCATGGTGGCATCTTTCTGGGCCGGAAGTTCATTCGTCACTTTCCTTTCCGGTGTCATATACAACGAAATGATGGGTTACACAATCGTCATTGCAATATTAGCTTACTTTGTTTTATTCAGCGGCTTCTTCATCAGCCGGGATCGAATTCCGTCTTACTGGCTATGGTTTCATTACCTTTCTTTAGTGAAATATCCTTACCAAGGAGTTCTACAAAATGAATTTGATGATCCCACTAAGTGTTTCGTCAGGGGAATTCAGGTTTTTGATGGCTCGCCATTAAAAGCGGTACCGGATTCCTTGAAGCTCAAGCTACTGCAGTCTATGAGCAAGACGTTGAACATGAACATTACTAGCACCACGTGCTTAACGACCAGCGTTGATATACTGAAACAGACCGGCACCACCGATATTAATAAATGGAATTCACTATGGGTTACTATTGCATGGGGATTTTTCTATAGAATTCTTTTTTACTTTGCATTGTTGATTGGAAGCAAAAATAAAAGAAAATAAAAAAAAAAAAAAAAAAAAAAAGTCTTTTTATATATTTAAGTGTTTAGTAGTGGTAATTTAATTATTTTGTGTAATTTGTTGGTTAATATAGTGTGGAAATTGACCAACTTTTGGTAGTGGGTGAACCGATTGATATTATTGTCTTTAAAATAAAAGGGCAGGGAAAGGAAGGTTAATTAGGTGGGGAAGTTGATGCCATCCTCTTCCAAATCAATATGTTTAATGAAGTAATATATTACATTTGATGTTCATTTTTTTTTTTATTTATTATTATTATTACAGGGGAGGGGGTGTCGATCTCACCATTTGTGAGGTTGGGGGTGGCACCTTTGCCTACTCCTCAGCCCAACACCGACACATTTGATGTTCATTTGTTGTTGTTGATTCTTGTCTTCCATTTACATTAATTTCTTCAAATACTAAAATAGTAGATATATTAATTAAATGTGTACATGAGCTGGTAAGAAGTTTTTTGAGTTAGAGTTTCCTCCCACAAGGAATCAAATCGACTCAAACAATAATTAGTTTAAATCCGGATTGGCTTAAAAATGTGATTTTATAATTTGAGACTTATTTAAAATATTTTCTACTTTAGAAAAAAAAAATAGTAGTTATATCACCCTTGAATTTTATTCTTAAATATATCAAATGAAAGATCTATAATTTATTCTTAAAATTTTCAATCTAATTAGATCCGTTGTAGCACCTTCTTATTAACAAATTATATATATATATATTTTTGGTAAAAAAAAAAAAAATTAATTATTTTTTAAGAGATATTTATTTTTAAAAGAGCTACCACGTAGTCAATGGGCTTAATAAAGACTGTATTGGGGAGAGAAATGGGCTTCCAATAAAGCAAATGGAAAAAGAGGATGGGTTCTAGAATTTGTTACCTGCTTAACGAACTTACCGGGACCGCTGACATCGGTCGGTTCAGAATATAAACTCCAGCTAAGCGCAGATATTTTCTCGTTACTTCGAGGAGAAATTTAGGGCTAAATTCTGATATCGTAATTTGGGAATTTTACTCCCGTGGTAATTCCCTCTTGAAGCTATGCTACGTGATTTAACTCTTTTTTCATTCAATTTTTATTTTTCCTGCGCGTTGGTTTGTTTATCGAAACATCTTCTTTTCTGGTGAAATTTTATCTGATTAATTTTTATTGTATTTTATTTTCTGCTTTCTCTTTCGTATTGTGTGCGTTTTTTGTGATTTCGAGTTTGCAGTTATCGGCTTTTGCAGATCAGGATTAACCGCCTAGAATTTTCCTTAAAACGTCGAATTCAATTGTTTTGGAGGTTATTTCAGACAAATTCTATAGATAGGGGAAAAAAAAAAGGGCTTTTGGGATTGGGAAAAACTCAAATTTTAAGTGATGATTTCTGACCGGATCTTCATCCCTTAGCTAGAAAGCTTTTCCCGTGTCTAATGATTACGTGGTTGACTGTTGAAGAGTCTTCTTTTTTTTTTACGCCCTCGATTATTGTATTGTTTGGTGTTATAACTAAAGACTGTGGTTTAGTTAACTTCTGCTTGTTTGTTATTAATATTGATTATTTATTTATTAATTTTGATGAAAGAGAGTGCGGCTGGTGGAACTGGGGGACTGGTGTTCTGAAGTGATTCTTTAATTATTATAAACCTGTTAAATAAAACTCTTTGTGATTTTCTTTTCGCCTTTGCAGTGTAATGTATGGGAAAAATCACTGCTAATTGGCAATTTGTTGTTCAATATTTTGCTTCCCATCAGTTGACGTAATGTGGCTGGATCAGTTGACGTAGTTTGTTATTTTTTTTTTTATGTTTCTGGCAGTTGTTTGAACTGCAGCTCAAAATGCCGCGATATGATGACCGTTATGGGAACACCACTCGTCTCTATGTTGGCCACTTGTCATCCCGAACCCGTGCACGTGATTTGGAGCACATCTTCAGTCGATATGGAAGGTAACTTGATATGTGTGTCCTTCTAGTCTAAGTTGAAGGCCTGTTATTGATTTTAGAATTTTTTACTGTTCTTTAAAATTTCACTTTTAAGATTTGTTGTTTGATTTATTATTTTGTGTTCTTCATATCTTTACTTGATGTGTATATATACCCATAAACGAACACACCTTATACCTTATGTATGTTTTGCTAAATAGTCCAGTTAACAGGTTTTCTGTATGACAAATAAATCTGCATCTAAGATTCTGAATCTTCTTGAATAAAATCTCATGTAAATTCAGAAAGAAAAGGAGAATGTGCAACACAATTATTTTTTATCTCATGGCTAGATGTTTTAATGCTGCTGTTGGATTTTCTTTCTCACTCAAAAGTACTATGTATGAGTTTGATAAACCTTTTCATTATTTATGAATAACCAGTTGAAATTTCACATTTTTACCCTTTATTCTTCCCTTGGAATTAATTTCATGAAAGAATCTTAGGTGTAGAAGTACTCTATCAAAATTTATGTGGACCAATAAGATTTTTGAATTAGACATTCCTACGGTTCCAACCAGACTTCAGGATCACTTGTTTAAAGTTTCACAAGTTGATTAATGACCCTTGAGTATTAGTCAATTAAAGTGGATTCAAGGCTCTTGGTTCCCCTCAGTTGTGGGAGGCTTTATTGCTTTCCAAGCATGTTTAGTGCTTGGGTGTCATTAATCATCTTATCTATGAAGGAACATTGTCCTCCCCTAGTACCTTGAGATTAACTTTAATGATATTGTTGAAGGTTACTGGGCTTTTGCCCGACCTGAAGGTCAAATGGTGGTAAGGTGGCCTTGGTGCAAATTCTTGCTGAGTGTTAGGAGACTTTGGCGATTCTTTCTATTGTGTCTTTGCGTGTTTTTATGGCATTGGCAACAGTCTCAAAATGGTGTTTAGTTCAACTTGAAGGGCAACTTTCATTCACTTCCAGTACTTTAATGATGGCCTTATTGTTTCTGGCAATCATTTCCGCAGAGTACGTGATGTGGATATGAAGCAGGACTTTGCTTTTGTGGTATGTGCTGTAACTCTATTACTTTCGCTTAAAATGTTTTAGGTTTTTTTTAATCTGTGATCTAGTATCCCTATAGTTTGCAAGTATATTTTTATGTGTTGCTGCTTGTTGTTCATATACCAAAACACAGGATTTCAGTGATCCTCGGGATGCCGATGATGCTAGATATAGCTTAAATGGACGAGATGTTGATGGACGTCGCATCATTGTTGAATTGGCAAAAGGAGTAAGTAAATGGAATTTTTTTCTTTGCAAAAAATAAATATGTCATGTTCTACTATGATCTTACACTATTTGTTCATTGCGTTGGAGATCAAATAATGTGTTTGGATGAAATGTTTTTGGTATGTGTTATTTTCTCTCAACTTTAGATTTAGACAATGTTGATCTAATGCATTTAAGAAAATGACAAAATCTTCACTAGAGTGGCATATCCTCAATATTCTCTCTTGACGAGGCCTGTTAATTTTATTTTAGGTACCCCGTGGACCTGGTGGTGTTCGTGAATATATTGGTAGAGGTCCTGCTCCTGGGTCAGGACGCTGTTTCAATTGTGGAATTGATGGACATTGGGCTAGAGACTGTAAAGCAGGTGACTGGAAGAACAAGTGCTATCGTTGTGGGGAAAGAGGCCATATAGAAAGAAACTGCAAGAACAGTCCTAAGAAGCTCAGGTACTTATCTTTCCTCGTGGTGATTTGAGACGATTCACTTGTTTGTTGTTTATTACCCATACTTATCAATATTAAGTTCAATTACATTTTTGATCTTCTGATGTCTTACTGAATATCATTTGGTCCCTTATCTTTTAGCTTGGTATGATATGAGATTTAATCTGATTAATACAGCCACTAACCTTCCTGAGTTTTGCTCCCTGTCCACTACTTTTAAGGCTGGTGCAGTTGAGGAAGCTTTTTTTTTTTTTTTTTTTTTTGGGGGGGGGGGGGGGGGGGGGGGGGGGGGAGATTGTGAGTAGGAAATATTATTTCTCCACTAACCTTCCTGAGTTTTGCTCCCTGTCCACTACTTTTAAGGCTGATGCAGTTGAGGAAGCTTTTTTATTTTTTTTTTTTTTTGGGGGGGGGGGGGGGGGGGGGGGGGGAGATTGTGAGTAGGAAATATTATTTCTCCACTATGAAGTTTGTTTCATAGCTGTTACTTCCAGCCTTTTGTTCTTCATGAAGTTGTTTCCTTGTTTTGCTTTAGAGAATCCAAACACGCACAAATGTTCATTGCCTAGGGCTATGATTCTTGGTACATACATAGAATATGGGGCCCAAGAGTAGTAATGGATATATTGCTTAGCATTACATGTATTCAGATTTGGTCTAGTGGCTTTTGTTGGGTCGTTACCACCTACATACTATGTGTCTCTGATTACTGGTTTGTCATCAGAATGTTATCCGTCTTGGAACTGTCAAGATAGCAAGTTCGTTATTTTTTTTAATTGATCTTTCAAAAAGCTGATTCATTTAAGTTCATTTGCTTTTCTTTTCATTTTTTGTTCTTCATTCAATAATATGTGCTCAGACATGGTCGTAGCTATTCATGTTCGCCTGTGAGATCAAGATCTCCTCGCCGTGGAAGAGGTCGTAGTCGAAGCTATAGCCGAAGTCGCAGCTACAGGTTAGCCCGAATTTATATGTGTCTAATTTTCAAGGTGTGCTTTTCAAGTTAATGAATTATCCATCATGCTGTGGATGAAAAAGAAATGTATCTCATAACAAAATTCACATCCCACCTCCCGTACACTTTATCTAGTACATATTGTATTTTGTGCTTAAGCTTGTTAGTTAATGCTATTCTATTTTTCTGCCAGCCGATCGAGGTCACCGCCCGTGAGAGAGAGAATTGTTGACCGTGAGGAACGGAGGCCAAGGAGTCCACGTTACAGTGTAAGCCCTGATGCAAAAAAGGGTTCTACGGCTCCTAAATCTAGGAGACGCAGTCCTACACCAGATGCTGGAAATGGAAAGCGGGTGGAAAACTGGTCTCCGGACAATAATGATGGATTGGTTAAAGGGCGTGATGAGAAGAGTCCAAGCCCTCGAAGCCCTGAAAGACTACGTGCTTCTCCTGATATGAACGCTAGTCCCTTCGAAGGGAATGGTTACAGCCGCAGCCCTAGTCCACGAGAAGTGAAGAGCCCTGCTGATGATGATGTTGAAGACCGTCGCACCCCAAGAGGCAGCGAGTCACCATGAATCTCTCTTCTGGCTATAGCTACATAATGGTGATGTGTAGTTCGCTTGACAAAAGATATGCTGCAGAGCATGTTTTAGTTTAAATATAATCTACATACACATATATATATATATATACTCTTTAAACTGAAATACAATTCTTGTACTAAAAAAAGTCAATATTTGGGGAGCTTTGCTTCGACCTTATGATGGATTTCCCTTATTCCTCTTTTGATCTTTTTAATTTTAATTACGTAAAGAAAATTGGATTTGTGATTTTTCTTATAACAAAAATGGGCTTTCTGTTTCTTGGGCTTGGAAGATGGGCTGGTTAAATATTATGGGCCAAAACAAAAATCTAATGCTCGCCCCAAAACTATATTTTCCTAGCTTCTTTATTGAAGGGCCCGCAAAACCCAACTAACCAAAATATCAAATGGCTTGTGGAGTGGTCACTCTGCCAAGCTTTCTCACCGTGCGGATGATGGCCGGTCGGTCACGTCCGAAGCCGAATTTGAGGAATGATAAGGTTAGGAAACACGGCCGGAGCTCTCCTGGTCCGAACTCCAATGCTTCTACAGTGAAAATCGATAACAGTGGGTTTGGAAACAAAAAGAGAGAGCCACAGTGGGAATGTGTGAAGAACTGCGGTGCTTGCTGCAAACTTGATAAGGGTCCCACTTTTCCCTCACCGGAAGAGGTTTTTGACGACGCTTCTGATATTGAGGTCTCCTTATTTTATTTTATTTTTTTCATTATTTGGATGATTTTTATGCGTTGTTTTGCTCGATTATTCATGTCCATTGCTTTCTCTTTCAGCATTATAGAAGCTTGATTGGACCAGATGGGTGGTGCATACACTTCGATAAAGCTACAAGAAAGTGTTCAATTTATGCTGGTTGGATAGTTTGTTGTTATTTGCTTCCTTCGCTATTTTTGAATTTAGTCATTTTTAGGTTTTAGATTTGTAATGAATTGTTTTTTCATTATTCATACACTGTCCAGCATTAATCTGTGTTTCATTGTATTAGATCGTCCCTATTTTTGTCGAGTGGAGCCAGATATTTTCCAGACTCTTTATGGAATTGAAAGGAAAAAATTTAACAAGGAGGCTTGCAGGTGTTTCTCTATTACATAAAATTATGAGAACTAATTTTTTTTTCTTGAGACCTTTAGTTCACTCTTTGTCTCTATTGCAGTTCTTGCATCGACACGATTAAGGCTATTTATGGGTCAAATTCGAAAGAATTGGATAGTTTTAATCATGCTATATGGAGTGCGAGCATAAAGTAAGCTTGTCTACTCTTTTTTCTTTGCAAAAGTGGGATGACAGTTTATGGTACATGAATTCACGGAAAATTTCTTGCAGACTGTGAGCTAAGGTTGGTGTAAATTTGAGTCAGATACAAGAAAGGATACTTACAAGTCATGAATGATACTCATAACAGGTAATATAAATTTGTGGTGCATCTGAAACCCAATGTAATACACCATTCATACGAATCACTTGGAGTACCTTACTACCTTAGCTTACATCCATCATAATTTCTCTGTCATCACAAATATGAAATGTCTGGAATCATGTCATTAATTTATGTTCATCATGGTTGACCTAATTGAATATATCACTTTGGTTATCTTTCATCTTTATTTCTTATCGATTAGAGTTATTTTAGAGTTAGGTTCTTTTCACTTTGTGTTGCATTTGTGTTCATATGGTTCAGTGGTCTTTCATTTCTACAAATGGCACATCAACCATTTTGTGTTTCCTGAAAAATTAGCTTCAAAGGGCCTTTCAATGATGCATTTTTCAACCTGGTATATTCTTACAGCAACTTGTGATCTGAGGCACTGTATTATTTTAGGGGAAGAGATCATTTTGATTTGCAATCGAGGATGTACTTCCTGGTGCTTTTGCTCAAGTCCAGAACTTGGGCTATGGAAAGAGCTGCAGAATCAATATATGTAGTTTGAGAGAAATTGAGACTTCAAGTGTGTGAGCAGCATTCTGCATATTCCAATTGATTTGTATTATCACAAAATATACACTGTGGGTGTTAGAAGCCCTTGTGATCTACCTCCATTTCTTGTTAATCTTAATCATCCTTCTCAAATTTTAGCTGATGGCAGGAAATTGCTGCATAACAGTTCACTAGGTTATGAATATTCTGAGTTTGTGGATAATGAATGTATCATGCATTTGCATTATATGCCTGACTAGGATCTCAGAATGGTTCTGCCTCAGAAATTCACATTTCAAATTTATTCTGAAGTATTTCTAGGATTATGCATTTTGGGGATGTTAACTAGTTGCTGGAAAGGATTTCTGATTGTTGGCTTACATGTCTCTACCATCCTATTTTTTCTACTGTTGAAGCTGTTGCAGAGTCGAATATGTTCTGAACTTGTCAGACCTTCTAGGTTAATGATTGATGAGGATGAGATTGAACCTTTCCTGTGTGTAATAGAAGAGTAACTGGATCAAGATTATGATTTATTTTACCACTGTGAAGGTCAAAACTTCTACTTTTAAGTTAATCACGGTCTTCAGAGGAAGGACAATGAAATGACTTGCCTCTTAACTTTGTGCTTGTCACCTTTTATCGTCCTCTACAAGTATCTTTATGTTACATGAAGATTTAGACATTGGAATAGCATAAGATGCTTATTCGTGTGTTTGCTGGTTTCTATATCATATCCTTTACCAAACCTTTTTCTTCCCTTTTCTGGTTGCTTCCTTACTTTTCCAATGAAAAAGAGATTCTGATCTGACTTCACAGGGACGTGGCATGAAGGATTTTGATCATGTTATGTTACAAAAGAGGCTTTATTCACCTGCAATTTTTCCCCTTATCCTTCTTTACTTGAAGCTAGAGAATATTTTTACACTTATGTTTCCACTTTTCTCTCTATAAAACTGAGCAAGAGCAGCTAATGTTTTGTGTATAGTTAAGCTCAGCAGGGCTTTGGTTTGGGGATCTAAATCTTGTGCTATTTGATGCACAGCTTCAATCGAGTCCCTTATGAGCCTGAATACAATAATTTTGACTGGTATTATCTCCCATGGTTTGACAGTGGCTACTGCAGTGATGGCTCTCATGGGGAGCCATTTCAGTATACTCAGGAAGGACTGTATAATGAATCCAATTCAGTTTATGATGAAGCTGGTGATGGCTTTCCTAGTGGATCATGGTATTCAGGGCACAGACTGGCTGATGAGGTTTACGACAACACAGTGGAGGGTGGCAACAACTGGATAAATGAATACACATCCTACTTTGCTAGCTGCAGTTTTAATGATGAGAATACGGTAGGTGCTCACAGTATTAATCCATGTCCTAGCTATCATCTTGATTTTGTAGACGGAATCAAGGACAGTTACAGCATCACTGGTAACCCTAATCAGCCACTCGAAGATAGTGAAAACGAGGATTCCTGGGATTATGTTGGATTCTGGGAAAATATCTTATGTTTTTCGCCTTTGCATCCAATGCCTAGATAGGGATATTCCACCAAATTTATGCTTTACTTCAGCCTTTTAAGTACCCCTAGTTCCCGGCTTTCCAAACCTTTACACCTGCGGACGGATATGAGTTCGTGCCTTGGTTTCCTTAACTAGATATTTTGTCATTGCAGATATAATTGAATAAAGTATTTCCAGAACAATCCAGTGCCGTGGATTATACCAAGACGTATTCATTAAATCACATCTTTTTTATTGTTTTACTGAAAACGTATCAATCCCTATTCTTAAACATTTACACGGCCGCATAAGTCTACAATCTCAGCATTCCCTTATCATTAAGAAAAAAGATACATCATACATACAGTGTAATGAGAAGGGGCTTGTTTTTGTTTTCTTTCAATTTTTTTTTTAAATGTTATTTGTTTCTTAAATTACGTGGCTAAGGGGACCAATACCTAATTCATCCTCGATATCATCATTATCTTCAAACAGTGTCAGAAACCGAGCCTGCTCTTGCTGTTTCTTTCTCTTTTGCCAATACTTGTATGCTACTGCCGCTCCAGAAATGACAAGTACGACAAACACACAGATGAGTGTGATAAGAATCCAGTGAAGTGGCTTCCTCTCATCTTGAGAGCTGGAGGTGCGGGTTGAAGCTGGTAAGACGAGTAGATATAATCAGCCAGATTTTACTGAATAATTAGCTAGGTGCAAAAAACCTAAGAACTGTAAGGTAGATTTGCAGGAAAAATTGAACATACACAGAATATTAACATATCAGAGGTTGTTGGGAGGCACGCTATAAATCAATAACTCGAAGCAGGTACTTCAAAAGACAAATGCAAGGCAGCACAAACATGACTAATAAGCAATCTGAAAGCTCGTTTCCTCAAATTTTCAAATTCTAAAGAACAGCTATACAGGAATAATTTATCTAGGCATAGTTATAATCATCAGCAGCTAGAACCAAGTAGTGGCATTTATGAGAATTTCATTATTTATTGTCCTATAGTTCTAGTTATGGATAATTCAAATGGTTAATGACTTCGGCCCCATATAAGCTTTTCTTGCCCAAGAGTATGCCATGAAAGCCAAAATACTGTATGTAAACTTGTTTGACCTAAATTATGATGTTAGGACTGGACAAGATATAATCCAATGACCTCAATCAAATCATGACGAAAATAATTTCTATAACGTATTTGATGAAAACACACCAAATCTTTTATGGCAAACAAATTTAGAAATGCAGCTACACAATGCAAGACAATGAATTTGAGAAAATGAGAAAAAGACAGCTATGAGGAAAAGACATTTACCTTTTCCAAGAGGCACACATTCCAAACACAAGAATGTGGCATTAAATTCTTTGTCTTTGTGACGGACATATTTCCCATCAGACCTTGTAAAATCAGAAGCACAAAACTCCCATTCTTCAAACACATCATCAGATAGAATGGCACCATGTTCATAAAACCCGCACCTCTTGCATTTCTTATCGGTAATATTAGTTAGTGGCTGAAAACATGAAACACAATTTCAATCTTCTTTATCAAGAGAAACTTCCTCAATAAAGTACGTGTACGGGTCTTCACTTAAAACATTGCAGATAAGTTTCGAAATCAAAGCAGTTTGGATACATTCATCAGATTATTGTGAGTAAAGATTGCAAACTTCTTTAGATGTCTTCCTTGTCTCAAGTAAAGGTACATATCCATGTACATCATAATGGCTTTCTAACAATCAGGAGTTGCAGCACAAGTAAACATTCTATTAACTCATAGAAAGCAGATGATAGAAAAATATCAGCCAGGCCTTACATAAGTATAGCTGTTTATATACTTATTTTCACATTCAGGAGGTACAAGACTATCAAAATACAAACAAGTGGAGATCTAGAGAGAAGATGCTTCAAGCAATCTCGGTCCAACAGAGCAGATAAAATGATAAACAGGCTAAAATATTCCTACGATAGACATCTATTTCTTAAGAAAAGAGTAAAACATTCCTTAAGAACAACATGAGAATACAAAGAACCAGATCCCAATTCCCAAAGAGAAACCAACCAATGTCTAAAATCTAATCTGAACTAACCTGCCAAGATTCTTCCCCTTTGAAGGAATACAACAAGTGCTTTTTCTTCACGTCAGGTAAAATAGTCTGGTTCTCCCCTTTACACTTGAAATATACAGTAGGTTCAGATTTTAGCCACTCATGGGTACTGAATATTTCGATGGAATCAAGTGTAACAACAGCTGCTGACGACATAAACACTGCAAACAAAATGAATCACCACATAAGGTGGCAAAAAGTGTTGCAGTAGCTCATAACTAATTTACACCATAACTCCGGAGCAAGAATAAGAAAGTGGAAATCATAACAAAAGGAAACCTGACCAAGTAAAACATACAAAATAATGAACATTGTTTTCAGTTTTACCAAGCCACTATCATCTACAAAGTTATCTATCTGTATACTAGTATTAATTAAAAATTAAAATTAAGCATCAGAAAATATGTACAAAAATCCAAAAAATGGCAATTACTACTGTTAGTTATATGTACTAATTAATCTGCCCTCTCCTATTACTTTTGATCAATATTTTATAAATCAACTCTAAAAAAATATTTTTCTTGTTAGTAATTCCTTTACAAAAGAAGTTATTTTCATAAAAATGGAAGTTATTGTGTATCAATCAAAAAAAAATACCAATTAGGTGGAATTTCGATCATTAAGTGATTATAAATCAATCACCTACTACTAGGTGATCAAGGAAAGTTCCAGCTTTTACAAATAGAAAAATTACCTGAAAAACAACTAATGATAATGGTACAGAAGAGAAATAGAATATGAGCTCCAGGTCTCTTCAAACGCCAAAGAACCGCCATTAAATTAGATAAATAGGTTCTATAAGATCGGTTGAGCCTCACCGGAAATAGAAATAATAAGCGACTCTGTGTACGGAGGTTTCCGGAAACTTCAGTTTGCTCTATAAATTAAAAAACTCACGCAAACCGGGAGGAAGGAGATCGGAATTATCGAAAATAAAGATCAAGCAAATTCCCTCCGGTTTTGTTCAACCATCAAATGTCGTTGCGTACGAATAAGGCAGCTAGATGAAGACTCAAAGTCGCTTTTGTGGGCCATAGGCCCACCCAATTGCACAGTATTTGGGCTTTTCCATTCTAATTTAATGAACCAAAAGCCCAAATATTTAGGGCCTTTTTCTCACATTTTCATTAAAGCAATTAGATCGGATCCATTATTCCTTAAAGGCCCAAATGAATTTTTTTTTTTTTTTTTTTTTTAAAAAAAAAAACCTTCCTTTTATTTTTGGGTGTTACAGAGCAATATGTAATGAATTCCTCTCTTTCTTCAGTATATTACGGAGCTGGATTTTTCTCCTCAAAAATCATGAGAACATCCATGCTTGATTAGATGAACCAAAAAAAAGGAAATTTCCAAAAATAGAAATCAAATGGAATTGCAAACCTTAGGAGCCAGAATTCTTGCTATCTTCCTCTTCATCTCAATATTGCTTCTCGAAGCCTCGCCGGCTGCAATCGCCGTCTCCCGTATTAACAATGGTATAAAACCTGCCTCTGCCAATAAAGGTAAAACGGTTATTGGTCAAATTGAGGCGTCTGCTAAAAATGGCACAACCGCCGTGTCCAGAAATGGCAAGGGTACGACACCGGCGGCCGCTAATAAAGGTAAAACCGCTATTAGTAAAACAAAAAGCTCTGCTAACAATGGCAAAATACCCATCGGTAAAATAATGGGGTCTGCTAATCGGGGTAAAAATGTGGTGGCTGCTAACCTTGGTAAAACGCCCATCGGTAAAATAATGGGGTCTGCTAACCGGGGTACCAAAAAGGTCTCTGCTAACCATGGCAAAACGGTGGTGTCCAATAATAGTAATAATGGTACAAAAGCCGTGCCCATGAACAAAGGGAAAACAGAGGTGTCTGCTAACCATGGTGGAGCGGCGGCGGTGTTAAAAATTAATAATGGTAAAAAATCAGTATCCACAAACAATGGCGAAACGGCGTCGTCCCAAAATAAAATTAATAATGTTAAAACAATTTCAGTAGCTAACGATGGAGAAACGCCCCTGTCTCGGAACAACGGCATAACATCAGGACCAATGAAGCGGCAACAAGAAGCCGAACAATTCATCCCAGAATTTAATTGGGAGCAGCAACAATATCTGGAAGCACACAATGACCTAAGGCAAGAAAATGGGATTCCACCTCTAAAATGGGACGCCGGACTGACTGCTCACGCACGTTCATGGGCAATGGAACGCCGGAAAGACTGCCAATACAGGGACCATTCAAATGGTATGTACGGGGAGAACAGTTTCTGGATGCAGTACAAGGATTTTAATCCGACGGACGTGGTTCAAAATTGGTTCAGCGAGAAAGAACTTTTTGATCATACGAGAAATTTCTGCAAATGCGAAATCGAAAAGGAAGATTGCGAGTGCGGACATTACCTGAATGTGATCGGAAAAACGACCACGAAGATGGGATGCAGCGGTTATGTCTATTGTTCGAATCAAAAAGGCGTGATTGTTTATTGTTCTTATTTTCCCCCAACAAATTATTCCCCTCGTCTCAACCCTAAAAATCCTCCGCCGGCGGCCCGCCGTTTATTGTCATTCATTTGATTTCCATGAACTTATTCCTGATATCAGTTGAGAATTACTGGTTTTGTCTGTAGTCTTTACAATTTATTTATTCATTTGTTAATATTTCTTCTGCTCCTCCCAAATCCCAATCATATTCATGATTGTAGAATTGTAAATAAAATTTTGGCCATGTGCTACAAATGAATGAATTCCTTTTGTATGTTTGTGCCCTGCAATTGCATTATTCAATATGAACATGGTTAAATCTTTCGTTTTGACTCATATTAGATTGAGAATTCGACACTAGCTATACGAGTACAATTTGAATGAAGTTGCGATGACTTTATATATAGATTTTTAAACACAAAAAAAAATAAAATGTGAAACACAAAGCTAAGTAATACTTTCTTTCGAGTAAAAATTGGATTTTATAGATCCAATTGAGTTAAATATAAAGTACTTGAAGTTGTGATAATTTTGGATACTAGTTGAATCGAAGTAAAATTATAGGACTAATACTATGTTAAATCGAGCATTAGATATATAATATATATATATATATATATATATATATAAAAAAAAAAGATAATGAAAATGGAATTAATCTGAAGAGAAAACATGGGTTTGAAGCTGATAAGCTTTGGTGAAGAAAGAAGGCCAACTCATGTAAGTAGACATAATACTGCTAACAGTTGAAGCTCCAATAAGCATATTCATCACAATAATCTGTAATTGAATGGCTTCCAATGGAGAAGCACCGCCCATTATTAGACCAGTCATTGCACCAGGTAATGAAATCAGGCCTACCGTCTTGGCATTATCCAGCACCGGAGACAGTGCAATAACAAGGGATCTTTTAACTTGCTGCATTGTTGCCTGACGAGGAGTAGCCCCAAGTGCCAGTGCTGTCTCCACCTGCACCAAGAAACACCATAAAAATGACTATACATATATATATATATATATATATATATATATATATATATATAATTCTGATACCATAATTGGGAGTGTGAATAATTTAGGCCCATAATGCAGACCCGAGTCGTGATATATATAATATATATATATATATATATATATGGGTGGGAATTGGGAACTGGGGAAATGAAATCCAACTGTGAATAAACTTACCAAGGTCAATTGGATCTTGATATCATCCCGGAGTCTTTTCATTGTAACTCCAGTGACTGTCATAGCATTGCCAACCATCATTCCGGCAACGGGAATAATATACCGGGGAGTGAAAGGGAAAACATTCAACGCCACCAATAAAAACATTGTCACCGCAGTTCCAGCCAAGATGGATATTCCTGCAATGTATTTGCCTCGTGGCACTTGTTTGGCACGTTGACCAGCTGTATAACCAGCAATTGATACCTGAAACAAGTAATCAAATAAAAAAATAGCCATGATTACAAAAGCAAAACTTGAAAATGTCAAAATTCTTTAAAGGGGGTTTTGCAGAACAACTATTTGAATACAGAATTAAAATTTCTTGATTAAAACTGTCTAAAACAGAGCAACAAAAAGATTGCATTTTTTTACCATGAAAAGATAAGCAAGAACGATCCAGCCGCTATTGTTCTGATTAAAGATGAACTGAAGAACAAATCCAATAATGGATAATTGAAGAAAAGCCCTGAAAATCGAATACATCATTTCTCCCTCTAATCCCAGTTTCTGCAAGTACGATAATATCATTGCCATAAGTACCACAGACAGAGCAGCAACTGGCTTTATCATACCCTTCAAGAAATCTTTCAGCCATTGCCAATCAACCACATCCATCATATCCAATTCCAAAATCTCTAAAAGAATGAAAAACCCGCCAAAATCTAAAAGCTAAAGAGCTAAAAATCGCCTGAAATGTTAACTTACAAGAAAAAAGAACTCAAATCCAGTTATAATATAAATAAACAAACAAACAAACAGAAAAAAGCTGCAATCAGTATGCCTTTCTTGTGATAATTCTGAACAGAAAAGACCTTCCCCTGAAAGAAAGCAAGAAATTGGATCAACTAGTGGAGTTTTTTTCTGATTAGATTTGAGGAATGAGGAATTTGATGTCATCATGTCATGTCATGTCATTATTGACAACTAGTAGTATAAATTGGGGAGAGGGAAAGGACAAAGTGCCCCTGATGAAAGTGTAAGTAAGAGAACGTACGTACGACAGCATATGAAATGGGTCCCGGCCCGCACAAATATGACTTTTTCGTTAAAGACGCAAGTTGGAGCCCCTACTTTTAATTATTTTATTTTTATTCAACATTCTTGATTTTGGAGAGGGAATGGGGTTACGTGGTTTTTTTTTTTTGATAACCCGTCTCCATTCAAACAATTTAAAAATAGATAATGATAGATAAGAATGATTTGACAATCAAGTGTATATAAGTTGGTAGTCAATCTCGATTATGAGAGGTGAAGGTTTGACCTAAAACTTTTTGAACCTTCGACTATTCAGGATCCTTGAGGAGAAGTTTTTGTTTTCAAGTGTCTCACCAAGTCTCTGGGTTTTTTATCAAAAGGGTATATGACAATATCAAATAGTTAGTTGATTGTGAGTACAGTGACGCCCATAGTCACTACGCCGGCTTGCAAACCCGAATCATGACACTTTTGATAGATAAAATATTTTGAGTTAATAATAAATATTTAAGCCTAAAATAAAACACTATATATTAATACACTATATAAAATTTTAATTAAAGAATTTTTTTATAAAAGGAAAAAAAAAAGAGAGAGAGAGAGAGAGAGAAAATTGTACAAATGGGCCATAATATGTCTTACAACTTTTCGGCTAATGGCATATTCTGTTTGAGCCCTGATGATTAGTTTCCTCTGTAAACTAGCCCAGTAGGTTTACTTCTGGGCTACAGAAATGTAAATGGGGCTCAGTGAATTGGGCTTTGTGGTCCATATTATATATCCCCACAGTGACGTCGTTTAGTTGCTTCGGAGTATCTTTTGCCTGCCCGGCGTCCGTCAGTCGGGACCTCTCCATAGCCCAAACCTCTGCTTTCAGCTCCTTTTTTCGCTCTGCAAACAACGAAGATGAGTTTATTTAGAAATGCAATAAAATCAGGCTCTCTGATGAAATTGGCTTGTCAAAATCAAGGTATGCCGTCAGTCATCTGCAATTCTTCCAGACATTTCTCCGCCGATGCTGAGCAACCGATTCAGGAATTATCAGTTGATTCATTTCTTAGGCCACCGTCAACTGGTACTCACAATCCTCAACTCACTGTCTTTCTTTTCACTTGCTATCTTCGTATCTCACGAGCCAGGGTTTAGTAGGTTTTATCTTCCCGAATTTGTTCAATACACACTTACTCCATTATATTTTCTTTTTGAATTTTAATTTTAATATTTTCTTTATATTTTAGTTTAGGTTAACCATACATTTATTTTTTCTTGTGTTTATGGATGCTTTTGAAATTTGAGAAGTTCTTGCACGTTTGATTAGTTAATTTGGGTGTTGAGGCATTCTGAATATACGGTAACTTTGCAGTAATTTGTTCATAATATGGATCCTGGTTTTGAAGCTTAGCCTTATGATTCTGATTGTCCTGTTAAAACTATTACATTTCGAAGTTTGTTTTAATTTTTGCTTGTATTGATCATCAGCGCTTGTTTATGGGAGATTAACTGGCATAAGAAAGTGTACAACAAGGTCCGACATTGTTAACTTGTTGGATGTCCGAAGTTTGAGTTTAGAGGATGTCAAAGTGGATTACAATAGAGGCTATTTTCCCACGGGAATGTAAGTTCTCCTTGTGCTGCATATGTAGATTATTTTGAACTGAAATCGTGTAGAAATACAACAAATTTTCCTGTTACCCTACTAGATTTTCCCCGTTCAATCTCTCATGTGTAGTTTATGGGATGATTCTCTAACCTTGTTTCTACTGGTCTAATTGTCTTTCATCCGTGACTTTGGATAGCATTAATTTTCTTTATTCATCAGTTGTTTCGTCGGTGCTGGTTTTGTCTATTGGTATCATTAGATAATATTTTTGGTATATGGTCTCATGCAGGCTGGTTCAGTTCCCCACCCCAGATTCTTATGAAGCTGGTATTAAGTCAATTCTTAGAAAGGGACGCTTGTTTAAATTAGAAAAGGTTAGTGTAATCTAACTGATGTATATACCAAATTATTATAACTTTCATTCGTTTCATATAAAATAATACTCTCTTAATCCTAAGGCAATTTATTTGTTAATGATAGGTTGATCGCAGCCAGTGGGATCAAGTTAAACCATATGATGGAAAAGCTGTAAGAAGTTCTATTAATTTTCTTATTCTGACTTTGCTTTACTTAATTTCATGTTAAGTGAGTTTAATCATATGACTGCAGTCCTTTTTGTATTGCCGATCTTCATGGAAACTAAAGTTGCTAGGAGCTGATGGCAAATTGTTTGTTTTTTGGTTTCCAGATCGTACTGCATGGAATTCCTCGTAATGCATTGGTTGAGGATGTCGAACGTTTTCTTTCTGGTTGCCAATATGATTCATCTTCCATTTCTGTTTCTATGAGGTTACATCTGCAACATTTTACTTTTTTATAGTTGAAGAAGAGAGAATAAAAATTTTGATTTTTATATGTTAATATAAGTTTTTTATTGCTTCACCGTTCTTGCAGGCAAACATTCCCAAATCCTATTAGAATTGCCCGTGTAAGCTTCCCTTCAAGGGCACTAGCCATGCACGCATTCATTACCAAAAATCGGGGCTATTGTTTGAATAATCAAATTTCAGTGGAAGTGCTCGAGTAATTTATCCTTAGTGATCTTTTCCAACTGACTTTAGCTTGTCAACTTCTACAACAATGGTGATGATAGGATACAAGTGAGGCTGGATACAAGTTATATAGCTACATAAATTTTATATTTGGAATTGCTGCATTAGTTCTATGTTACTTTCTCAAAAATTTATCATTCTCATCTTTAAATTTTTTGAAGATGATGTACTCTTAAATTACAACATGTTTTATGGTACCATTCTACATAAAAGACATGTATCAGTTCACAAGACCTTCAACTGTCTGTGATCTTGCTATGGATACCGAAAAGGTAAGAAACCTCTCTTCTTAAAATTTAAATTAGGAGGCTGGTTGACTATTGGTATTGGCTTTTAAGACGCTATATTTCCTTTTGCTCTCTCAGAGGACACTAGTTCCCTACCTCTTGTTCCCTGAACTGTGCTCTTACTTTTCACCAATCCTCTCTTTTTCATAAGAATGAGCTTTTGATCTCCAATGACAACATGTGAATGAAAAAAGTTATTGCCTTTTCTGAACATATTATGTTCCTATAGCAAGCCCTCGTTTCATATACATAATCTGCTGGATTCTTGCAGAATTGATAACTATATATTTCCATAAGCATTTCTTATTGAAAATTTGGAAACCAAGAATCTTTTGCAGGAACTGTATCAATGAACAAGAAGATAAAACCAGCAAGAAGCCACATGTGCTTTGCCTTTCACAGAGGGCAACCAATCTCTTCAAGTATTTTGAGCTGATTACCAAAATCACGCATGTGGTCTACTAAAACATCGATCACAGGAACCATCCCTATTACATTGGCATTAGACCTGTCTTCTACTCTGAACTCATAGATTTCATTCTTAATCTCAATCCAACTATATCCAGGGTCAGTTTTTAGTCCCTTATCTTTCATAAGCTTTCTCACTCGTGCTGCCTGATTCCAATACCCAACACTCGCATACAAATTCGCCAACTGCAGGTGTGTAGCAGTGCAAGATGGTTCCAGTACAAGCCTATTCTCAGCAGCTTCTATTCCAACCCAGAAATTCCCGTGAAGCCTGCAAGAAGATAGCAAAGAGCCCCATATGATAGCGTTAGGACTGATGGGCATTCTTTTGATGAAATCCCTAGCCTCTGCAATCAACCCTGCTCGACCAAGCAAATCAACAACACAAGAATAGTGATCTAGTCCTGGCTTTACACCATACTTGGCCATTAAATTGAAGTAAGATTGACCTTGTTTAACAGAACCTGCATGTCTACAAGATGATAAAATTCCAAGGAAAGTAATGCCATCTGGCTTCACCTTCTTCTTCTTCATCATCCTCTCCAGCAACTGAATAGCCTGCTGTACAAGCCCGTGCTGAGCATAACCAGCAATCATGGAGTTCCAAGAAACCAAATCTTTATTATTAATGTTCCAGAATATGGTCAAAGCATCCTTAATATCTCCACATTTACAGTACATCGATATTAGTGCATTAGCAATGTGTATATGAGAATCAAAACCCATATGAATTGTTTGACAATGAACACTCTTTCCGTGTCCAAGACAACCACTAGCAGTGCACACAGTAAGAAAGCTTGTGAACGTAAAATCATTTGGCTTCAGTGTCGAATTCCTCATTTCACGATAAAGTTGTAAACATCTATTCACCTGAGATTCTTGTGCAAACCCATTTATCATCGCAGTCCAAGACACAATATTTCTGTCCGGCATTTCATCGAACACTTTATAAGCATCATTTAGCACCCCGCATTTACTGTAGAAAGAAATTAAAGAACTGCCCACGTATATGTTGGATAAGAATCCATTTACAAATGCCAGACAATGGAATTGAATTCCAATTCTTAAAGCTCTTTCGGATCCACACAAGCTCAAAGAATTTGACACCACGCTTCGGTCTATACCCGATCCCAATCGATGAACCCTGACGAGCATTGCGATCGAATTTTGACGCTGCGTTATCATTCTGGGTTTCTTGTATATGAACTGAATTTGTCCGCAGAAAGTCCTGAATGAGACGAAGATGGCTTCTCCGATCGTTTCCGACGACATTAGGTTTGGGAGCTACAATGCTAAGGACCTTTTCTCCTTTGAAATGTTTCGTGGTTTTTGTGAGCTTAGATGAACAGAAAAGTTCGAAAGGATTGTAGCGTGAAAACTTGCTGTTGAAACGTTGAAGGTATGAACTATTCATTCCTAAACCAAGTCATCTCACCAAATACCAACAATTCTACTAGCTTCCACACCATGAAAGCCACTACTCACTTCACCACAACGCATTTTCGAAGCTTGTGCTTTCTTTTAAATATATATATATATATATATATATATTCCTCCTTTTGACCCAAATGCTTCCAAATAGTTACTGAAAATGTGAACGCGCAAATTCTGATCTTCGGCAGTTACAACTTATAATTTACAAAAGCCTTTTTTAGTATCGCTAATTCCGCCGGCTCTTTTATTGAGCAGATTTCTTTCTGTGTTTTAGTATCTCTTTGATTTTCCTTTTATTGAGCAGTCATTCATGAAGTTCATAGTTCTGTATTGTTGTAAATGGAATTTCTTTTCGGCATTTTTCTGTTTTTCTTCTCTTGCTTTCCAGTATTTGTAACTATTTCCAGTTTTAGATATACTAGTATAAAAATCATCCAGTCATAATACTAAATCTTGTAGATTGTATTAGCATCTCTCACTACATTTGGGAATTTTACTCCTCTCAGGTTAAGGATTTGGCTTCTTGTTTATCAGGTTTAGTATATCTTACCCCTTTCTCTCTCTCTCTCTCTCTTTCTCACACACACACACACACATATATATATATATATGTATTTGTGTATGTTTTTCATGGTATTGTCTTAGAAGAGTGTAGCATGAAAGTGGCCTATTTAGTATTTATAACTTTAGACTGTTTTGGCCATGGATGATCGTTCAAAGTTTCCCATGAGAAACCAATAGTCCTCATGGAGGTAGGGTAGGGTGCTGTATTTGTTAGAGGCCTAGAAGAGGAGATATATTTGGACATATATGTTTTTTAATTAATAAACCAGTGAGTTCTCTTACTTCTAAAACCGCCTTCCACTGAAAGAAACTACCAATAGATTTGCATTCAAAATAATTTCTTGAACAAGAGAGAGAGAGAGAGAGAGAGAGAGAGAGATGGTAAGTTTGAAATGCATTTACTGTATAAAAGAGGCACTGAACACTCTTGGTTATGATGTCCGTATCATGCAAAGAACATCAAGAACTGGTCAGAAGTATGAAATGGAATGTGGTTTACAGTTCTTCCTCTTTCAAACAGATTCTAGGTTAATCAGAAGGTAATGATATCAGCACAAGAAGAAAAAGAAGAAGATCTATATTTGATAAAGGTAGACTATCTGAAGAAAGGTTACTTGGTTTGGTTTGGTAGAAATTTATAGAGAGTTGCCCATAGTGTTTTTTTTTTTTCCCCAAAACATAAAGATTCATTCATGGATATATATATATATCTGTATTTACAGATATGTTTTTTCCCTATCTTTTTCTAAAAGACATAAAAACTAAGTTCATATTAGAAAAGTTTCCCTCCTGTTTCTTGTGTTTCAAAAATCTTTTGAAACAATAAACTAAATAAACTACAACAATTTCTTCATACGTTTTCTTGAAAGGGTGGGGTGTTCATGGAAGTCTTCTTCCTCGTTATCTCCATGCAAATAATACCAGAGACGATGATACTTATCATAGCTTACGCAGGGATCGTATTCAGAAGCCAAACGATCCAAAGCTCCGATAACAACTTGTGTTATTTCATCATCGGTTGCATTCTCCTCCACAAACTGAGAGTCTCTAACCAAAGCGCAGATATCCGATCTCGTTCCCGATCGATTAGGCAACCTCGCCGCCGCATCTCTCACCATACAAAGGACTGTGAAATACGGCGGACGATCAGGCTTCAGAACGAAATGCTCCCGAGGCTTTTTCGCTAGCTTCCGGTAATTGTATTTCGTCACTAATGGCACCACTGTTGATTTCCTACCGTCACGACTTGTATATGAAAAAGCCTGTTCGGGAATTGAGTACCTCAGTGACTCTTCTCTCCGGAAATATGCCTTCACCACCTCGCAACTCGGTCCGATTGTTGAATTGCTGTTTTTTAGATTTCTATTGTTTGGGTTTCTCTGTCCTCGGGGAATTTGGGGCATTAGGGTTAGTGGCGGTGGGGGAAGACGCGCAATCCGTTGAAGAACACCTTGTGTTGAATTTAGCCAATCCTTGAATCTATCGACTAACCAATTAAGAATTCTATCACTTATACCCCAAGCCTGTGGAGATGTAGGGGTAGAATCAGTTTGTGGCCATTGACTCGAAAGTGGACCGATCCATGACCAATGTTTGACGTTCTTATGGTATACCACTAGTGGCCTCCACCACGAATTCCCCGGCGGCGGTGGTGAAGAAGCTAAAAGTATCCTCAATGCTCCCCTGAGCAAATCCTGAAGACGCACTTTCGTCACCATTTCAAACACTCGACTATCTCCGGGATTGGATCTGACGCGTTGCATAATTTGATCAAAGGTAAGTGAAGGTAAAAACTTGTTATGGAAACGATCCGCTGCGGCGGTGGTGGAGTTGAAAGCTCTTGTTGGTGTTGGAGTAATCAAAGCAACCCGAACGGCAGAAAGAAAATTCACGATTGGAAATTGGAATCCAGTATTATTAGAGGTTCGCGCCGCAGGTGGTGTGCGTTGCGGCTGCTTTGGAGGGATAATTATTCGAATCCTCCGTTTACTCTTCTCGTCGGACTGCTGCCGCTGCCGCTGCTGCTGCGTTTCACTTGTGGGGATTGCATAATTTGCATTATTTCCGTCTGGCTTATCAGGAAGGAGATGCGCATTCGCCATCTCCACCAATATTTTAGCAACTTCAAGTTCTTTCTCGTCCCAATCCATGATCTGATCACCGCCTGATTAATGACTAATAACAACAGAGTTGTAAAACAATTAAGGATTAACTGTGAACGAATAAATGATATATATATATATATATATATATATATATATATATATATATATGTATGTATATAACATCATGGAAATGCATTAATTACAAGTAAAACATTCATACAAAGACTTCACTCGTATAAGAAACAAACAAAAGAAGACAAATTATATGGAGAGAACTAATACATACAATCTGATTAATTTTCCGCCCCCGGATTGTTGTCTGTCGGTGAAATAAAACCCTCCGGTCGCCGGGCGCCTCTTTCTTTCTTCTTCTCCGGTAGACGGTAGTAGCGCTTGAAATGGCGTAAAGGAGTCTGTACAAGAAACGGAAAACAACGAAGCAGACCAAAGTTGACAACGAAAAAAAGAAAAAAAAAATTATATATATATATATATATATATATATGTATATTTCTTGTAATTGATTTGGGGGAGAAATAAAATTGAAAAGAGCAAGAAATTGTGCGACTCCTAGAACTAGAAGAAGCAGAAAAAAGAAGGATGATGAGAAATATACATTCTTGTTTCTCGGGGAATGAGAAGAGAAGTTGGAGTGGGCAAAGGGGACTGCACAAACCTTCATTTATATAGGGAAATAGTGTGAATTGGGATATAATTTGATTTCAAATGAAGGAATAAATGACGATCTTAAAAAAGGAAAAGAAAAATGGGACTCTTAGAATAAATACTTAATTCAATATTAAATTTGCCAAAAAAAAAAAAACAATAATGATGATGATTGATAAATTGGTCAAATTAGTTTTTGGAATTATTTTGAATAAGAGGTAATTATTTAAATTTATAGGGTATACGGTGTGTAAATATGGGTGACATTTATTTGAATGAATGCAGTATATATTTGTTAATTATATAATAATTTAAAATTTTGAATATAACTTAAGGAAAATATAAAAGAATTCTTTTAAGACTCCTTAAAAAAGATAAAAGAAAATATAGCTCTTGACCATTAAACCATTTATTTTTTTAAAATAAAATAATTTTATTTTCTTACTCTTTTTTTTCAAAATCAAATTGTCAAGTATAACTCAATTGATAAGCACCCTCCCTGGAGGTAATGAGTATAACATCAAATAAATATTATACAAATATTTTCCTAAATCCAAGTTTATATCCAATTTCTTTTATATAAAATTAAGTATCTTTATCTATTAGTCTAAACAAATAGTTTTATCTTTATTAATATTTATAGAGTAAAAATATAAATTATTTTAACATACGGCATTCAAACTACAATAATAAAAAAAAAAAAAAAAAAAAAAAAAAAAAACTTAAACTCCAATGACACTGTAAAACAAGGGTTTTTTGTCCTATCTCTATCCCGTTTCATATATTTATGAAAAAGTTCCTCGTGAAAGAATTAAAATTGTTTAGAATCATTGTAATCTAAGTGAATACAATCATATAAATCATATATGATCTATTTCATGTAGAGAGAATTTTAAACTTGAAAGTTAAATATACATAAATATATATATATATATATATATATATATATATATATACATACATATATAGCACATAAACATGGAATGGAAATAAAATAAACAAAATTACGAAAAGAAAAAAGAAAAAATGGAACCTTGTGTTGGATTGAGTTCTTATGGGAGAAGTGCTTGCATTTGCATTTGCATCTGCATGAGACAAGAAGGAAAGAACCTGCGTTGGCAAACAAAATCTGCAATAATTCTTACAACAGCGAAAAAATTAATTCATGTTTGAGAATTCAATCAATAAATGATTTCTCATTTTCTCTCTTAATATATATATATTTGGGAAGTAATGTACAGTAAAAACGGCGGAAGAGAAATTAGAGTGAAGGAAGTTTGAGCAGTAGTGTTTATTGTATAGAGTTGGAAGAAGAAGAAGAGGCGTAGTATTGTGAGGAGAGTGGAGAAAATAATAATAATAATTAAAATTAAAAAAAAAATAAATAAATAAATAAATAAATAAAAAGGGTTCCTATGATGGATGAAAGATTTAAAGAGGAGTCCTTTAGGTTCAACATACAGAATAGGCCTTAAAGAAATACCAAAACGATATATTCTTGAAGTAAACTTTTTTTTTTTTTTTTTTTTCTTAAATCACTGTTTCCACCAATCCCTAATTTAAGGTAAATCATGCATCAACATGTAAACCACAGGATAAGGGTTAGAGACTTGCACACTGTATCTATCTATACAAAGTAAGAAAAGATACTGCTCAAAAATAGAGTAAAAGAGGAAAGGAAGTGTGGAAAAGGAGAATTCAAAAAGGCATATTAACTAAGGCCATAAGTATCACTAAAAACATTTGTATAATTCCACTAGTACAAGTTCCTCTTCTTTCTTTTAAACTCTTTCAACAACAACTATCATGCTGAATCACCTTCCATTGGATACAAAAACACAGGTGATAAAATTCAAGTGTTTCATAGACAACTACAGAATGAGAAATAAACAGTGATGCATAGAATTCAAATGGGAAGCATGAGAGTGACATCATCGCAAACCTTTAAGTTCACTTTCCATCACCTAAGTTTCCTTTTGAAACTTTGTATTCTGATAGATAGTTGCCCAAACTTACCAGCACCCAAGTTCAGTAAAACTCTTTTGGACTAGACAAAGACGATGCAGCTCTAGAAGAGTTCATGTTTCTTTTTTTTTGCCTTTTTTCATTTTCTTTATCGCGATTTGCGCCTCTAGCCAAAGTTTTCTTTGACCTCTGAACATATTTCTGATTTTTCCTGACGACCTTTGTAGCTATTGTTTTCAAAGGAACTGTAATATCCAGGGGCTGAATTACTTCTTGCAACTCACGCCAATCAAGATCTTCTGAATCACCGTCTTCATAGACCACCTTATACCAACCCATTTCCTTGTCAAACTCTGAAACTCTCCCAGGATACAACTGTTCCCCAAACAATTTGAGCACTTCTCGTCCAACCATCCATTCACCAAAACCTGTATCTTTATCTTTGCATGGTCCTGAATCACTAGTAACGTCACAAGGAACAGGATCATCTTGTGATGACCTGGGAGGCAATCCATTTATGACAATGCAAGGTTCTCCAGGTAGCTGAAACACCCCAGTTGTTGATAAATTCATTTGGTCCATAGCAGTTAGACGACCTCAACATAGGACGTTGTTTAGTAGCTTATGTAAATATAAACAATTCAGAGCCCTGCAGATCAACAAGAGCCATTGCAATTCAAATTGAAATAGTTCATAGTAACCCATAGTAAAAAACCCAAAACACACAGTTTCAAGCACTTGAAGAATCATCAAATAACTTGGTTTACAAGGATAAAAATGGCTACATCAAGAAACAAGTGCTAGCAAATATTAACGTTGAAATAAGTATTTCATCAATGTTGAACATCAGCCCATCTGGCTTAGACAAATAAAGTTTTTAGGCTTCCCCAAAATTATGCTTTTGAGCATTCAATGTATATCTAAAAGACAAGATTCAACAGATAACCAAGTTTATCTCTAGAAGCAGAGCTGTCAAGTGCATTCTTCACCAATACAGTTGCAAAAAAACAAAAATGTGATAATATTGTATTAAAAACGAACATGTTAAAGAAGGCTATAGATATTTGGATGGTAGTGAGGTTTTCTTCCAACAGCATGGATAAATTACCACTTCTAAATCAGCTGGATGGTAACATCAAAAGAAAGAAGGAAAAACATAGAGAGCGAAGGTAAAGATAAAAATAGGAAAATGTCATAACGAAAACAATAGTAGTTCAAGAGGATGATTAGGGAGTGGAAAAGGGATTATATAGAAATCCAAAATAGGTTCAGACTTTTAGGACTTTCTATTAAGCCAAGAAGAATGGAGAATCTGACATATTTCATGCAAGAAATGAAGAAAATGTTGACAGAACTTTTCTCATGATATAGCTTTCTGATGCAATAGATTGTATTCATATGCAAAACAGGAAACATTTCTAATTTTCTATGCCGCCGCATTTCTTCACCTAGTTAATGTTGTGTATTAAACATTACAATGCATTTGAGCATGCAAATCTCAGATCCATGTATAGAATCAAAATACGTTAAAAGCATGCACTGCATGCTACATACATCTCATTTTATTACTTATAAAAAAACAAAAAATAAAAAATGCACCATTTTCTCTCAGCACATGGATTGGTATGATTATAACTTGGAAACTAGTAAGCATAAGAAATGGTTACACTGACTTTCTCCTCAAAAGGTATAACGCTGGGCTACTATTTCCAAACTCAATGAACTTCTCAATCAAGGAAATTTCTCATTTCACTTAAAAGCTTAAGTCTACAGTCCCTTTTCCAACCATAATTAAATTTACTGCTGAATATGCAATTCCTGCCCCATGTTAACTGGATTAAAGGTATTGATCAAAATTCAAGCACGGAAAAGTTGATACCTATGAGTACAATTATTGATAGCAACATGAAAAACGGCTCATCCAACTAAAATACGTAGACAAAACCTAACAATTCTATTGTTAAACCAAGATGTACAATTGATATAACCTATCCAAAAAGACCAAAAATTATAGAATATTCACAGAAGCCCCCCACCCCAGTTCACTTCCAAAGAAATAAAGCTTTCACACACAAACTACATTACAACTCATCACATCAGCCAAAAGGGAGTTTTCAGAAATAATAATTTGGGTATTCTTGCCTTAATCATACAATAATTGCCAGTTCAACAGTTCAAACTCTTCCGTGAAAACTCTTAGCAGCATCTTGAACCAACAGTCCATATATCACAAATCATCCAATAATTAATTCATCTCATAATCAAATACATAACGAAAAACAATTATTTTCCCACTTTGATAACTATCCAGCAGAGATAGAAGAGTGAAAAGGAAACAAGAAATTTATGTGGAGAAGAATCGAGGAAGGGGTACCTTCAAAATCGTAGACTAATGTCGGATCTCCCTGAACCCTAATCTTCAAACATTGGAATGTCCGATACGGTGGAAATGATGCAGACGGGGAAATGATTCTGCTTCAATCTTCTGATTCCTAATTTAATTTCCCATGGTGGCGCTCGAGGGTAACATATATGATTTTGCCGTTAAACTTGATTCCGCTTTATCATTATTTCTTGTGCCTTTTTTTTTCTACTTCTTGAGGATATTTAAGTAATTTAACCAGAAATATTATTTAAGTAAATTTTTTAATGAGATGAAAATTAATTAATATGAAAGTTGTATTTTATCACAACCCAACCCAACCCATAAAATTTGTAATTAATTGATATTGTAATTACTGTACTAAAAAAATATTTTAAATTAACTATAAATTCATAAATTTATTATTATATATTATTATACAGTCATTTGACGTGACACTGTATTACAATTATACTATTCATCATGGGAAAAAATGGATGATTTGATCCGACATAAACTTTGTCGCATCTGTTTGCAACTTATGGACAAAGAAAAAACTCCATTTTCGGATATATATATATACACACGTATATATAATCTTGTTACAATAATCAACATAATGTTTGAGCTATCTTTTCAAGTGCATACATATATAATCTTATCACCTCCACGTGATGCTTCAATAATATGTATTGATTGATTTTCTTTAACCTTGTGTATTAAATGTTAATTTGTGTTTTCTTCCCCTATAATTCAAATTTAGTAAAAATTATTACAAAAGTGAATAATTATGTTGCATATAAATTTACATAAAAAATTGCATGTTTTTGCAACACATGTATAATCATAGGTGATGTTTTCCCTTTCTATCATTACTTTATTTAATGTCCGATATTATAATTTCTTAGTCATTACAAATTATAAATTTTCCTGTAGTGATTACATGTGCGTGTGCATGCATGCATGAACTACACTAGAAACTCGATCTCCTAAGTTGCCAGAGAGGATGAGTATTTAATGTTATCCGACAACGACTTTTAACTTCAATAGTCAATCTTAGATTCCGATTAATTTAAAATCAAGTTATATCGAATCTTTTTTAAGAATAAACTATGTTTAATATACATATCCTTATACACAAAATTCAAATTCGAGATCTTACTTAAAAAGGAAAATTAAACTCCTTAAAAAATAATGGTGTTTTTAGTTAAGCACACCAATGTTAATGTGAGATGGAAACGCGGGAAATGTAATGGTTAAGAGTGACAAAAAGCCATTGTAAATGGGCGTGCGATTGATTGGGAAATGGCTGATTGCAATTGCACCGGGATCCTGCTTTATTATTAATTTAAAAAAAAAAATCTACATTTTGTAGGATCTAAAAAGATCATAATTATTATTATTATTATTATTATTATTTTAGTTAGTTAGATGTATGGGCCAAATTAAATTGCTGTTTGCAAATTCTTCTGCTTGTTCTTTTCACTTTATGATAACGAAAAAAAAAAATAGACTTATAATTTGGGCCAACGTGGTTCAACCTCTGGACACACACTCATCGACAAAATCCATAACATTCATAGCCAGCCACTCCTTTCTTTTCTCTCTACTCCCATCCCCACTTGCCCCCTCAATCCCTATGTCTCACAACGCTGCTACCGATACATCTCTCTCTTTCTTTTTCTTTTTTTTTTTAATCATATGGAGTAATAACAATACTGATTAATCTAGATTTAGTACGAATTGCGTTTGAAGAGTTCAACTTTTACTCTGTGGAAGACCTCGCTCCGACTCTTAACGAATCTAGAACTTTCCACCTCTTGTAATATTCATAATGCGTTTTTCATTGTGTCAAATCAAAAGTTTTTGCCACTACTACATCTCACATTCACATTCTTTAACTCGTTATTTTTTTTAATAATTTAATATTTTTATCGACTAATTGACTTGGTCATAGTATTTACTTATGGTAACCTTAAAACTATGCATCATTTTTGCTAAAGATGAAAAGTTAATTGAGGGTATAAATTTCCTAATGCCAAATATATTTACTAATTTTTGTTTACATATGATTTCATGTTATATTTATATCTTTCTTTATGTCAAAATCACATACTTATTGTTTTAAATAATATATTTTTTTATAATTTTATAGATAAAATTACTATTAATTATTGAACTAAATAAGAAAAAAAATAAATAAAGTGAAAAAGGAAAAAGAAAAAAAAAAAAGCGACACATTAATTGTTGGGTGCTAAAGTAAGAGTGAGTTAATCATAGAGGCCTATAAAGATCAGAACCGTCCCAAGAAGAGAAGACTAATTCGTCGACCCTTTCCACTGCAAATGGATGATATTCAAAGCTCTACAGAATCCATAATCATGGAAGCACTTTCTTCCTTAACCCCTTCTCAGCTTTCAGATCTAATCCAATCCATTTCTTCCTTCTTCCACCTTCTACACCGCCGACTTCACTTAATTATCTCTGTTCCCACGCTTTTTTACCTCACTCTCCAACATCTCCAATCCCTTTCCCTTCGAGAAAAATCCCTTCTCATTGCCCGCCACCTATTGTCGAATCTCACAATCCTAACGACACCAGTACTAAATCCGACGTCGTCGTCGTCGTCCTCCGTGCATTCCGTTAAGCTCCGTGACCTAGACGCTGTGGCTCTGCTTTTGCTTCTCTGTGAACTTCGTCAGCATTGCCCTGAAATTCTCGAAATTCATCCCTCACATTGGCGAGGCGTTCTCTCGTCGTATTACGTCTCCAATAACACATTGAATCTTTCTGGAATTGAAGTTTCGAGCGCACAAATTTTAATTAAATACGTAGAGATGGTGACCAAATGCAAGCGATTCGTTAACGCTATGTGTTGTCGAGGAAAAGAAAGCAGGGAGGTCGCGACTTCGGTAGCGATCGTGGTGGCGCTGCCATCTGTGGAAGTGATGAGTGGGGGCAGGGAATGTGCGATTTGTAAAGAAGAGATGAAAGAAGGAAGAGACGTATGTAAATTGCCGTGCGATCATTTGTTTCACTGGATGTGCATATTGCCTTGGCTGAGGAAGAGGAACACTTGCCCTTGTTGCCGCCGTAGGCTTCCGACCGATGATGTCTTCGGTGAAATTGAACGGTTGTGGGAGATTCTAGCTAAGATGGGCGGCGATGGCTGTAGATTTTAGTGGTACTGAAAATCAATACAACACATCATATATGTGTTGTCTATTTCATCTTCGATTCAATGTCAATTTTCCACTGCAAAAAAAAATTCATACAAAAAATATATGTGGTGCAAGCCAGAATGAAGAATTGAGTGATTGGTCCAGCCAATCGAATCACAATCAGTGTGAGAAACAATTTTACAATTATGATACCTTGTATCACATTGGAGAATGATCTATATATTATATATGAAATAATATGTGTCAGTATCAAATAGTTGATAGTAGATATTAACGTGGTGAAAAAATCTTAGTTTTTATGAAATTGTTTGTGATGAATAAAATGCATGGGAGAAGCAAAGTGTATCACAAGTTAGTGATAACAGAATTTGTGTGGTTTAGGTTAGGGAATTGAAGGGGAAAGGAAGATGAACCATATATTATTTGGCAGTGAAAACAACATAAAGAAATAGATGTGTGCAAATGAATGCAAGACATGGACAAGTGCCGACAAAGAAACCTATTTTGGCAAAGACACTTATACAAAGACTTAGATACATTAATTTGATCCCACATTTCTTTTATGTGAAATCAATATATCGATTCTTTCTTTTTCTCTCTATCATTAATCACTAATTACACTTTGGTTAAAGAAGTGTCCTATTTTACTTATTTAAGATATCTCTGAATAATTATTTATTTAATAATGTATTTTAAAATTGTATATATATTCTTTGATCTGACTATCTCTCGGAGTTTCATCTCAGAAAGGACCAACGCATTTCGAACAAGGATTAATTTATATGTAGATTACTTTAAAAGTGTCTTATAGATTAATATTCATCTAGGATACCTATGCCTTTACAAAAAAAAAAAAAAATGCCCCAACATCAAATGTGGGTCAACTGAAATGGGCTATGGAAGTGTTCAATTGGGCTTTTTTATTGATTCGGGCCAATTCTTTTGCAGGTAAACCAATTTGGAATAACAGAGGCCCATTATCGCCTTCTGATTTTATGGGCTTTCGAGATAAAGTCTTTTGAATTTTGATTTATTTATTTGTTAATTCTTATTAACTTTTCATATTCTTTCAAATTTTTTAATTTGGAGCTGAGGTTTTATTTATTATTATTTTTATAAGAGACTTATTTACAATTAGTTTATATATGAATATAGATAAAAGACGATAATTTATTGTTGAGATTTGTGCATGATACCTCGTATTATAAAAAGTAAAAAAAAGTAAATTAGTAAAAATAATAATTTTGGTATAAGAGAACCCAAAAAAAAATTGAAATAAATTAGATGCATTGAAACGTTGGTTGGCTCAGTAGCATATGGAGTATGGTAGGGGAACCATGGTTTGATCTCCATAACTGCGATTGAGAGGAGTTTAAAGTCGTAATCCCTGGACCTTCTCCGAATCCAGATTAGTCGACTCGTGTGAGTTCGGATACACGAGGTTTAAGAAAAAAGGAAAAAAAAAAAGTAGATGCATGTTGGCACTAACTTTGATTGCACTTCAGAGTAAGTGGTAATCAAATACTGCAATAATTTAGATGGGAAGAAAGAAAATCATATGGAAAGAGGAAGTAGAGAAGGAGGAGCCTATGCCCTTATTATGATTACTGCGTGCGCTTTGTTGACCCCATTTTTGGAACTCTCTTCTTCTTCTTTTTTTAAACGAAACTTTCCCTTCACGGAGAAGACGAGTCGACGTGTGTGCGCTTTGTCTGCTTCACTCATTTATTAATATTAATAATAATAATACACCAAATAATTAACATTACTTTGTTCATATCTCTCAAATTTAATTATGATTCTAATTAATGAGATTGAGTTTAATGAGTTACATTTCAATTCACTTTAGAATTTGAGTTATTTTGAAGAAAAAATTTCTCCCTATTAAAAGAAAATTTAAATTGTTATGCAATGTTTGTTTTTTTTATAAGTGAAATTTCATTAAATAAAAATAAAAATATTATACAACTGAATGATTAAAATCATTCAGGGTAACGTAACAAAACACCAACCTAACAATAAGTGGAGATAAAAAACTCAACCTAAAAATATTAGGTGAGTAAGAAATCACTAAATATAAAACTAAACAAAAAAGAAACATAACAACAAAAAACACAAGAGAAATTCTATATAAATCTTCAATATTCCAACTGTCAAACACGAAACTCAGCTGTATTGAGGGTTCGATTTCATCTCCTTCCTTCAACAAAGCAACCTACCTAATTCATCCTAAGCGTATCAAAAATTTCATAAGATGCCCGAAAAGAAGATAAAAAACGAACAAAGACTCGGATCTAAACGAATGAGTTTGACAAATTTTTCTTCTAAAAGAAGAGAAAATAAATGATATTTACATATCAGTAAAGATCTATGCATATGAGAGGTGAAAGGAAGCAAAAAATCTAAAGAAGAAGAAAGAAAAAATACAAACAACAACAACAACAAAAGGAACGAAAAAACACAGAAGAAGAAGAGGAGCACAAGCAAAATACATGGAAAAAAAAGTAAAAAAAAAAACCAAGTAAAAATGGTGATCTCCGGCCAAGAGAGAGTTCTAGCCGGAGCTAAAAGCTCTCATTTGGCCGGAGAGGTAAGAAGGGAAGCTGAAGGGAGGCGGGTGGTGGAGAAGAAAAGGGAGGAGCTAAGGTTTTTTTTGTTATGCAATGTTTGTTGTGACTTATAAATTTTTACATTTTTATTGATTAAGTAGTTATTAAATAATTAAGTAGGAATATAAAACTCTTTACTCAATAATACGTTTTAAATTCGTGTTTATAAGATTATTAACTTGTGTGTATGATCAATTAATTTGAATATAGATATAGTTTAAATGTGGTTTGGATAATTGGAGTGAATAGTGATTGAGGAAATAATTATGAAGATTTTGAAATGCTAATGTTAGTTTTGTTAAGTTACCATGCAAATTCATTAGCAATCAATCTCATTTTCTTCCTTTTTATTTGGTACGCATAATAATTGTCGGGTAATTTTACCACGGACAGAATATAACAATATAACACGGGCAAGAAGTGAGTGGTGGGTGGCCGCGTGTGGGGTTAACTTCATGTCGTCATATATCACGTGACAATTCCAATATACATCTATATCAGTTCGGATTCCTTCCTAAAATATTTTCGGTAATATTTTTCTTTAAATATTATTATCTTAATTTATTTACAAATAATTCATTAAAATAAACAGTAAACATTAGGTTTTTAAAAGGAAAAAAAAAAATTTGGGGTTAATTTGCCGCAGAATCTTGTGGTCGAATACTTCCAATATCTGATCAGAGCATGCACGATAGCCGCCACGTGTTATGTATCAACGGTGTTTCACGAGAGTCTTGATCTGGCACTTAAATATTATCTTTTTATTGTTAAAAAATATCTATTTTTTTATTTTTTTATACTAATGGTGTCTGAATTTTTATCCAACTAATTCACTTGAGATCTAACAGCATTATGGTTGGACCTGAGTGTCGAACCCTTGAAGGGGCGATTGGGGGAGAGGTATCTTGTCACTCGACCACACAACCTTAGACAAAAAATCTACTTTTTATTTCATCCAAATTTAAATACAATACAATATTTTTCTATGTAATTTAAAGTTGAATAAATAGAGCAAATGTAAAAGATCGAATCTTGACTGTTGAATTTAGAAAAAAGTAGGGTAAGAGAAAGGATATGAATCAGTTAAAATAATCCTTCTAATTAGTTAGTATTACTAAACTAAGCTAACATTCTTCTCACAATGCATTAAAAAGATGGGAAAAAAAAACTAACTTAGCAACATTTATGTAATGCTAATAAAAGAACTTTATATATAAGCAGGCAAGAGAGCAGGTGAGAATTCAAAATTCAAATAAGTCCAATTTATTAATAATAAATGATCAGTTAAAAAAAAAAAAAAAAGTAGTGTAACAGTCTCTTCCCTCTCAGAAGAGATGGTAAAACAAAGAAAAGAAAAAGTAGTGAAGTAGTAACAGAGAAGCAAAGTTTAATCTGTCCATTAATGAAGGTACAGCAGAGCTCCAGTCATTTTTTAATGGTGGGGGCAAACATCAGTCCAAGAAGCACCTCTGACACCTGATATTAATAAAAATGGTGTCTTTGCCTACTTTTTTTTTTTTTTTTTTCCCTTTAGATTTTCAAGAAACTAAACACATTCTCCATTTTTTTTGTTTTATTCATATAATATATATTTATATGTATGTATAATTGAGTTTCGTTCTGGGTTTTTACCATTTTAGTGTTGCCAAATTTGGGGTTGCCTTTTTTGAATTTTTTGAGTGCTGGTGGAAAAACTTAACTCTGATTTCAGAAATTCAAAAAGATTTTGTTCATTTATTGGACTATATACTGGAGAGAGATAAAAGGAAGTACTTGGTACTATTCTCTGCTTACTTTGGGTGAAAAAAAAAAAAAAAAAAAAAGCTTCTGTGAAAGGTACGAAACAGGAAGAAGATGAATCCCTGTGTCAATGCTGCTGACGGAAAACGGAGGTGAGGTTTGCCCCTGTAGATTTTCTTTCGTCTTCGAGAATTTCTGCATTTTTCATTTTGGGGTTTTGCCGTTTATGTTTTCTGATTTGGGTTTTGTTTTTTCAATTTCACAGTGAGAAAAATGAAACCGAAGATAGTCTGAGGACTGTAGAATGCCTGAGAGGAAGATTGCTTGCAGAAAGAGTGGCTTCAAGAAATGCCAAAGAAGAGGTTGAGCAAATGGAAAATAAGGTTCTTTCTTTCTTTCTTTATTTTTCCTCCCCATTCTCTCCATTTTTTTTTATTTGGTGAATATTCTTGTGGTCAAATTGATGTTATTGTTGTTGCTTAAAAAATTTCACATTTTCTTTACCGATTTGCTGTAAATTTGCCTAATTTATTAGTGTTTGATGATTTTTGTCTCTCTCTCTCTTTTTTTTTTTTTTCCTTTTTTTGGAAAATAAAAGTTGATTGAATTGGAGAAAAAGTTGATAGAAGAGTGCAAATCAAGGAACAGAGCGGAAAAGAAACTGAAATTTCTAATGAAAAAGCTTCGGTCCATGAATATCCCATACATTTCCTGTGAATCTGAACCGTTAGGTTCAGGTTCAGGATCAATATCAGTGGAGAGGAGTGAAATTTCTTCTAGTGTATCTTCTGCAACTTCTTCAAGGACCAAAGAAGTGGATGATAAAGAAAATAATGGAAATACTCGAGAATTCATTCAGAACTCTAAGTTAATTCCAGTTGCTGAGAATTTGAAGCAGAGTGTTTGTTCATCATCTTCTGGAAATAGTGATAATCCTGCTGCTGAAAAGACCAATCGTTCCAGCGATGGCCCTATTCCGCCTCAATTAACAATACAGAAAGAGGAGACAGAGGAATTTAAGGAGAAGAAGATTGAATTTCCAATAGGTTCAAATAATTCTGAGCAGAATGGTTGCTCATTTGCCGGAAACCAGGACAATCCTGCAAGCCAGAAAGCGGAGGAGAATTCTGAATCTTCTTCAATCTCAAACAACTCTGAGCAGAATGCTTGTTCATTTGCTGAAAACCAGGACATTCCTGCCAGCCAGATTGCGGAGGAGAATTCTGAATCTTCATCAATCTCAAATAACTCTGAGCAGAATGCTCGTTCATTTGCTGAAAACCAGGACAATCCTGCAAGCCAGATTGCGGAGGAGAATTCTGAATCATCATCAATCTCAAACAACTCTGATGAGAATCCTAGGTCATCTGCCGAATATCACGATAAATCTGCCGCGGGTGAGGGTACTGTATACGGTAATAGTGTCAATTTTCCTGAATTAACAACGAAGATCGAGATCGAGACTGAATCTCCAGTAGACTCGATTACATGCGAGCAGAATGCTTGTAGTTCATCTGCTAAAGATCATGACACACCTGCTGCTACAGAGGCGGTTATTTCCAGAAACAGTTTTAATTTTCCTAAATTAGCAGATGAAATCAATGAATCTCCGGCCGTCTCAATTGAATCAGATCAGAATGCTTGTACAAATAACCAGTGCCATGGCAGTCCCAGAACTCAGCAGGAGAAACCTCAATCCAGTCAGAAACCTAAGAAGCATGACCGTAGGTAGGCTCAAAACTCAATCAATCAATCTCAATTGCTGAATTCCCTAACACAATATATTCATGTTTGATTTATTCATTAATTTTGCATCCAATAATAAAATATAATTTGTTTGTTCTTCTGTCAGTTTAAGAACTCTGTTCAAAAAGGAGAAATTATTGTATGAAGAAAATGAAGAAGATCAGGATGAACGCCAAGTGGACAACTCATTAGCACTGGTTCCGGTGGATTTACCAAAACCAAAGCCAAAGCAGCAGAGTATTGATCCAGAAATCCTTGATGCAACTGTGAAAGAAGTATTAGGTTCTCTCAGAAATGCCAAGGAAAAACTTCAAACATCAATGGAAAGAAGGCGGAGCAACATGATTAAAGTTGGTTAGATAGCTCTTTTTTTTTTTTTTTTTTTTATATCATCCATCTACGTCCCCATATTTATCAGTTCTGCCACTCCTATTATACATATATTAAAAAGAATAATTAAGTATTGGTTGAGTGAATCATTACTATTATTTTGAGTTTGTAAACCTCTTGGTCTTGGTGACATTGTTCTCCATTGCGTAAAAATAATTTTAGTTTTTCTTGCGAGTATGGGCCTATAACATGTGAGAGGGGAAAATTATCCTTTTCTAGAGAGCCCATTATTATTCCTAGTAGACCTATAATTGGGTTGTAAGCCCATATTCTCGAACAGGTCGAGTCCAACATCTAGGCCCAAGTAAAACCAAAAAAAAAAAAATCAGTGGTCGTGACTTATCTTTTTTTTTTTTTTTTTAAAAATTTTTAATGAGAAAATTTCCATAATATGTATTCTTTTTTATTTAACAAACAAAATTTAAATTTAAAATTTTATTTAAAAAGAGTTGAACTTGGACCGATTGTTTGCTGGTAACCGAGTACATATATATCTTCACGAGAAAAATTTATCAAAAAAAAAAAAAAAATATCTTCACGAGAAAAAGAGCCGAAAAGAAAAAAGAATCAAATCCGTGTGACGGGACCGTACAGTACACTACTTGTACGCACGTTAACTTTTGTAGTACTCTCTCTTTTTTTTTTTTTTTTTTTTATACTCACTTGGGGTGCCCGGTGTCCCTATCTTTTCGGTGAGACTAATCTGGACTCGGCTTGAGGAGCGCTCGCAGAGTTCAACTCTTACTCGAAGGTTAGAGTCTGACCCAGAGCTTTTAAGCTGACGCTAACCGCCTCAAGGGATTCGAAACCTCAATCATCCGCCTTGGAGAAAGCATTAAAAGTCCGATTATCAACTTTCCAAACTATCGGGTTGTAGTACTCTCTCTTTACTCCTAAATTGATCATTATAAAATATTATATATATATATATATATATATATATGTATTTCCTATAAATAATTTAAAATTAGAGACAGGATAGAAGATAATGTTTCTGCTTTTGCTTTTCTTTAGTCAAAGACAATGAAGGAAGCAAGCAAAAAAAAGAGTTCATCAAATTATAAGCAATTAAAATGATTTTTGACCAAAAAGTTTAAAATATATAATATTATAAAAAGATACAATGCAAAATAAAAGATTAAATATGAAAAATGTAATTAGAGAAATAATATCTCATTCCATTCATATAGTAGTATAAGATATAACTTAATTGGTTAAACACATTTATTTATATTAAAAAGATTATAAATTTAAGTAATAATAATATAAATTATCAGTTTCCAGTAGTCATCAAAAAAATCTATATAAACCCCCAAAAAAAAGAAGAGTAGAGAAGTGAAGGATTTGGGGGGTGGAAATAAGAATGGGATGATGATTGAGTAGGCCAACAAGGGGAAAGGATTTGTAGTTCTTCGGTTTCTTTCACATCAAAATAATAAAGAGAGATAGTGAGAGAGAGAGAGGTCACGCTACCACTTTAAGGGGACCGAAAGAAAAGCCAAAACCACTTCTATGCAAAAGTTGGAGATAATGTTCCCAATCTCACTTATATTCTCCATATATATATATATATATATAAATAAATATTTTTCACAATTTAATCATGATAATAATCAGTCTAAACTACAATTTAATCGAACCAATAATAGTTTGATTTTACTTTACTGACTTTTTCATCAATCCGTCACTCCTTTTCTAATCTTTTACTAACTATCCTTTTCCCATACAATTTTAAAAGAGTGAGAAATCATTCTCAAAAATTAATGATTTTTATGCTATTTTTAATGTTAAAGTATTTTATTAGTAATCTTTTGATTTGACACAATTAAAAAAATATATTATGAATATTATACGAGATTATAAAAAAATAGATAATATTATATTTATTTTTTTAAGACAAGAGATAGACATTGTTACAGTTTGAAGTAGCCAATCTGAGCACAATGTATCCTTGATCCCTTATGCAGAAGAAGGGAGGGACAAAAAGGCTGCCAATGTTCCCCTTCACCCTCAAGTATTCAATTTCCCATTTCCAAATATATATATATATATATATATATATCTTAATGTAGAGATGGAAAGATGTAGAACTATTGTTTATGTCCATTCATCAATATTCAGATTAAAAAAAAAAAAATTATTATACCAATATGAAAAGATAATATTAGAAGTAAAAGAAATGAAAATGGGGGAAAATAATAGCTAAAATAATGGTTAACTATTCATAATAAGAGCGAAGAAAAAGAAAAAGGAGTAGAAAGTTCATGTAAAAACGCGTACCTAAAAGCCACCAATCGTATTGTAGTTTGTACACGGCTTCATGAAAATGTGATCTACAATTACAAATACAACCGAGAAACTAGGAAAGAAGTCTATGATGAGAGAGAGAGAGAAGGACATTGATTACAATGAAGGAAATTTGTCAGTGACAAGTGTTAGTTTTATGGGTGGAAATTGTTAAGAAAAAGATCAGTTTTTGTATTCTTCTTCTTCAATTCAATCGATTTCTTTCTTTCTCGACCTAATAATAATAACCTATCTGAGATCTCTTAACTGACACCAATCAAGAAAATATATATATATATATATTCTTGCACAAGAAATTCCAAAAACCCAGTTTTCTTTCTTTCTTTCATTTTTTTTTTTTTTTGTTATCCACTGCCAATCGATCCTCTGATCCAGGAACAAACTCTGTCACCATCAAATCTTATGTGGGTTTTTACAGCTAAGGATGTTGATGAAAGGTGACACACCCATGGAAGGTCCAAAAATTTTGAACCCAAGTTCAAGGTATGTACCAGCATCACCATCTGCCTCTGTATACCTCCATATCCATATTCTCTGAACTCACATAAAGACTATTGCTTTCTTGTCTTCAAGACAATTTTTCTGCCTAAAATTCTTGCCCATACCTTTCTGGTTTGTTCTTTCTCATCTCATCTCATCTCTCTCCCCGTTTTTTTTTACCTATTAATGTTGTCTACACTTTGTGGTGCTGGTGGATATATCATATTAAGAATTGGGGTTGTGGTGGGATTGGAGCATAAACAAAAACTGGAGCTAAGGTTGGATTTAAAGAATATTTTGTTTGCTGATTCTTTTGGATGATATATCCCATATTTTCAGAATTTAATTTTGATTAGGATAAATAAGAAGAAAAAAAAAGTTTCTCTTGAATGAATATTAGGGTAGATAGAACTACTTAGATTTTTTCATTGAGACATTGTAGCATACACTTAAAAGTGCAGAGTGATTGTATGAAAATGGTTAAACCTTGTTGGAAATCGTATGTTGAGGGTGATGGAAATGGATATGGATGTGGAGGAGGTGGTGGTGGAGGTGGAGGTGGATGGAGATCCAAATGGAAAGTCTAATGGGTTGATGTGGTACAAGGATTTGGGATACCATACAAATGGAGAATTTTCCATGGCAGTCATTCAAGCTAATGCCTTGTTGGAGGATCAGTGCCAACTTGAATCAGGGCCGTTGAGTTTTCTTGATTCGGGGCCTTGTGGAACCTTCATTGGAGTGTATGATGGACATGGAGGACCAGAGACATCAAGATTTGTAAATGACAATCTTTTCTTCAATCTTAAGAGTACGTTATCTTCCTCCTTCTAACTCATATATTTATTTGTCTACTAATAAAGCATTCTTAGATGATCAAAAAGCTATACTGAGAATTTTTTAGAATGGATGAACATTGTCTGTTTTCTGATGCTCAAAAAACTCCAAGAAAAGTGAGATCAAGATCTCATCTCTTATGACATTTAAATGCTTTCTCCAGAAGGGGGTGACATGATTCACTTTGGGTGCAGAATTTGCCTCGGAGCATCAAGAAATATCTGCAGATGTCATAAAAAAGGCATTCTTGGCAACAGAAGAGGAATTTCTATCTCAAGTAAAGGAGGAATGGCTTGTTAAACCTCAAATAGCTGCAGTTGGATCGTGCTGTTTGGTAGGGATAATATGCAATGGTTTTCTATATGTTGGCAATACAGGTGATTCCCGTGCTGTTTTAGGGAGAACAGAGAAGGGTGTCAGAGGAGTCGATGCAATCCAGTTGTCTGAAGAACATAATGCCAGTATTGCCTCAGTGAGAGATGAACTCCGGTCATTGCATCCTTATGATTCACAGATTGTTGTTCTAAGACACAAAGTTTGGCGTGTGAAGGGTCTCATTCAGGTATTTCTTGAAAATTTTAAAGAAAGATAATTGGATCAACAGGGTTCTTTCTTTCTGTATGTATGTATGTCTGTAGAGAAATGATAACAGGGAAATTTGAATTGTTACAGGTATCTAGATCCATAGGAGATGCATATCTGAAAAGGGCAGAATTTAATAAAGAACCATTATTGGCAAGATTTAGGCTGCCAGAACCATTTTTCAAACCAATACTGAGTGCAGAGCCATCAATACTCGTACACAAAATCAATAGAAGTGATCAATTTGTCATATTTGGTTCTGATGGTTTATGGGAGCAGCTCAGCAACGAAGAGGCTGTAGATATTGTTAGCAATTATCCTCATAATGTAAGACCCTCTGTCTCTCTCTCTCTCTAAATATATAATATATTTCCTAATAACAAATTATATAGTATTTGGAAGTTTTTTTTTTTGATTGATTGATTGATTTGGTTGGGGTGGATATAGGGTATTGCAAAGAGACTAGTTAAAGCTGCACTTCGGGTAGCAGCAAAGAAAAGAGAGATGAGGTATTCTGATCTGAAGAAAATTGAACGAGGCGTAAGGAGACATTTCCATGATGATATAACCGTTGTGGTTGTGTTTCTTGATCATTCTTCATTGATCACCAGAAGCTCTGCTTATAGATCTACTGTTTCAGTTAAGGGAACTGTGGGAATACCTGTCCCTGCTTATTCATAGTTTCTCTCTTTTTTTTTTTTTTTTTGTTTTTTTCAAATTTCAGTCCAGGATTTGTGATGATATATGGTGGAAATCGAAGGATTTCTCCATTTTGCTTAGGTTTTGATTAAAAAAAAAAAAAAACTTGTTTTCATTCGCACTTTTATCTTACTCTCTCTTTCTCTTTCGTTGATATTGTCAAATGTTCATTTTCTCCTCTCCCGGTTGATTCCTGTGAACTTCAGGTGAATTCACTAATAATTAGCATTTTAGAATGATCAGTGAAGCAAGCTATTGATTAGAAATGAGGACAATTCCAAAATTACAATATAAAATCATCCTCTAATCAAACTAGAGGTATATCACCTTACGACACACAAGGCCCCCCTTTTAACTCTTTTCTGAACTTTAATAATAAATTCTCCATACCCATAAACGGGTGTAATGTTTCTCTTAGCTTCGACTATTATTGACAACTTTCACAATAGTAATAGAATGTTTGGGTTGGAGTTTGAAAATGTTTAATAATATCTTTACTGTCGGAACTTAATTCAATGAAAATATTATAAGAGGAAAACTTACCGTCATCGTAGGATAAAGGGTTTCATTTCACATCTCAATTGCATGTGGAATTTAAAAAAGTACTTTGAACAGTAATATTACAAAACAAAATTAAAATGTTAAATTTGGATTTTGACGTAAAATTCTCATGTTAAATTTTAGTATCGAAAGTTTTGATATATAGGTTAGAAACATAATTATCACATTATGCAGTAGGTTAGGGCACACCTGCAAACCATGCAACATATATGCAAAAGCATGGGAAATAGAAAGTGAAAATTCAAAAATAACCTAATATAACCAGTGTATACAATCATATCATAGCAGATCAACCAACTACCTATATATATGTATGTCAATAAGCAAGAAATACAACGATGTTGAACAACTTCCTAGAATCATCATTTTGGGTCGACTCCAGCAGATACATCCAAGATGATACGAGTAGCCAACAGGCAACCTCCAGGCACCAACCATATCTCAAATGACTCTTGTATAATGTCAAAATGTTTTGATCATTATCGGGAAAAGACTCCAGCATTTCAATACTAAGGTAAGCAAGACGAAATTTTAATTGACCCATCCCCATTTTTTTCAATGTAAGCACCACCTATCAAATCAGTCTTTCATGATTTTGGAGCTGATAAAACTGCAAGTATAACATGTAAAATATGCAGTACTTATAAATATATATCGCGTCCCAGCACACTAAAATAAATGATAACAGCAAAGCTAACATCAGATGCAGATGTATACAAATGCAAAAAAAAAAAAAAACCATTTATAGTCCTACCACAAAATAAAGAAAATTCAATTCTTACCTCTTTCCCCCTCAACTGAAAAAGAAACTAAAATGGCACCTGACAAGGCATTCCATGAATCTACTCTGACCCAGTGAAATTTGTAGATGAAACAACTTAAAAAACTTAAATGCATCACGGATTTAATTTATTCAGACTGTTTAGGACCATGCAAAAGGACAAAACATGCCTAGTGTGCAAACTTTGAACAATAGGAATATGTACTTATGATCAGTTTCCATCCCTAAAAAGATCACTGAGAGTCAAGATGAAGAGTAAAAAAGATGAAAAAGAACTAAATTTGATATGATCACACAGAACTAAACACAACGAAGCAGAAATGATAGGTAAAAATAAATGCAAAATGCAGGTTCACATAGAAGTGGTGAAGTAAGAAAAAGTTTTCTTTCAGAGAGAAATCTCAGCATTCCTAGTACCATTTAGGGGGTCATTTGAGATTAATTAATGCCTTGGAGGTTGCCCTTCGTGATTACCAAAGACTCAACAAAAACTCTCCACTCTACTGAATGAACTAAAACTAGTTGCCTACTAGATAAACTAAATAAAATACTTTGTTCATCAGAAAGCCGCCTGCAGCAGGTTCCTCAATTTACAATCCATATAGGAAGATATACATAAAAGCTACTCGGAATCAGAAGCTGTCAGAGCTGTTAATCTGTTTATAAGAGGATCAGAAGGAAACAAAACTATGTTAATTAGTGACTAGTTATAGATATTGAGAAAAAAATAAAGGAAATGACATTTAAGCACATCTTACTTTTAAATCCCAAGACAAATCAGGGGCCTGCAACTTCCTCCCCAGGAACAGCTGTCTTCTGAAATCATATAAGAAAAGGATTAAAGTTAAACATTTTATCTACTAAAGCCACGCCCCTAATTGATCAATGAAATAGCATGTCCAAAATAACCTACTGTCGTAATATCTCCTTTGCCATTTGTCTCTGATATGGAAGCTGGTTGATTTTGTGAAAACCTACAAGATAGAAAAGAACCATTATAAATTTAATCTAAAAGATATATATCCTTAACCATCTCCTCAGCCTTTTACAATCAGTTGTAAAGATACTTGACTAACCTAATTGCCCTTGCCTTCCTTTTGTCTTCCTCCAATGGGTCAATCTTGGAACCTGGTGCAAACCTAGCAAGCCTAGCCTTCTTTTTAGTTTCCTCATCAGAAGGGGTTGTTGACTGAGCAAGTCCAAATCTAAAAAAAATAAAGAGTAAGAAGATCTATGATTATATCCCAGATGAAGCAATTTAAAGCTTTCCTCTTCATAATGAGAACACCAAAGAATGCCTTGAACAATAAACAAACCTTTCAGCTCTGGCCTTCCTCTTCTGCTGCTCAGATTTCTTAAATGTATCTGATCCTTGCACACCCATCCCCGTTCCGAACCTGTAAAGTAAACCTGTTAACTTTTGCATAGCAGACTTTTGGAACCATTCTCCAGGGACTAACAATTAGTTTGGTTAAGCTAAAACTGTTGTTAAATGGAGAGAGAAACTAAATCTGAACTTATTTACTTAATTTAAGACTAGTTACAATGCTAGTAGATAAAATTTAGAAGGATTCCCCTCATTCCCCTTTCATGCAAGATATTCAGCCCTTCCCACAAATTTTTTTTTTTTATATATATTTTTTGCTTTGCGGGTGGGTGGGTGGGGAGGGGAGGAGATGGAATTCTTAATATACTTGTCTTCAGGCCAAATATCAATGCAGAAGAGGGTAAAAGCGAATACCTCTCAGCACGAGAATTTCTCTTCTCCTCTTCGGAAAGTTGCACGGATAAACCAAACCGCTCGGCTCTCCGCATCTTTTTCTGAGTGTCGGTGACAGGAGCGTCATCTCCATTGACAATGCCATCCGCCTCCGAGGTGGCTCCTGTACTCGGAGCTGCCTTCTTCTCTTCGCCACCGCCAGATGACGTCTGTTGCAGATTAGACGGTAGAGCAGCAGTGTCGGCGGTTGAAAGTTGAATCTGGCCTTCCGTTTTGGCCTTCTGATTAGGATCCGGAGGTAGAGATTGAACTAGGGTTTTCTTAGGGTTTTCAACGTTAGCTGCTGTCGCCGTTGCCATTAGAGATGACAAGAAATCGCAAGAAAATCCAGAAAACGGATACTAATTCAATTGGAAAACTTAGAATAATAATGCAGCGCTCCCAAATCAAAAACCCTTGTTGTATCGAATCTCTCTGCAATGTAATTGGAATTCCCAAAGGAAAAAATGGAAATAAAGTGTGAACTGGGAACAGATAAGAAAGCGCCGAGAATATCTCATGGGGAGATATTTTCACCAAACACAGAGGCCCAATTTACTTGTTCATCAGGCTCTCGGAAAATGTTTATAGGAAACGAGCGACAGCCCAATTTAATTTTTTCGTTGGGCTAGGCTTTTTGAGTCCGATTCGCAAAATTCGGGTTCGGATCCTAATCAAGAAGCTCTAACCCCAACTGGCAGAAGATTTTGTGATCACTATTTTTTTAGGACAACTATACCCCCCAACTCATATTGTCTTCTAATTGAACGGATATTTTCTTGGCTGCGTCTGCAGAGCCCAGAAAAGAAACAAGAGTGGTCGAGGTAAAGGCGAAGCCATGAAACTGGCCTCCATAGTGCTTAACAGAATTGTCCAAACTCCATTAAAATTGGAAGTGGGTTTAACTAAAGCTTTCCCCTTCTCTGCTTCAAGTACTCATCCAAGATGTGTTCGGTTTCAATTTACCACCACTCACTCTCGCTCCCTCTATTCAGGTCTGTTGTGGGTGGTTTTTTTGGATTCTTGGGGCATTTGGATTTATCTTTAGGTCTTTTTGGTTGATATTTCAGGTGGGTGTAGACATGGTAGGAGATATAATACGTCAATTCTCTGCTCAAGAGAAACCGATCAGAATGATAGTTCTTCTACTTCGGGTAAAGTTTTGATTGTTTTCCCCCTTTTCTTGATTGATTGTAGGAATTGTAATATAAATTATAAGCATGATTTCTTCCTTTCTATGATTCTGCCATTTTATTTCCCTACTTCAAACATTTTTCGTTCCAGAGATGGAAAGATTTAAGTTGAAGATAGTTAACTTGTTCTCTAGCTTACAGCATGGTTTATTTATTGTGAATAAAGATGAACATGACTAGTTTATCTCTTTTCTAGCAGTGAAAAAGTCAATCTGTTCTTAGTTACCTTAGGCAATTAACTCATTTGGTTCAGCTGGAATATAAGTTAAAGCGACACCCTTTTCCTGAGATTTGGATATTCGGTTTTGTGGGAAATTTTAATTTTTCGTTTCAATTTCTTAATGCATCATTTATCATTGACGTTATTCGGATTAGTTTTGGTTCAAATGTATTAGACTGTCAACGTGTTTTGCAGAAGTGGATTCTAGCTCAGCGTTGGAGGATGACTTTAATGGCAATAAGAGTTTACATAATATCTCTTCTGTTACTGATTCACAAGGGAAGAAGAGAGAACCAGAAAATTATGTATCTTCTGTCCAAACTGTTGCCTTATGTGTAAGGGCTTACTGTATTATTTCAGCAGTTTTACTGCTAGCTTTCCTCTAGAGAATCCCTCATTAAAGTCAAGTACTCAATTATCTTTTAGGTGTTCTCTGCAGTTGCTTTTGGAGTTGGGTTGGGTTTTAAAGACGGAATTGACAAGGCATCCGAGTTCTTTGCTGGGTATGTTAGTTAACTTCTATGTCAACAATCTAATATTTGTCTATTGGACATTTAAAACTTTCATTAACATCAATGAGCTATATAATGCATGCCATAACAAAGTTGACAAAACCAGATAGGAGATAGAAGACATAGACAATAATTCATCCTTTTTTGATAACTTAATTCATATTGAGTATTTCTCAGTGCACTTAAAAATCCATGCCCTACTTGCTTCCTGTCCTATTTAGTTACTGTTAGCAATTAGTAAATGCTTTGTTGATATTGAAGACTTTGTTCTTGTTCCAAACATTCAAAACCTTTCCGGTTCTCTTGCTCACACTCGACTTGTATTCTGATTGATATGTGACACAATTAATCATTAAAGATAACTTATTGAGATCTTCAGGATACTGGTTTTAAAGTTTCAACCTTGTTCTATTCTAATTGTGTCTACATGTTTCCAGGTATATACTAGAGCAAAGTTTGTCAGTTGACAATCTATTTGTCTTTGTTTTGATATTCAAGTACTTCAAGGTTCCGCTTACGTATCAGGTGTGTGGAGGTAACAATTTACACTCTGGTATTATATGCTGATTTTTCTATATCTTATTTTGATATTTAAGTACATTCTTCTGGAAATGTAGAATCGGGTGCTTTCTTATGGCATTGCTGGTGCAGTGTTCTTCCGATTATCCCTAATACTTCTTGGAACTGCCACCCTTCAGGTTCTTCTTGACTTTGTTGTATATTTGAATATATAGTATACATATTAGAGAGGGTAAAAAATGAGGATGACTGCCTATGCCCTTGTATAACTCTTTATATTAATTATGAGTTTCTTTTTCCTGATCCATTTTAGAGGTTCGAAGGGGTTAACCTGCTATTGGCAGCAATACTATTGTACTCATCATTCAAGGTGCAATTTATTCTCTTATAACTTGTAATTTTCTCATTCTGAGAAACATTCTGCATGATGGAAAACCTAGTATTTCTCAATTTCCTCAGAGAAAACTCTTTACAAATTATACAAATTCTAGTTGTCTTATATGTGGACTCTTATCAAAAACTTATACTACTTTAGATTTTTCTTTTCCGACGTATCAATAATAAATAGAGTTGAGCTTTAATATTGGTTATATATCTCCAAAACTTAAAGTACTATAATTGAATAATATATATACATGACTTTGACCACCTATGCATTACTATAGTCGGGATGGGATTTGACTTCATGCATGAAATGTAGAAAATGTCCTCATGTAGAATAAGATTGTGGTAATCAGATAGACCTAATGCTCGTGTTATCGAATAGACTTCTTTTGCTCCGTGTGATTTTTAATGTTTGAAGAAATTTCATTGCCTTTTCCAACTAATAACACATCCTCATCTTTTTTTTTTGGTCCAATTATAGTTGTTCGCTGAAGAAGAGGAAGATACTGATATGTCTGATAACTTCATAGTGAAGACATGTCAAAAATTCGTCCCTGTAACTTGTAATGATTCTTTACTTCACTGCAGATTTCCTTTTAAGGCGTTTTTAATTTTAAATCTGTGAGAGTTTAAGTCTTAGAGTACTCTGATGAAACATCCTTTGTCCATTAATGTGACAGCCTAAGCGGAGAACATTTTGCATTTTCTGGCATAATTGTTATGTAAAAGACTAGTGTTATATCCTTTTCCTTCTTGCTACTAGCTCTTTCATGAGCTTGTGAATTGAAAAGCGAATGAAGTGGACTTCAGCAATAAGTTTCTGATTGTGGGTTGTCTTAGCTTTCACATATAAGAAGCCTGTGCCTGAAAAGATGACGTTCTGGCTGATTTCAGAAGATTCTTACAGATTTCATTTTCTAAATTTCCAGCTAGTTATGATGGCAATCGGTTCATAACAGTTCAGGATGGTGTGAGGAAGGTAAGTCTTTTCCAAATTGTGTTAAGGTTTTGGCACCTTTTTTTCTTGGAATCCTTACTTTGAGAAGTTGAAAAGCAATTTATCTTAGATTAATCTCTACTTGATCTCTAACAGGCTCAATCATTTTGGACAGGCTACTCCTTTGCTTTTAACGGTTGCTGTTATTGAACTCAGTGATATTGCATTTGCTGTACGTTTCTTTTCCTTTGTTCATGTTAAGTATATATACAAAGTGTTTGGAATTTCAATGAATTCATTCAGAAATACAACTTATGTTTCTCAGGTTGATTCGATACCAGCAGTTTTTGGTGTAACCCGTGACCCATTTGTAGTGTTTACATCCAATCTTTTTGCCATTTTAGGTAATCGTTTCTTCTGTGGTTATGATTTTGCTGGTTTCTATATTATCTATCGTAATTGTATCTGGAGGGAATTAATATCGATAAATGAACATATCTAGATATCATGCCATCTGCAATTGATGCCAGGCCTTCTCAATTCATTTACTGGTTTAATTATCAGTGTTTTCAGATCATCTACTGTGACAGCTGCAAATTTACACCTTTTTTTCTGCTTCTTGTAGGTTTGAGATCATTGTACACCCTTGTATCAGAAAGCTTAGCTGACTTGGAGTATTTGCAGGTGAGGTTGCTCTCTAACTATAGTCAGCTTGTGCATTTAGTGTGACATTTTTCTCTTCTAATGGAAAGTTTGGTGAATCTCTCTTAACCTATTTTACAATAATTTTCTTAACTCTAGCCTGCAATCGCCGTTGTTTTGGGGTTCATTGGCTGCAAGATGATCCTTGACTTCTTTGGTGCGCGATTATGAGTTTATATATATATATATAATTCCCCTCTTTATTTGATAATGTAGCAGAATTCAGGTTAGCAATTAACTTCCAAGTTTGATTCCTCTTCCCTTATATAGGTTACCATGTCTCCACTGAAGTTTCTCTTGGATTTGTAGCAACTTCCCTTGGTGTTGGGGTGGCTTTGAGTCTAATAAAAGACTCTGATTAGAGATGAAACAACTATTAAGTTTCAGCTTCTTAATTCTTTTTTGGAGCAATTGTTGTATATCTTATTTTTGGAATTTTTTTACTTTTCTTTTTTATAATGATAAATAATGTCAATTACTTGAATTTTTTTACATTCTATATTACATTAATAAGTTATAAATGAGATTGTTATCATTTGAATTTTTTTTTTTTTTTTGTAGTTTCTTTAAAATAACAAATTTAAAATCTAAATAACAAAAAGAAGAAGAAGATGGTCAATTATACTTTCCTTTTGGAGAAATTATTGAGTGGAAAGTAAAGGAAGTGTTAAAGTGTGTGAGGTTGTGTGACTAAGTGGCAAGAGACCGTTCTCCCAACTTCCCCTTTGGGGGTTCGACACCTAGGTTCAATTATAGTGTTGTCAGATCCTAATGTTGGATTAGTCGGGTAAAACTCACAGACACTATCACTATAAAAAATAAAACTAAAAAGGATGAGTTCAAGATTGATTTTCTAAAAAAAAGATGGCAAAGGCAAATTTGGCTGTTAGCTAACTTTTTGTATGTATTGTGTTTTCTTTTGGGTGGAAGGGCGGAAATAATCTGTTAAAATGTATTAAAGTCAAAAAAATTGATCATCCCATTAATAAATAATATCTAACTCAAATAAGGTCAAATTACTGGATAGCAAATCCTGTTTTGTCCATTACAACAACCAAACTCTATTAAGCCGGCTAGTGTTCTTCAAGGGAAAAAAATAGTAACAAGTCGGCTAAAAGATATTATTCTGTTTTTTCTTCCTTTCTTTTTTCTTTTTTTGAGATGACAGTTTGACACATATTAAAAACAAACAATTTTATCTTATAATTTTATTAATATACTATATAATTTTTGTAAGTCGTAATTTCAATTATATGTTCTAGTTTATAAAGATAGTGATCACCAAAAACACCATGGCATTCCTCTCTCGTCACTGCTCGCGAAAGCAAAAGATCCTCCTCCACTTTCAGCTACCACTATAAATTCTCCAATCATAGCTTTAATTTTTTCATTCACATTCCCCCAGCACTACCAAATCAAGAAGAATTAATGGCCTTCCCGTAAGTTTTTTCTCTCTCTTTCCATTTTAACTCCTCCATTTTTATTTTTTTTTTGTTCTCTTCTAACCATAAGCAAAAGAAAATAGTAATTAACAATCTGTGTATGATCTGCAGAAGTGAGCAAGAAATCCGCCCTCCAGTCTTGGATGCAACATCTGAACCACCCCCAATCTTCGATGGCAGTACCAGGTGAGTTCTTTTATTGGGATTTCTTCCAATTTTGTTCTATGATTGCGTATAACCCATTAACCCCAGATGATCGTTACCTTTTCTTTTTCCTTTTCCCTTGAAGGTTGTACATATCTTACATTTGCCCTTATGCCCAGCGTCCATGGCTTGCCAGGAATTTTAAGGTTTCTCTATCCCTTTTTGCCAATTTTTGTTTCTTGAAAATCCAACTATAGATTTGTTCTGGAGTCAGGACAGCGGTGCTGAAGTTGTGCCGGAAAAATAGCTCAGAGCATGTTTTTTCACTGAATATTGCAGGGTTTACAAGACAAGATCAAGTTGGTACCCTTTGATCTTCAAAACAGGCCCGATTGGTACAAGGAAAAAGTGTACCCTCAAAACAAGGTCCTTAATTTACTTTGACATTGTTTTAATCATCCACAGACATATGTGCACAAAAACAGTTCCCAAGAAAAAAACAAAAAACTAGTATTGACCATGTTTTCTTTCCAATAGGTACCATCTTTGGAGCACAATGGAAAAGTTATTGGAGAAAGTCTGGATTTGATCAAGTATATTAATGATAATTTTGAAGGGCCAGCTCTTCTCCCTGATGTTAGACACACAAACAATACCTTTTTTTTTTTTTTTTTTCTTTTCCCCACTTTCCATATATCTATATATAATCTTTGTCTATTTCTAAATTGCAGGATCAAGAAAAAAGGAAATTTGCTGATGAAATGATAGCCTATACAGAAATATTCACATCAATTGTTTACACATCATTCAAAGGAGAAGATCCACCAAAGCAATCTGCTGAAGCTTTTGATCACCTGGAAACTGCTCTGAAGAAATTCGAAAACGGACCTTTCTTCCTGGGTGAATTCAGTCTGGTGGACATTGCTTACATTCCATTCATAGAAAGGATGCAGGGATTCTTGGAAGAAGTTTGAGGAGATGAACAAGTTTGATGCTTACAAACAAACAAAGACTGATCTTAAGATTATTATACAGTACTACAAGTTTCGATTCATGGGACAGAAAAACTGACTAGGTTGGTTTGAGTGGTGCCAAAACTTGTGCTGATAGAAATAGAATAAATGGATTATGCCAATTCTCTGGTTTTTAGTCCAAAATTTCATTACAGGGTACTATGTAATTTTTATCTACCAAATACTACTCGGTCTTTGCCATCTTATCTTATGTAATAATTCAGTTGCTAATCGAATTACCTTACTGTTGGTGTGAAACCCTTCTTGCATCATAAATATGTATAGATATATTATGAAATATAAGCTTGTGTTTAGGAATTTGAATATTTTTTTATACAATAAAAGATAGACAGATGTCAAATAATTGATTGTGAGTGTATAGTGCAAAGTTTGAAAGACTCGAGTGGAAGCCATAGATATTATTAACTCAAATTCCCTTGTTGGTATAGTGATATCTATCCCGCATTGTGATATAAAATATAAATATAAGTTTATTGTTAATTTAAAATATATTTTCTTTGTATGATAAATACATATTTTAAAAATAATTCACTATACGTGACACAAGATTAATAGTAAAAAATAAACATATTAAAAGAATAAATAGTAAATGTTAAATAAATTAATAATTAAAACAGTTTTTTTTTATTTAAAAGATTTTTTAAAATTAAGATTTCTTTATTTTGAAAATAAAAAATTTCCACAAATAATAATTAAAATTAATTAATTAAATAAGTATTAAAAACATATAATAAATATAATTTTTAATTTTATAAAGTAATAGATTTAATTAAAAAATAAAAAATGAAAGGAAGTGAAGGTAGTAATAAATATTCATAAAAAAAAAGAAAAAGAAAAAAAAAGAAGGGAGTAATAAATAAACAATAGAAAGGGTTGACCAAATAGATATAATTTTTGGCACGTGAGTCTAAGTTTTGAACTCACTATTATATCATAACTGCGAACTGAAGGCCAGCGGCGAGGGGTCTCCAACGGAGAGGAAGGAGAAAGAACGAAGGAGAAGGAAATCAGTTAAGGATCTATGAAGTGGTAACCGTGGATCATCCGAATCTTCCGAACTGTATCGAAGCCTGAGCTCGATTGTTTCGTTGATTCAGCTCTTTGACGGATGACGTTCACATCTTCCCATTTGTTCTCTAATTTTGAGACTAAACGGTAAATTATACTAATACCTCAAGTTCTATAATTAGATATTATATATATATTTTTTCGTGTGCTTACAGATGTCTTAATGGCCGATATCTGCGTATGTGTTATTTAAGTGGAGTTTAGAATTCATACTTGCTCTCGCAATTTCAGGAACTTTTGTCGCTTTGCCAGTTTGAAGAATTAACCATTTTTGTTTTCCTGCTTAATGCTAAAAAACTGGATATCTGATCAATGATGATTTTGAGGAAAGAGATTTGAAGAAGGAACTGTTAATTATTCTCTGTGTGATTTTTGTTTTTATGAATGAGCTGTTTGAAAATGTTGTGTCTAGAATTTGGTCAGTATTTTTGGTGACAATTAAGTGATAGCGATTGGGTAAGACCTCAATCTTCTGTCGAATTTGAGAAATCTGGTGTCGTAATGTAATTCGAGGGTTCTCTGGCTGGTTGAGGTAAAACAGCTATGGGCAGTGGGATCGAAGTTCTTGATGAACTATGTTGTTATCCTTGTTGAGTAAGCGTACGTTAGAAGTTGATTCCAGGTAAACTTTTGTAGGAAGTGGTTTGGCCAAATTTCATATTGTTCCTCATTTGAAAATGCTCAAATTTATGTGTTAGGGGACTCTGTATTTTTTTGGTTTCCTCTGAAAGTTCGCTGTAATTTTCCATTTTCTATATAAATTAGGGCGAATTGTTTTTATCAGAACTAAGGTGGTTTTTACAGGGATGCATATGGGTTTACTGTGAGACCTCAGCATCTGCATAGATTCAAAGAGTACGCTGAAATTTACAAGGTACTAGACATCTTAGATTTCTTCCTCCTGTGCATTTCCAGCTATATGGTATTGTGAATCTGACTTCTAGGGAGGCTAGTAATTGCCCGTGAAGTTATCCTAACTAGGGATAATGTGTTAGTCAATTTATTTGTCTAAGAAGTATAAAATAGTAAGAAAAGAGATCTGAATATGATGCAAGTCATAAGAGGACTCTGTTCTACTATCTTTCTGGTGGTCGTTTGTATTCAATCAGATATGTTTTGTTTTCAGGAAGAGGAAGAAGAAAGACAGCAGAAGTGGAATAGATTTCTTAAACAACAAGAAGAATATGCTTTATCCAATTTTCATACGGATGAGAATCTTCACAGGGAGGAGAATTCCAAGGCTGTGGATGCAGAAGAGTCAGAGAAATGCAAACCTGTGCAGGAGGTGATCAGAGACGGGGATGATTCATTTCAAGTTGAGTCAGTTGGGAACATCAATGAAGAAATTGATAGCCAGAGGGAAATTCCAGCTGTTACAGAGCAAAAATCTCGTGATGTGCAGAAGTGGTCTCAAATTAGATCTTCTCTCAGTCATATTGAGTGTATGATGAGTTTCCGTGTAAAGAAAAGGAAAAACATGAAAGATGAGCATATTCCTGTTGAACACGGTCATATCCCATCAACTGAACAGGGTAGCCATTTAGCAGAGGATTTTGAACAAGAAAATGAGAAGGAACTCAGTGGCAACCTTGTGCATGATGACATTAATACTTCTAAAGCAGAAGATATTTCCAGCTGTGGAGTCTCTTCCGAACTTTCTTTTCCTTGGAATGAAGAACTAGAATTCCTTGTCCACGGTGGGGTCCCTAGGGATCTAAGGGGAGAGGTAGCATCTCTTGCATCTATCAAATTCTTCAATAAAATTGAAAAATATTATATAAGAAAATATTTTCCAGTTATTCATTTTCATTCTTCAGATATGGCAAGCTTTTGTTGGTGTTACAACACGTAGGGTAGAGAATTATTACCAAGATTTGCTGGGTTCAGAAAATGAAGTGGGTGACAGCCTAGAGCATGATAAACCATCATCGGTCAGACATGGCGAGAAAGAGATGGAAAGCAGAGTCAATGTGCCTGAGAAATGGAGAAAGCAGATTGAGAAGGTCGTTAGATGCATGGAACCTGGACTTTATCGTTCAGTCTTTTAATTTGTAGGTGCTACTTCTTTTTAGGTGTCCATTTGGGAAGAAATTGAAGAATGTTCCTTTTCTAGTTGCCCTCACAAAGTCTCTTCATTTAAATTTCTTAACATGCTTGTTCCACATTTTCAAAGAAAAGCTACATCTATTTGCTTCTCTTTAAAATTTCAACAGGGTATTCTCTTATGATGGCACTCCTTTTACTGCTAATGGATACTCATCTTCTTTGTGCTCCACAGAAAATGGATCTCCACATTCACTGCTTCTTTTGCTTAAGTTTTATGAATTCAAAAACTTTGGCTTCAAAATTTTGATACTGGTGCTGGGCTAACTCACCTTTGCATTATGACAAGTTTATTCATGAGCTGACCTTATTAACTTTGTTGCAGGATCTTCCTCGAACATTTCCTGGACATCCTGCTCTGAATGAAAATGGTAGAGATTCTCTTAGGCGTCTACTTTTGGCTTATGCTCGGCATAACCCATCTGTTGGGTATTGCCAGGTAATTCTACTCTAAGGAGATTAGTTTTCCTTTTGATGATTCTATTATGTTCACTCCACATGAAATTGAAACTACTCCTGTATCAAAGGTAGTTTGACATTGAATAACTGAAATACATTGTCCTTGATCATAGCTGAGCTTTTGTTTCTTTGTGAATCATCTATGCTGTTGCAGGCAATGAACTTTTTTGCCGGCTTATTACTGCTTATGATGCCTGAGGAAAATGCCTTTTGGTAAGCCTCAAATACTAACTGCCATAGTTTTTTTTCCTAGGTAATAGAGCAATAACACAAGAGATGCCATTTAAATCTTTTCTGATATACCAATTGATTATGGTGTGAAATAGAAAAATTTTCTTGTAAATTCATGATGATGAAATAATGACATTTGCCCACTATCTGGTGCCTGAAATTCTCCCATATTCGGTCAAGAGCTTGATATCTTATGGTCTTCAGTGGTACTTCGTGGAATCTACACACATTTTTCTAATAACCATGAGCTAATGTTTCAAGGCTATGGTCAATGGAACCTTTGTTGCCAATTTCTCTCTGTTTTATTTTAGATCTCTTTTTCCATCATCCTACTCCAACACAGTATCATGGGTTGACTTGTCCTCACTAAAAAAAAATGAAACCATAATGAAAAAACGCTGATAATATGGCTGATTTTATACTAATTTGTTTTGAATGTTTCAGGACCTTGGTGGGCATCATTGATGATTATTTTGAAGGCTATTTCTCACAGGAGATGATAGAATCCCAGGTCTGCACTTGGTTTGTACTCACATTTGTGTATGTTTATGAGTTACTCATCTCTATGTGCTCTCTGTTATCCTATATATTATGTTCAATTTGTCAGGTGGACCAATTAGTGTTTGAGGAGTTGATGCGTGAAAAATTTCCTAAACTGGGTCTGTCTTATGCTTTAATAGACATTTTCTCCACATTAGCCAATATCACTAGGAACATTGCATTTATGTAATTATGCTTTTGGTGCAGTCAATCATTTGGATTACCTGGGGGTACAGGTGACATGGATTTCTGGGCCTTGGTTCCTTTCAATTTTTGTTAATATGCTTCCTTGGGAAAGTGGTAAGAAATTATGTTGTTATAAGCAAATATTTATTTAAGCATTGCAATTTTTGTATCTTCAAGTCCTTTTAACTTCTTCACTCTTGCATTTCAAATGAGGCATTCACTTCTGATGTTTTTCTTTGTTTCAGTCCTTCGAGTTTGGGATGTGCTTCTCTTTGAAGGAAATCGTGTAATGCTCTTTCGAACCTCACTTGCTATAATGGAATTATATGGTATAAAATGTATAAATAGGAAGTAACAATACATGCTTAAAGGTTTTCTTTATTTTGATGATTTAAAATTCTCATCTTATAACTTTGTAGGTCCTGCAATAGTCACAACTAAAGATGCTGCAGATGCAATAAGTTTATTACAATCCCTTACTGGTTCAACATTTGATAGCAGCCAACTTGTTTTGACAGCTTGCATGGGTTATTTAAATGTAACGGAAGATAGACTAAAGGCATTAAGAGAGAAGCATCGGCCTGCAATACTTGCAGCAACTGAAGAAAGATTAAAAGGAGATCGAAATTGGAGGGATCCTAAAGGCATTGCAACAAAACTTTATAGTTTCAAGCATGCTCCTGAGTCCATATCAGAAGACCCACAATTGGAGAAAGGATCTGGTGGTGCATCACAGGCGGGGGCTCATTCTGAAAAACTAGATGAGTTTCTCAGGAGCTTAACTGATGATTCTCAAGTAGATTCCCTTCCAGACCTTGAAGAACAGGTTACTATTCTTACCTTGTTGCATAAAAAATTGTTATGTAAAATAAGTACAACTGCTCACATACAAGACGCTCTTTTTGGGCATTCCAAAATTTTTTATCTAAGTCTTTTAGAGATTCTTGATTTAAATTCCTCACAAACTTATTTATGTCTGATATATGTCATATTTTCCTTTGTTAAACTATTATCTTTCTGTCTGTGAGGAAATATTATCTACTCAATTGTTGGAAAAATATAGCCTTTCTGTCTACTATATTATAAGTGGATTAAAGGTATCTATTAGCAGAGACAATCAACATACTTTTCCAATTGTTTTGAGTCTTTTGACTGATGACCACACACCAAAATCCTATCAATTTCAATTCTTTAGTCATCAGTTTTTTGTTGTTACAAGTCAGCTAGGTTATATTTTACACCTTTTCTCTAAGATAAACACAGGAAAAAATCTCTTGGTGGAAAGATGTAACAGGTTTTCATCATTCCCTTTTTTCTGCTGAATATTAACAGCTTTTGGGCAGGTGGTATGGTTGAAGGTTGAACTGTGTAGGATGCTGGAGGAGAAGAGATCTGCGACCCTTAGGTCAGTGTATATGTCCTCTCCAGTTTCTCATGTTTTTGTTATGTACATTACATTCTTTGAATATGAAATCCATGCAAGTTGCAGAAGAAAAAAAAATTCGGGAATACAGCCATTTATGTCAAACCCATGGAAAATTTTTAGCACTTGCATTTTGTTTTTTCATTTTACTAAAGATGTTCATATATACTCCCTCAACTCTATAAAGTGACCAATCCATTATATTTTCTTGGATGTTTCTAAATGACAGTCCACTTCCTTACAATAAATGTTCTTACTAATTAACTTTTTACAGTTTCCTTTAATTATAGTGTTTACTCTTTTTGAGTTATTGAACCCTCAATATCCTTAAGGTCTCCATTAGTACCACTTACATTGGTCTTAACAATTTTACATCTCCTAATTAAAATAAACTTTAAAAAACTATATAGCTAAGTTGTATTTGGATAGAAACTCGAATAATAATAATAAATAAATAGTTTTTTCCCCTCTATTTTTTAAATTGAAATTCAGTTGTTATTTGATGAGGTTTTATTTTGAAAATAGGTGGTATAATAGCTATGTAATTGATGGTTTTATTACTAGAATGTGTTTGAGGGAGGTGATGTGATGTGATGTGGCCTTTCAAAGTCTAGTAACAGCAGACATTACTTTTTCTAACTTCAATTGGAAGATAACTTTTTTCCCCTAAATACTGTCCAAACAAATGCAATATTTGGAATGAAAAAAAAATGTTACATTTTCCTAAATAAAAATCAGTCCAAACACACCCTATATATATCTCTTGTAATTTATGCCAAATCAAAAGGGAGACAATAGTTTTAGAGTAGAGGGAGAGTAGGTATATGTTTAAGAATAAGCGAATTACTAAAATCTCAGTCAAAAACGGCTGAAGTCCTTGTCAAATGGTCATGCTTAGCATCTTTTTGTAGGGTCCATAACCCCCATCTATCTTTTCCCCTTTTGTTGTTGATTTCTGCAAATCTTGTCTTGTGAGAATGGAATAATACTATCTATGATTGCTATTGCATGGTTTCTAAATCAACATTTGTAGTGGAAACTCTTTTCTTTAATTTATATAAGGATGATTTTTCAGATGTTGGCACACTATTCAAACCATGAATGGATTACACGAACTGTTTAGTGCCTTAGCATGCAGGCTAGATGTATTATTTGCTTGAAGGTATTCATCAGCCTAAGTAATAAGAAGGGTTAAATTTTCACTTGCAGAGCAGAAGAGTTGGAGACGGCCCTTATGGAGATGGTTGAGCAGGATAATCGACGGGAATTAAGTGCTAGGGTACACCCAAAACTCAATCTTATACTAGCATCATTTTTGGGGAGCTAAGCATGGTGATACTAGTAGTGCAATGTCATATTACTATGCATCAATGATTGTGTAATGCTTCAAGATAGTTTGGTGCAGAATAGCCCAAACTTTAGCAGATTTACAGTGTCTTTATTTTATTATAGTCCTATTCTTTAATGCAACATTATAACGTTGAACATGTGTTAAAGAGACTTCTATTTCCTGTTCTGTACTGATGTGTCTTTGTGGTGCATTTATGCCTTATAGGCTTCATTTTTCTTAATATTGTTCTCATTTGGAAATACCAACTTCTAGAAATTTATTTACTTTCTGAAAAATGGATATAAATCCTAAAAATAAGAATGCAGAAATTATAGAAGTACTCTGTGTCCACTGTTTTTACTCTTAGGAAACAGAGAAGGAAAAAGAATAGAAACCTATTTTTTACGTTTGATAATATGAAACATAACTTACTGTAATTTTCTTTTCCGAAGCTTCAGATAGATGACCTTGGTAAATGATAATTCAAACTTGCTCCTTTCTAAACTGATAAGTAATTCTCTCAACCTTCAGGTTGAGCAGTTGGAACGGGAGATAGCTGAGCTGCGGCAAGTTGTTGCAGACAAATCAGAGCAGGAGAAAGCTATGCTTCAGGTTTGCAGCTATTACTTTTGTGCTTCTCTCAACTAGGACTTACCCTCAGGTCACAGGTGTCATGTAATTCATAACTATATGCTCTTGTGGCAGGTCCTGATGCGGGTTGAGCAAGAACAGAAGGTGACTGAAGATGCTCGAATTGTTGCTGAGCAAGATGCAGCTGCTCAGAGATATGCAGTAGAAGTCCTTCAGGTTCCCCCATTTTTTATCTGGAATTACTTGACATATGCGTTTTTTGTTTTGTGGTGGAGAAACAACGGAACACTGCATAATGGAATTGATTTTCTCTTAGCTCCTTTTTTTTTTTTTTTTTTTTTTTGTGTGTGTGTGTGTGTGTGTGTTCTTAATGTAGGAGAAGTATGAAAAAGCGATGGCTTCACTTGCTCAGATGGAGAAGAGAGTGGTCATGGCAGAGTCGATGCTGGAAGCTACATTGCAATATGAATCTGGTCAAGTTAAAGCTCTGTCTTCCCCAAGGTTTGTGTTTCTGAACTGTTGCATTTTCTAAATTCGTTCTTTCAGGTGACTATTGCCTTGTGCATGAAGAAAATTTGAGTGTAAAATTTCCACATATATATTTTTGAATAGCTGATCGTCATGGAAGTTAACCCAACCCCACAGGCACAAGGGGGAAATTTTACGACTGACCTATAAGGGTCACATAATGCTAAAAGATGCTGGAGCAGGAAAAAAGTTCTAAAACATTTCCATGGATGGTGTACACTATGTGCATTATCTTGGCCATCTAGATTCTCGTTTCTGGAGGGGATATCCTGAAATCATTTCTACTTCTTTCTTTTCCTCTTCACAAACACCACCTGTTGATGGCAAATACTTGAATCCTTTTTCCTTCGTATCTAGTCTGGATTATACAACGCATCTTGTTCATATCAGATCGCCCCTTCATCTCTCTCTCCTCACACCTGCCTTTCATGTGAATATCTCTATGTGATTGTGAAATCATTCTGTATCTTCATATACTTTTTATAGCATTCAGGCAAGATTCTCGGTTCTGAAAGGATTGATATGCTTCACAGGCCACATCAAACAGATTCTCCGCAGGATGTACCCGTAAGAAAGACGGGCTTGCTTTCTTTTGGCCTTGGTTGGCGTGATAAGAACAAGGTATGGATTTTATGCGCTTTATCTGTGCTTAACACTATTGGTTAACGTTCTAACCTCAGGGGAATCGCAAATGGAGTTTCTTTAATTCTGTTGTAAGTAATAATATTGGTCCAATGTCTCGTCAGATTTGTTACTGAAGGTGAAATTTCGTCAGTCATCAAATAAATAACTATCTTGCATTCAATGTTTCAGGGGAAGCCAAGTAATCCTCCTAATGTTGATAGTAAACCTGCTGCTAACGAGGGACCTGGGAAGAGCAGTTCACAGAGTGAATTGAATAGCCCGCAGGAATAAAGTAGCCAGCAAGTGAAGCGATATCTTTTTTTGGCCACGAGATTGGGTATGGACTGTTTCGAGTGGAGGGAGAAGGAAGCCCTTCACTGTCGTCAAATTTTGCCCTCCAGAATTGTACAAAACAGGATAGTACCAGGGTTTATGATAACTTTTACAACTTTTATAGGTACAAGGAAAATTTTGTGGTTCTTATTTTATTTTATTTTATTTGTGAATAGAGAAATCCATAAATACATGAACAATTCTTTTTGTGTTTAGACTTAAGCTCTGCTTTGTTTAGAACTTTTGATGTTTATAGAATTTGGATACCAATAATTGCCTATAATGTTTTATATTTTCGCTGATCCAACATAATGAGAAAACGTTTCCTTTTACTTTTGGGTCTGTAAAACTTTACAATCCTAATACTGCGAAATGATCTCATGTTATTCACAATATCATATAACTAAATGTAGTGTTTTTTTCCTTTATTTCTATAGTTTGTTTTTGTATCTTTTGAACTTACCTTTTGGGCTGTAAAGTGGAACTCCACTAACTCTATCTATTTTTCTGCGTATTAAATCAATGTTTCTTTTACCAAAAAAAAATGTAACACATTTAGTGGAAAAACAAACAGACTTGTACGGTTAGAATCTGGGCCTTTGCCCTTAAAACTTATTGGTCCATTATGTGTATAAGAATGAGATTCATTGTGAGTGTCATGATGCTCATTGCAAGAAGATTCTGTGATTCACCATATGATGATGCATGCATGTTCGAGTTTTTCTTTGTTTTTATCAGAAGTGCGAAGCACAAATGGAAAGGGGACAGTATAACTGAAAATCAAAATTTGACTAAACAATAAAATACTGATACAATACCCAATTTCTGTTTCTGTACATGAGCAGCACAATATCACCACTAAATTAGATCCCCATCACAAAACCAATCCAAGAGCTAGCCAAAAACACCCCTACCTGCCCCTGCCCCCAACACCGCCACCGTCCAAATAGGAAAAAAAAAAAAAAAAAAAAAGGAAGTATCCCCCCTTCCTTTGTTTCTCCAAAAACACTTCATAATTTACATAGGACCAATTGCATTTCCTCCATAAGGACCTCCAGGTGCACAATATCTTTCATCTAAGGCATGAAAAGTGAATTCTAGCAGCGAATCCAATTGAAAATAAAAACCCTTGATGTATTAGGCATGCATGTCTAAGTAGTATACAATATCTAGCAGATCTAAAATCTAGAATAAAGCATGCAGATCTGCTTTTTGTTGCTATAAACACAAGAAATATTCAAACCTCACTGTTGTCTTCTGATTCGTGCTCTATTGGATCCATTATCACCATTTTGTTTCTTATCAACCTCTCGTTTCATTCTAGGTGGAGTTGCAGGTGCACAACTTGAGCCCTGGACATGCGGGGATTCAGGGTCATATTTACGCGAGGCAAGGTATGTCAAAGCAGTGACCACATCAGCTATTACAGGACGCATGTTAGGCTGCTCCTGGACACACATAGCTGCAATTGAAAGTGCTTGGTACAACCCCCTTGTTGGATACTGACCTTGAAGCATAGGATCAGCCATTTGTGCAAATTTCTTCCGATCTTTCAGCAACGGCCTAGCCTGGAAGAAATATAGAAAATCCAGCCCAATCCACGATCCTTGATTAAGCATGAAAAGGACTAGCATGAAAAAGTGCCTAAGTGAAAGTAGAGAATATGCATTTCTCCTGAATAGGTGGCTTTCATATGCATATCGTGCAAAGTGAAAAACACGGAAAAGAAAAATGCTTTATTTCAAATGAAGGGATACTGATGTAAATTGAAGATTGCTAAACTCTATAATGATAAATCTTATGCTTATAAGTGACAAATTTTGGACTGAAAATCAACTGAGCTAGGCAATCTAATCATTAGTAAAAAATAAAAGTTGCAAGCACTTCTGATTACACTCATTATGTGCTTTACCCAACTACATTCTCAGATTCAACGCCATTTGATTTGCAACTAGGGCACCACAACTGTGCAGAAAAGATTAGCTAACCAATTGGAAAATGTCTTTCCAATTTTTTATTTCTGGGCTAAAAAATTAGTGCTGCTATAACTCTCCCTAGATGGGTTACAAAAATAATGGAAAATATGACAAAATATTGCAACAAACATAACTTGGTCATTTTCCCTAATTCATTTAATTTTCAGGCATTCATGAAAATGAATTATGCAGCAGTATGTCAATTTAACAACATTACATTTCCCATGTATAATTACAGCGAAATGACTTAGGGAATGAGAGATGTCTTACCCATGCAACAAGATTCTGCTCTCCGGTAGATTTAGAATTCTCAATTGCTTTCCTTCCTGTAATGATTTCCAAAAGAACAACCCCAAAGCTATAAACATCTGATTTCAGTGTCAATTGTCCTGTCATTGCATACTCAGGTGCACAATAACCATATGTGCCCATAACCCTTGTGGATACATGAGTATTATCCCCAACAGGCCCCAGTTTAGCTAAACCAAAATCAGACAACTTTGGATGATAACCGTCGCCAAGCAAAATGTTGGAACATTTCAAATCACGATATATAACAGGGGGGCTAGCTCTGTCATGTAGATATTCCAATCCCTTGGCTGCTCCAGCAGCTATTTTCATCCTTGTATTCCAGTCAAGCCGTTTCTTACCAAGTGTAGAATCTGTATAAGTAATATTGTGAGCCCAAACTCAATCCATAATCATCCTAATAAAGTAAAAAAAAAAACCCAACTAAAAGTTTGAAATTACCATGGAGGTGGTCCTCTAATGACCCTAGAGACATATATTCATATACCAGAAGCCTCTGATCTCCATCAGCACAATAGCCAATAAGATTGACAAGGTTAGGATGGTGTAGCAGACTCAACATCAGCACTTCAACAAGAAACTCTCTATTTCCTTGCAATCCATTGCGATCAAGTTGCTTGATGGCAACAATCTGGATGAATACAAGTAATAAAGCCAAATGATAACTTCCCTCTAGCAATATTAGTTCAAAATTACAAGGACAAGATCAAGGTGCTCGAATCTAAATAAATGTCTGTAACTTAGTTTTATGAGATTATTTTGCAACTGGTTGTTAAAATAAAATAGTTTTTGTAGGTGAAGAAAACAAAATGTGTATTGGCAATGCCAGCACACAAGGCCTCCAAGTAGTTAGCAAATTATGAAATAATTAGAGCAGAAAACTTCATGAGCATATTTAGCCCACTTATAAGATTTCCAGTTACATATGAAAATTACTTTTTCAAATGGCTGTCACCTATGAGAGATCTGACTATCAAAAGTTTGAAGAAAAATTGGAAAATACATAGAATAAAAAGGAATCTAAATGCTAGCAACATGGAAAATGAAAAGCCACCATGGATAAACAAAGAAGAGCAAAGACATTTCTGCACTCCTCTACCTTATTTAGAGTAGTTAAAGATGAAAAAGAATCATATTCATACCTGGTTTGAATTTTCCAGTCGTCCTTTATATACTCTACCAAATCCTCCCTCACCAAGCAGACAATCCCCCCGAAAGTTTCTGGTTGCAGCTGCTAATTCACGGAAGGAAAAAGTTTTAGCAGCAATTTGGTTGGCTCCTCCATGCTTAGAAACATCCATTGAGTTGTTTGAACCATTCCCCTTCAACTTATCTAAAGACAGATAAGAGGCAGCAAACAAGAAGGATTTAATGAGAGTAAATGTGATAATATAAAAGAAATTCTGAAATCCAACTAGCAGAGTGAAGTTTAATGCTTAAAAGATTTCATGTTATCTCTGGACAAAAACTCACTATCTGAAGTCAAAAACTTAAGGTACCATTACTGATCATACTATAAGAAGATGACCGTTAAAACAAGGAGTCAACAAGACAAGCAGCAGTTTATCAAGTAATTCCCCTAAACTTATAGTAAACAACAGCAGTTTAGATATCATTTCCTTCATTTCACTTTGATGCACAGCCTTTCAGAACTTTAATCTCTGCGAAAAGTTATGACATTTATGCAAAAGCCCTTTAATATTATTTCATTAGTATGTCAATAGAATAAGAATAATGACTATCCCGGAATTGATGTTTCAGTTCCAGGTGAAAAGCTAAGAGTGGGAATCATCTGAATTTCAAAATGAAGGAGGTAAATATGATATGGCCTTCAAACAGCATTTATCAAATGTTTGCAGAAGTGTGGGCTTATAGTAGGCATAGCTTTCCCCCTTTACCCTTCCCCACACCTGAGCTAATGAAATTAAGTTTTTATCATCAATCATTATGCTATGATGACTAATACTTCATATCCATCATAACAGAAAATTTTCATAGGCTACTTACTACATTTTTTACTACCTAAAGTGATAAACAAAATGCTTAGCAAATGCAAAGATTCAATATTGAAATCAATTAAAGTATTACACACAATATGAAGCATGATAAGATGACCAGTAAGGGTAATTCATATATAAAACATACATCACCAAAACTTTACAGCGAAACCCATCTTCTTTGAATACGAAGAAGAAAATGCGCTCAGTTTGTCCAGAGAATCCAAGTCCGATTGAATCAACATTTCATGCAAAATATTGCGAATAATAAAGCAAAGAAGCCGGCGAATAACTGTAAGTCGCCGTGACGACCATATGCAAAATTTTCAAAATTTACAAGCACTCAGCTGTTACTTGTAGACATATAACAAACAAGTTAAAGCTAAAAAAAAACAACAGAATTTCCAAGAAGAAATGAAAACCCACTCAAAGAAATTCAAATACATCACGAACCCAAAAAACAAAATTCAAAGAGGAATAGGATTAAACACAGATGCAGTTTTTGTGAACTGTATTGAAAATAGATATGTATGTATACCTGAAGAGGAAGAGGAAGAAGAATTGATGGAACGGAGTGGGTCTTTAACCTTCTTCTTTGAAACAGAATGTCCAGAACATGGAAACCAACCCATTAAGAAGAATTTGATTCTTTTCCTCTAATTTCTTTTGCCTAACAAGAAAACAGCATGGTTCATGCAACAAGAGAATCGAAAATGTCCCAATTCTCGAGAAAATGGAATGGAAATCTCAAAGGGGGTAAAGAAAAAACAAAGATTAACAGCTGTGGCGGAAGAGTGAAAGACTGAATGCTCCTGAGATAAATTAAATAAATTAAACCATTTCAAATTATTTACATTTAAAACATATAAATTAATTTAATTTTGCATCAAAATTTTAGGGTTTAGCAATAGGTTTGTTTATTTATTTAATTTTCATTTCTACAAGATTGATCAATCATCTAATACTACCTTCTTTTTTTTTTTTTTTTTGTGTGTGTGTGTGGTTGACTTAGTCAAAGCTCTATTGGATTTTGTCTTCTTCAGTAATTACTACTATTGTTTTCATTTTTATTTTTATTTTTTCTGTTAGGGGATCTAATCATAGGCTCATAGCTAGGAATTAGAATATGACGTTTATTGTAATGTCTTTGTTTTTTTTTATTTTTATAAGCTGATGTCTTTGTTATATATTATATATTATATATTATAGAAGTTCATTCCCGAACTAAATGGTCTAAGAGTTTCACTCTTAATCAAAAAGTTGAGGGTTATTGGTCTAAAAGTTTCTCTCTTACCTCTTGATTTATCAAGAGTTTAAGAGTTTAAACTTTAGCCGGGGTTTTACAGATTAAAGATATATTTATAAGTGCGGGTATACCCTCACTGTTGGGCCTTCCTAAGTGGATTAATTTAAACCGAAAAGCCCTGAGATACCACCTCAAAAAATAATATATTATATATTATAAAATATACCCACTTGTGAGTTGTGAGTTGTGAGAGAGAAACATTCGAATTAAAGTAGCATTAGAGAGTACTTGGAATATTTAGAATTAAAATTTGTCACAAATAAGGGAAAAAACAGCTGCAGCATCTTTTAAAAGTCTACCTTTATATACTCACCTTTTCTGTACCTTTCCGCCACTACAATTCTTGCTTTATATAATATATATATTTTTTGAATTTTGAAGTTTTTTTTTGCTTTATTAGTATGATTATTACAAACTAATTGATATCATAATATCTTATGATCGCAATTAATGGATGTAATTATGAAGATATCAAAATCAAGAAGAAGAAGAAGAATATATATATATATATTTCAAGATGACAAGATTGATGGAAGATTGCTGAGTTTGCAAGGTGTGCGTCAATGGCAACGGGTAAACCGTGAAAAAAGGGTTTTCTGGCAGAGCCATTTCTTGAACATCAGAAGAAATTGAAACTTGATTGAACCTATGAACAAATAGACACCTGATATTCTTTTGCCATCACGATTCATTACATTTCTTGCGTGGATATCACGGAAAGATTTCTTCTTGAATCATTCATATTAAATGGGGCTCAAGATTTTATTCCAAATCCATAATTTGTGTAAATTTGTCAAAGACGCGATTTTGACTTTTTTAAAAAAAAAAAATTTGGCCTCAAACCCAGGATTTGGCACTTAGCACTTTCTTTGGGTTTTGATCCTAAGTAATGTCCTGAAAAGACAGCCAGCAAATATATATATATATATTATATATATATATAGTCAAATGTTTCTCATATGGACAAACTCTCACCAGGTGGGATGGGACCAAGAAGTCTCTTTTTTTATGTTGTGCAAACAAAACAAGCCTGTCCACTGTAAAAGTCAAGTCCCACAATCATTCTAAAGAAACCACCTTAACTAGGAAGACCTTACTTATAATGCATAGTATACAAACACCCTCCCTCACCCTTATAATTAAGGATGGTGTAAGTTCTTGACCACAAGAGAAAATGGAGATTTTTACTTACAGGCTTGATTTCAGCTCAGCATATCTTTTGAATGGTAGCAGAGAACAAGATAGCATTTGAGCTCTCTTCATTCTTCAAGAATTATGGACATGGGACTTTCAGGGGAAAAAAAAAAAAAAAAGATATGGCAACTAGAAATATGTATGTAACATTACATGTAATACAGTCAAGCAAACTCTAGACCTTGTTGTCCTTGTCCATGATTGATTGATTTGTTAATTGGAGAGAAACTAGAAGTCAGAGGAGATCAGCTGGGGATCCAGTTTATGTTGAGGAACAGATCAATTGGCAATCATGATATTTCATCAGATTTTGAACTTGTTTTAGGTCCTCCAGAATGCCTGTTTTTAATTGGCATCTCATGGTTGTGTTTACCTTCATATGTCGTGACAATAGCAGTTGGATCATCAGATGTTCTTTCGACATACTTCCGCACATTGCACTTCAAATTAGTACATCTATAGTAACTCCTGCAGGGCCAAACCAAAAAAACAACCTTAAAAGATTCCTCTTTCGTAGATTAAAAACCAATCAACATTTTGACTCCAATAAAAAGCATAGCACAAAGAACATTCCATTTTGTGCATCTTTTATCAATCAGTAAAAAAGGCAATAGCTTACTCATTAAAGAAAAGTGTAATTATTGCTATTAGGTTAAAAGCATAAAGGAAAAGCTTTGAAATCATCTCAAATCACACCAACTTTAATCACCATTAGGTAGTAATTTCACACCAAAGAGTCTTAGATGAAAAAACAAAAAGATGCCAAATAGTAAAAAACATAATCACACATGTACAGGACTTGAAGTTCTTTTTCACTTTTGTAGGTAGAAGGAAAGCTCGTAGATCTTCTAAAGTGTTAATAATGGATAGCATTTTACCTTTCTGCAAATTCAACATTTTGCAAAGAAACTCAACTTATGTAATAACAAGGAGGAAAAAAGGGGTGGTGGTGGTGGAGAATCAATGGTTTTCTTTTTGTTCAGCAGTTCAAGGAAATCAAAGTAGTAGAAATTTAGGGATACACTAGCACGCAAGTTTATCACTAGTTAGTATTCACCTTGGATATGAATTCCCTTTCACAACTTTTTGACCATACTTTCTCCAGCGAAATCCATCTTTTACAATGCCAGAATCAACAGAATTTTGAACGACGATAAGGGGTTCTTGTGTACCTACTTCAATGGATTGATTCTCATTTTTCCTGTAAATGAAAAGACACCAATACTTCCATGCGTAAAATTCATACTGGAGAGGGTAAATCCACTGCAAAGAGAACTGTGCAGAAGCAGTAATACATGAAAGCATGTCACTGATCTTTAGTAAATATAGTTATCTTTTTACCTTCTTTTACTTTTCTGCTCATCACTCCCTGCCTTCAGTCCCTTGCTTCCATCTTCAAAGTCCACACTATGGCCAGAACAATTGTCAAGAGTCAACATACCAAGCCTGGATGCTCCAGTTGTGATAGCTTCAATAAATGTTGGAACTCTGCTGGAATAGTTTGAATGGGTAGAAGATCCAAATTCATTCCCAGTTTCTGTAGTACCTATTTGACTTTCATGCCTATCACAAGGATGGTTAGTCTGTAAGGCGTTTTTTGATTTATTGCCAACGTTTTCTTGCCATTGTCCATCGAAGGAGTAACGTCTAAGAGGCTGGGGCTTTGAGTGATTGTGCTCACCCTTATAAACAATTTCAGCAATCTGACCATCTAATGATCTTTCAACTTTCTTTTTCACAGGACAATTTGGATGAGTACACTTGTAATAGCTCCTCGGGTATTCACTTCCTTTAACCTGCTTCTGACCATATTTCCTCCAGTTATATCCATCATAAGAGGGACGATCCCCAATTCTCAAGTGGGATAATGATCTTTGATCCTCTTCAATGCTTGCTGATGAGACCTTTGAGGGTTCAAATTTTTCCTCCTTCCCAAGTTCATATTTTAAGCTACTTTGAGATCCTGATCCAAGATTAGATTGATTTTTAACTAAATTTGGTTTCTGAACATGACATGGAGCTTCAGCTGAATCCTGTTCTTGACTTAAATTGGTTTTTCGCTAAAAAATGTCAAAGCAGAAACAAACATTGGAAAAGAACTTCAGTGATGAAGAAGTATCTAGTAAAATATATAATATCTCCCATCCATATCACATATTTCAGCAAGAACTCTACAATGTGTAAAGGGGTGAACCGAAATGACACCTATAGCACACTAGTATAATCAGAGTACATTATTGCTCCCTCCATATCATAAAAATCCCTGGTCTGATCAGAAGCATACATTAGAGAAAGACTCGACAACTACATTAGAGAAAAACTCCTTTTATTCTATATTCAAGCATTGGTTTATTTCCTCACCTAGGGCGGTAATGACACTATAGGATAACACATTCACAACGAAAAGGAGATAAACATGTGGTGCTATTATGTCACTGAATTACAACTTAGAGGAGGAGTGAGTTCATAAAAGAAGAGAGATGACGAGAGTGTTCAACTGTTTTTTCTTTGGTTATGCAAATATGATTACTAACCATATTTGCCAAAAGAGAAACCGTTGTCCTCGAGACAAGCTTAGCAATGGGTTTGTACACCACATTTGATGTTTTCCCTGAGTTCATGACCTTCTCAGATGTACAGTAGATAACATCCCCAGATAGCTTTGACTGAAACAAGAACGTACAACATATGAGAACAGTCAATATGAGGAGGAAAAATAATCGAATAAAAGTAGTATCATCACCTCAGGAGAAACCACCCCAACTAAGGCCTGATTCACAGGTGACTTGAACCTCACTGTCCTTGGCCTAATGGCAGTAACCGGGGCTTCATGACATGGATTTGAGGGTGAGGCATTAATTGCACTAGTAAGGAGCTCCGAGAAAGATTTGAAATTGGAACGAGTTGGCCTTGATGGTACTGGCTTAGCAATAACTATTTTCTCTACTTCTTTAACTTCCATCTTCAGTCAATTCAATGAACTTCAACTTAAAGTTTCTGATATGTGATAATGCTTGAGAATGTTGTCAGCTTGAGCTGTTCAAGATTTAAAGTATTGATCACCTCTGGATACTGAGTATGCAGTGGGTTTCGAGATGAATGTACTAATAACAATTCACTGGTTACACATATGCATCCCCATCTCAAAACCTTGGAACTGGAATGAACTAATACTACCTATTGCAATATCGAGTATATTTTTACATCAAAATCCACTATTCTTCTAAATTAAGAATGAACCCCCCCAGACTCTAATTTGAATATCGCAGAAAAAAAAAAATTAAGTTAGAAAACCTACATGGATGCTAAAGACTATTTATATATGAGGTAGAAATAGGAAGAGAGCAACCATGGTGGAAGAATAGTACATGGACTCTCTCTGACCATGAACTGAGCATTTGCCTAACCAATCTACAGTGATAATCATCAAAACCATTTTCAACTTGATTCATCATCAATAGGGAACAAAAACCAGTCACCATTTGAGAAAAATTCTCAAATCAACAATTAATTGCATTGAGCTTGTTATTATTATTATTATTATTATTATTATTATTATTACTATTATCAAGAAAATGAAATTCTCATTCTAAGTATAACGCTTCACAAATAAACACTAAGAAAATTTCCCTTCTAGATCAAGTTCCTGCTGAAGTTAAGCATAGGTACTGAAAGTTTTTCCTGACAAAGACCCTTAAAGACAACATCCTTACTCTAATCTACACAAGAAGAGAGAAACGGAGAAAAGAAAGAAAGATTGTTTCTAAGGTTACAAGTCAAAATGAAAAGGTCGAAGCGATCATGTACAAGAAAGAAGGAAAACCAATATGTTCTTTAAACACATAAGATTTATATCCGAGAATTATGGAAACAAATAAAGATTTGGGATTGACTGACCGGACGATTGAAAAAGAACAATTAAATCAAACAGTAGCAACGTTAAAAGGCATGAAAAAGAAAAAAGAAAAAGGTGCTCTTTCCTCCCAAGAGCATTCACAATATGGCATTTTTTATCCAGATATGTAACAAACACAGAAGCTAAAGCGACACAAATCCAAGAAAAAGAGTCAAAAGAACATTACACTCTACAGAACAGAAAAATAACATATAAAGACTGAAAACCCAGTCTAAAAAATCCCTCCAAATACTTCAAACTTCAAGAGGACAGTGGAATCTCTTTTGGTTTTTCAGCTAAAAAGAGAAATAGAGAAAAAGGAAGAGTCTTGGTTTTGACCGGAAAGTAAATCGTTTTTAAGATTTTCAAATTTTTTACCTTTTCTTTAACAATATGCAAAGAGAAGAGACTGGATGAGAGCTGTAGTTTTCTCCTCCTCCTTCTTTTCCTTTTAAGCAGAGGTAGTGTTAACTTAAACTTGAAATTCAGAAAAGCTTTGAGGAAAATGAGAAAATCTTGAAAAAATATTAATTCTGGGTAATGCAAACTGATTCCGATTCCGATTCTGATTCTGATTCATCATCTTCGAAGAAATCTCAAAAGTCTGTAATTTTCTAAAACCCTGTGAAGAAATAAGCTAAACTTGCCTTGACTGGTCGGTTGCAACTGTGTGTCCCAACTAACCGTCTTTCTTTGGCTGTTGCCATTTTGACTTTTCTCCTTCTTCTTCACCCAACAATTTTTTATTACTAATACAAGTCCAAACACAAATCAAATCTTGCAGTACCACCAATTGTTTTCTTTCGGGGTTTTTTATTTTTTAAAGAAAGTAAACATTTTAGTGTAGATATAATTACGACCAGATTACATGAATATTTCCAAAATATTCCATAATTGAGAATGAAAGTTTGTTTCTTGTGACAGATGTCAGAGAAGGAAACAATGAAGTGACCTGGGCTACTATTCCATTTTTGGCTGAAGTCAAGAGAGACAGGAGAGGGTGAGGAAAAGAGGAATTTTTAACCTCATAATTTTTATTTTTATTTTTATTTTTATTTTTATTTTTTTAAAAAAATTAATCTAAAAAGTCGGACTCATGTCATGTCTACGTAATAGGAGTAAATATTTTTTGGTTGGAAATATAATATTATGCTCTTTTTCTTTTATTTTTTAAAAAATTATATATATTTAAAACGAAGCTCAAGTGAAAGCGGTTACTGATAGCATGAGAAATAGAGAATGAAGGGATTGAAGATTAGTTGGGAGTAAGGACAAATAAGAATTAAAGGAATGTTAGTTGGCTGAAACATATGGGTCTCCAATATGGGCAAACTGCACGGAGGATCCCTCAATTTCTTTATTCTCTCTCTCTAAGCTCTTTGCAACTTTTTAATAATGGTATCAAATGCCCTAAACATCACCCTCTGAGATTTGAGGAAACTAAGGACTGGATTACCAATATATAACCATCTTTTAGCCAAAAAATAAAAGCCCCCAAAATCTAATCTGGAAATGATAGTTCTACAGGGGGAAAAAATGAATAGATCGAGTTCCCGCGCTTTTATCAATTTCTGTATCAACAGAGATTTTATCACTTAATCCGTCCACATTAGAATGTCATGTTCCTGTCTTTCATATTAGGAACATCAGGTTATATTAACCAGAGATGAACTAGCTTCCTGCAAGAAGAATGTAGTACCTAAGCAAGGGCAATATATAAGAGAAATGTGTTTTCCATTCAATTAGGAAGAATAAAGATATATATAAAAAAAAAAAAAAAAAAAAACATTAAGAACCACATCTAATGCATAAACGATAGGACACGAGGAAAGAAGAGAGCAAACAAGAGAGAGGGTTGTGGGAGAGAGAAGAAACTAATCATGGTAAAATGATCATGATGAATAAATATTTTATAGTCTCTGTTATTTAATGCATCACATGTCAATAGGACACATACAATACACAACTTATATATATGATCTCTAAGGGGGGGAAAAAAAAGAGCAATAATCATCTACAGTTATTATTGTGTAGAGTCTGTGCATGCACAAAGTAGAGACAAAAGATTTCACCAGACTTGAGCCTCAAATTAATTGAAAACATCTTACTCTATTCAGGTAGCAGCAGTTTCATAGAGTCATCAGTAGAATTATTTGAATCTTCATCGTCATCCTGCCATGCAAATTCACCAGGGACACCAGGCCGTTGCTCTGCTAATCTTTTATAGTTCTGAGAGCACACCTGACATAGAACACAAGACCATAACGTTATTCTGTTTATTCTGCCTGCTTCATTTAACCAAATACTTCCACTCTGCAATTAATGTTAGTAACAAGGTCTCATTCTCTGAATCTGGAATTTGTAATTCTAATCATTTTATTTACAAATATCTGAATCAGCATTAGCAAAGCAAGCAGACTTTAATCTTTTATGTGATCTGTTAAACTTTTCCGATCATGTTGCTGATTATAAGAAAATCTGTCCAGTTCCAGTAGCTTTTGATCATAATCTGGTGACCGCAAGCACAAGCAAGGTTTTTGGTCTGTGAGTTTTAACTTGGATTAATTCATTTCAGTATTACCAGCAGTTGACCTGTATTAAGAAGCAATAGCTGACTTTTTTTAGCAAGATTCACCCAAAAATAATAGAAATAACTTTCACTCCTCATCAGTCATCAGTCCACACAATAAAAAGCCATTTTTTACCATCATGAATTGTAAAATTCACCATTTCTAATCACAAATGTTTTCATCTTTAGTCATTCAGACAAACCATATTTATGAGGAAACATGTTATTATCTCACATCTTGGCAAAAACAAAGTTTAGCAACAAGTTCTTATAGCAAACACATAGTCATATTAGAGAGAAAAGAAACATCCTTTACAACTCATACCTAAGCTGAGAGTTGGGGAACCTAAGTACAAGTGCCTACTTAAAGTCATATTAACTCAATTATTGATGACATTTAAAGCGGTTGTCTGGCCCTACTGATCAGGGTCTAATAGTGCTCTAGCAATATTTTTTCAATATAATTTGGTCTAAGCTTTTTAATAAAAACAACCAGAAAAACCAGGAAACTATTTTTTTCAAATTTCTTAACAAGCGGAGTTTTCCAATTAACAAAACATGGTCAAAAGTGGAAACAGCAATTTTTACTCTGCTGCAGTTTAAGTAATGGGGAAAACCATTAGCTACCTTTCTCTTGAAGCATCTCTCCTTTCTCTTTTGACAAAACTTTGACAAAGCCGCTTCTCTCTGTGCTAGTTTGTCTGGATCTATTCTGTTTCCATAACCACTGCCATGAACTTTACCACTTCCACTTCTCCCACCTACACCCGTATTACCTTCTCCATTAGTCTCCCCATCGTTTATAGCAGTGCTGCTCCCATTCTGACCATTGCTTCTGTAATTACTTCCTGAGGCACTTCTATTCAAACTACAATTTCCAGGGTTTCCATCTCCAGGTCGAAATAAAACATTTGATGAGCCACAATGTGGAGAATCTGTAGCCAATGTCTTCAGTGATGATTTCTCATGATTAGGTAATGCTTGCTGATGTTCATAATTGTTTAAAAGATGCTGATGAAGTTGATGTTCCTGGTTCAAGCCTCTCATTGGAGAGAGCACAGACGAAGATTGGATGTCAATCGGCTTAAGTAGTGTATCATGCTGTGGAGTATTTCTCTGGTAATTTTTCATGATTCTGAAGGCAGAGGAAGGGCGCAAACCATTAATTGTTGAAGTTGATTCTGCAGACAAAAATAGTGGGTTTACAGGAAACTTGTTTGTGGTGGAGCTCATTTCCATATTAATGTTACTAACTGCTTTTGAGCTTTGGCAGATATTCTTCTCATTTAAATGAATTTGGGCATCAGATGCTGTATTTTTCTTAACCTCTGGGCCATTGTCAATTACGTAACTGCTTCCTGTGATATCATTAGGAGTTCTAAGAGCATTTGATGATGTATAGTATCTGCAATAAAACAGAAATCAGTAACAAATAATCTGTTAGAGATTCATGTTCCCTGTTGTATTGTAAGTAATAGCAGGATGACATGTAAAATATAGGCCATACCTTGAAAAAGCTGAAAGCTCAGAATGTTTCAGAACATTCAGGTTATCTTCAACACTTTTTCCCTTGTCATTTAGGGGTTTTAGCTGCTTTAAACTAAGCTCAATTCCTGCGCCTTTAGAATCACTGACCAAATCATCACTCTTTGGTTCCTGTTTATTTGTGAATCCTCTAGGAGGCTCAAAGTCACTGCCAGCAACTTGAGGATCATATGACTTGGTATTAACAGCGTCATGTATGTTGGACTGAAATTCATCACTCATATTTGCTTGTTTATTGCTCATTCTTCTACTGTAGGAACTTGGAGGTACTTCCAGCAAGGTCCTATGTTTGGTACCTACGAGCTTGGCTCTAACATCACTTGGGTTTTCAGGCAGTTGCTCTAAATTTGCAGATGTGTGAGGGACCACGTCCTTGCTTCCTGTAATATGGTCCAAAAGAACAGACATTAGACAATCTGAAACTGATAGAAGAAGATACAAATTAAAAGAACTAGATCATTTCATCACCAGATTTCTCCTCTTCTTGCCCTTTACCATCAGCCATCATATGCACTCTGTTGTTGCCAGAAATTTCCACATTTGGTCGTATAACTTGGGCACAAGTTCTGTCTGGATACTCAGCTCCTTGATCTAATGGAGATGCTGCTTGAGGGCTGTCAATATCTACAGGTTGCTTTGTCCAAGAACTCTGCAGGAAATGAGTTGCAAAAACGTTGTACAGTCTGCCATGACAACAATATTGTGGAGTTGTAGAGCATGAAGGAAACATGAACTTCATTTGTACAAATAAAAACCCAATTTTGTATATACAGGAAATATAGGGAGAATTAAGATAAGAAAACCAATGGAATTCAGCTGCACTAAATCTCATTCTGATGAGGTCCATTTTAATAACACTGACTCCAGATTCAGGTACAAGTTCGACACAAGCTTTTATCTCAGGTTCACTTTGTTATATTTCCTGAAGGATAAAAGTTCAGTTCTCAAGGAAATCAGTAAAAGCTTTTCTTTGTCCTATCTGAAATAGAAAAAGTTTAAAATGTTACTAAAAAAATCTATATTTGATGTAGTAAATATAATATCAGATATTTTTATAAATTCAAAGTTTTAAAAAGAAAAGGAAAAAGAAAAAGGCAACAACAGCGAGAAATATCTTGGGAGTTCAATTGCAACCTTTTGAGCAGCATATTCCATTAAAAAAATACCGCCATTCAACAGATTATTGGATCACAAATAAAAATTCAAACTTAGACTAATTTTGTTCAATTTTAAAACTTTGTTTGAGCTCAATGTAATTTCAGTCCAGTTCACTTGAATCCTTGCCGAGACCATTCAAACACTGTACCAGTCAGACATGGAGCTAAGATTTTCAGTTGATATGTATCCTTGTTAGGGACTGTTCTTTGTTTTTCCGGGTGAAAAAGATTCTCAATATTTCTGTTAAGTTATAATTAATCAAAGATCCACAACAATAGATCAAGGATTACTAAACATCCAATAAGCTTAGGGATTATTCTTGGAAAACCTCCCATTTCATTTTAACTCAAAAAGAATTAAAACCTGTACATGAGTGCCACTCCCATCATCACCATTATTTAAGCCATAGCTCCCATTGTCTTCTCCGCTGTTGCAGCCATTATTGTTGGCAGACTTTTCACTATCCTCGGAAAAAGAATTTTGAGTTCGTATACCACTTTCACTCCCACTTCCACTAGACTGAGACAAGCAGAGATAAGTCAAATAAATGACAGAAACTTAAAAAGAAGAAGAGAGTTCTTTCATAGAACCTGACTATATAAGCAATCTAAATTCCCCAAAACATAGGAATAATACAATAAATAACTATGCATATCCTATTAAAAAATGACATCTTTGTACTATCTGCACAATAGGACCAGACACAAAGAAAAAGATGAACAAATATCAGATATTAACGGATAACTTAAGAGAAGCATGCTGTTGAAGTATTTGTTTATTAGCTTATCTATGTGGTCGCTGTTAAAAGAAACATAGACTCACACTTAGGCATCGTCTCCAGACGTGCTGCCAGAGGTTCTTCAGTTCATTCTTACGGATAGGCTTTACCAGAAAATCAACCGCACCTTTTGACAAACACTTAAAAACTAATCCCATTGAATCATGAGATGACATCACTGCAAAGAAATCTCATTAGTTGTGGTTAATATTATAATTCCAAAAATGATACAGTAAAGTGAGAATGCACAAAAGGAAGAAAATTAGCAAAAGATACTACTTACTAATAACAGGAATATTTCTGCGAGTTTTGTGGTTCATGATCTTGTATAAGAGACCAATCCCTGATAAGCAGGGCATTACTACCTCAGTTAAGACTAGATCAACATGGTTGTTCAGATCTTCCAAAATCCTCCATGCTTGCACCCCAATAGCTGCTTCAATAACTGAAGAGAGGAAATAAAAAATAACCTTGTGAGAAAAATAAGTACGACAATATGCACAGAAGAACTCATGAGGAAGTTGCCCTCTAGGTCTAGTTATCAATCCAGCATCTCCAGGAAACCAATACGATTATATAAACTACAAAAATCAAGAGTTCCATGCAGAAATATGATTAGTTTCAGGGTAGGCGATTATTATTGAGGACATATTAGTGCAATGAAAGAATAAATAAAGCAACAAAATTCCATCTTTGACCATCTACAACTTAAAACACAATACCAGAAGTGTTTTTTGCTGATAAAAAGCTATGTTTGGTGATGTTTACTTGAATGTTATTACATGTAAAACCGCACCTTCATAATTGCAGTTTCGGAGTAATGCGGTAACAACATGCCTTGTGGAATCATCATTCTCCACCAGCAACACCTTAATAGATCTAATATGAAGAAACCTCTCCCAGCAGACTACTGCTCCCGCTGCCCCCTGAGACTGTTGCTGCTGTACATGCAGAACATCTAGAGCTTGCAATTCTTGTTTATCCTCATTATTTTGTTTTACATCAACCGTTAACTCATTGCCTTCCACTGAAGTTTGCCCTGCATTTCCAACTCTCTCCTCCTCAACTGGTTGCTCTTTTTCTTCATCAGCATCAATGGTCATTGAAACACTCCCTGCCAAGCAGATCCAGAAACACTGATGATAAGGAAGCAGCTGCACCGAACTCCTGGTAAAACCTTTGATAAAGTCTTGTCAATGAAAAAAAAACAGCTCATAGCTTCTTCTTCAAGAATCCAAAACCTTCAACAACAAAACCTTTTTAACCCTAATAAACAACAAGCAAAATGACAAAGAATCAATTTGATAACAAAAACAAGATGCCTAAAAATCCAGTAAAGCAAAAAAGCTCAGAACAAAACCGTCAGTGAACTTGCAAACAAAGCTTCCAAAGCCCTATTTATTGCTCAACCTGCAACCTGAAATGAAAATGAACAAATAATGAATCCCGTTCACTTAACTTCAAACCCTAGTCGTACTAAAATGAAAAGTTGCTCCTTAAGTATCAAAACAGTGAACTGTAACAAAAATGAACTAAGTAAAGTAGTTTACAAGCCATTGATATACCTCAATTTACTAATAATGAAGTGCAAGAAAAATAAATAAATAAATAAAGAGCAAAATTTCTAGAAAATGAGAGGCAAGATAAAACTTCAAACTATAAGAATTACTAAGAAAATCAATCTATAAAATCAAGAAATTAGGTTAAGATCTCCAAGGAGTAAGTAAAATAGAAAATACCTGCGGAGCTCATCGAAATGGGCTGACAGATAGCTAAGGAGCTTGTTTGGCCATTGGAAAATCCCACAAAAAAAACCCAAAAACAGAGCAAAATTGTCAAGAATAACTGAACACGGAGCTAAAAATTAAAGTTTGATCAATTTTAATTACACTTTTAAATTAAATCACGGCGTAAAAAATCGTTAATTATTGCGTAGCATAATAGACTCTTCTTGACTGGCTAAGAATTCAGGTAAGACTTTGGGTGGAAGACAGAAACTACCAATATCCAGAACAAGATCGGAATCTCAATTTTTCTTTTTTCTTTTTTCTTTTTCTTTTTTTTTTTTTAATTTTATTTTTCCGTTATTACAAGGTTGCTGACGAGAACAAATTGAAGGTCAGTGTGGTGCCATCTAGGATAAATCGGGTGACGTGGAAATGATGAAGTGGACAAAATCTAAAAGATCTTTCCCATGCTGGATAGATATTAAGCAAAATGTTATTACGTAAAATAAAAAGTATTAGTAGTAATATACGGAATTAAAAGAAGTTATGTGTTCGTCATTATTATCTAAACCTCTTCATGTCGTTGGGTAAAAATATTAGGAATTTAAATTATAATTAATTTAAATCAAAAAATAATTAGCGTATTATTACCTAAATAGTATGGTACTTATTAGCATAATTATTCTATATCTGCCCTAAGTGGAAAGATATTAACATAAACATTCTTGCCATTTTCAAGATTCTCTCTCTTCCATCAAAAGAAATACTAAATAGATTCTAGATTCAGTTCTAGAAATTTCTCAAATTCATATGATTTTTGAGAGGATTAGGAAATACTTTATTCACATAATAGATAGGGAACATCAAGATCATAGAAGAAATTCTCAACAAATATGGAAAAATAGTTAATTTTTGTTCTTACTTTGTTGATTCTTTGAAGTATCCTACAGGAAGAAGGCGACTGTGGACGGTGGACGGTGGTTGGTGGTTGGTGCCCGAATTCAGCCAGAGAGAGCAGCGGAAAAAGGTTAGTTATGAATCATCTTCAATAGAATTGTAAATATGATTAGTTCTTCTTCTTCTTCAGAGATATATATAATTGCCAAAAGACTGAAACCAGTCCCTAGTCCCTACAACTATGTACTAGATGTGTTCATTTACCTAACTCGTGATATATAAAAGAAGTGAATGTTACCATTACAAGATAAAAAAGATACCACTGTAAATTTACTTATAAATTTGCATTCCAGAACAAGAAAAATAATGAAGTTGGCTTCCAATATCCAGCAGACATGTCATGTGTTTGGGGATGGATGAGTTTGAAATTTTAATTCTTACAAAAACTCAATTTAATGTGTAATTTAAAAACACACAGATATATATATATAAATATATATAATCTTCTGTTTCATGCTTATCTGCTCAAACAAGCAAAGCATCTATAAGGAAGGGCAAACATTCTTTTAAGATTTATAAACTTTGTGAATCCATCCATCTCAGTAAAACAGTGAAGAAAATGCTTCAGCCAGTCATTTTTATCATACATTAAAAGCTTTCAAAATCCCAGAGATTGGATTTTGCAAGATGATAATTCCCTTTTAGCTGCATGGTTTTTGAGGAAAAATATATCAATCCCAGATAAATTCTTGCAAATAATGCTGAAATAACAGAACTTGAGCAAAAACTATGGGAATCCATTCTCAACCAAAATATGCAATAGGATTCATGGCAGAAAAGCCAAAACCTGCACAAAGTGCAGAAAGGTGCATTATCCACCTAAGTCTTTATTACAGTAAAACTTTCAGCATATAGAACATAAATGCTATGTTGATCCAACAGAAATTCAGTGTAATAGTTATCTAATAGCCCTGATGGGGGAACCCACAAAAATTAAGGGTCTGGGTCTGGTTCAAGTTCAATGCCTATTATTTTAATGTCAGAAATCAATAAGAGAAAACAGAACCCAAAAAAAAAAGAAAAGATCTTTTCTGCAAAATTGACTGTCTTAAACCTAAGATGCACAGAGCAAAAGATATATCTAGGCTGCTAACAATTGTCTCTCCTCTTGGTCATCCAGTTTAAGAGCTTCCAGCAGTCTGGGCCACGATTCTGTGACCCCTCCAGGCAAATTGAACTCCAGTAGCTTTCCTTGAACTCGATAATAATCCTCCACAGGCAGACTCTGAAAGTACAAGATGATAAGAATCAATTAGTCAATAATTGTATTCAAACAAGATTCTCAAGGAAGGAGTGAGGAAAATATTACAAGGATACAGTCATCTTCCAATCAAGAGGACAATCTGCACAGGCTTGACCATTCAGGTTTTCAGTTTAAAAGTTTGGTATTAATATCATTTAAGAAAAATTTTCCCAGAGCCAAACTGAACAAAAATATTTGAATTATGTTTGTTTCAGTTTGGTTTCCTCACAATTCAGTTTCTCAGCTTGATTCAATTTGAAAAACTAAAAACAGAACCAAAATAATTTGCAAAATGATAACTGAAACAAACAAAATTTTCATGGCTCAGTTTTTCAGTTTTACCAAAATAAAGAAAGAAAAAAAGAGAAAAAAAAAAAAAAAAAAACAAATATGTGCTGTGTAAACCAGATCTTCTAATGCAAATTAGAGTATGCATTTTTTGCCTAAGGGTAAATAATGCACAGCCTACAAGTCAAAAACTATACACGAAAGGTTATTTGCCCTGCCTTCAATAATAAAGATTAAAAGTTCCATACACTTTGAGAGCTTAATGTGAGCATGGAAATACCTTATCATTGTATACCCGAAGTCTTTCTTTTACAACAGCTTCAGTATCGTCAGTTCGAGTGATAAGTTTGATGGCACATTCTGGAGGGGGAAGAAGAGGTTCCATGGTAATTCCAGGTTTGCCATTTTCTCCCTTGACATTAATAGATGCCACATTATAATTCTTTCCGCATTCACTGCAAATCCTCCGGCCCAAACACTTCTCTATCAATACACTTTCAGGGAGCTTAAGATTCACCACTAAATCAATATCTGCCACATCATCCAATATTTCCTGTGCATAGAAGACCAAAATATTCCTAGCTTAAACACCAAGTAATCAAGCTTGTATAACTAAAAACTATTTCCTTTGGAAGACAAGAAAGAGGAGAGCACATAAGAAAATCAATGCTCCATGGAGATTCAGCCCAGTTACTCCATAGTATCATTTTAGCATCTTTTACATGGCAAATGCAGCTCCAGAAATTATCATGACCTCATCCAATTTAAGAAATTACAGACAAGAATTTGAGAGCATAATTGAGCTCAGAGTTTTATGTGGAGGTTCACAAATGAAGTTTGTCAGTTCATGCTATGTATTATTTTACAATTTGCTAGTATAATAATTTCACTGGGGATATTCTTTTATTCTTGTCCAATCTAAATGAACACAGTTAATCCACATAGGTAATCATCCTTCTCAATTTTCAAATGAAAACACATAAAACCTTCACTAGGACTACTATGATCAATAAACAAGATCCAAGAAAAAGGTAGGTAAAAATGTAATATACAGACCTTCATTACAAGTAATGCAAGTAACTAATAATTATGACATCCTCACAGTAGCAACTAGTTCCATCATAAAACCGCAGAAATTTATTTCAATGACGTCTCCCTTCGATCCAAAAAGGAGGAAAAGACAAAAAAGAGGTTAAACTCCATATCACAAATCCTTCATTTCCCCCACCCCGCCTCAAAAAATATTACTCATCCAGAAGTCTGAACTAGAACCAGGTTTAAAGTTACTTACAGCCTGTCTAACTGTTCGAGGAAATCCATCAAGGATAAACCCTGATTCTCCTTTTGCTTCCCCAACCTCAAGCCTCTTTGACAATAAACTTATGATTATCTCATCAGAAACCAACTTTCCATGGTTTACAATCTCTGCAAGCTGCAAAAGACAAAAGAGAAGAATTTTAAAACATAAACATAATTACAAGCAAAACAAAAAAAAAAAAGAGCTAGTAGCATAAGTCAAATCACCCCATATTGAGAAATTCCAACTTCCTGAATTGAAAGTATTCAAAATAATAAGTTAACATGAGACATACTCAGTCCAGCACCTATTACATTATGAATAGGACTTTCTGATTTTGTGATGTCCAAAAAATAAAAGACACCTTCCAGTCAAAAACTCATTATTTTATGCACCTTCGAAGCTATAGTCTCATCCTGTGCAATGCTTAATATAAATATATGCCCCATGCATCTTTGATCAATTGGAGAATCAAAAGAATGAACAAACTGCTCATTTGAATTTCAATAACGAACTCTATTTATAAAAATCTCTAACATAAAAAAAGTTCGGTTAAATCATACATGGAAACATGACCTTTTAAGTAAATGCAGTAAAGCCTAAGGACTTGGGACATCTTAGACATAGAGCATACATATTGACACACATATTCCTACCACGTCAAATTTCCACTCTACCAAAAAGTTTATGAGACAAACTGGACTAGTTGAAAGTGAATCAAGCAAGTATTGCTATTGATGGTAATCTAGTTTTCCCTTGATGAATGACCCACTGGCCAGTGTCCAAACTATGAGTTTGTGCATACTCTAAAATTTCACATGCCATAAAATTATGACCATGAATGAATAAAGTTGATAATTCTTGCATTATTCCATTACTAGACTTACCCATTGCTAAAGCTAAACCGAGTTAGATAAGATAAATACATAACCAAGTATGCAAAGAGAAAATTCCTCTTCCTCTACTAGATATGGTAATGATTAAATATCAAAGGAAGAACTTTTTCCCTGTTGCCTTCGCCCTAATATTTTGCAGCATTATTCAATTCCTAGAAACACACAGAAGGAACCAGTCCATTAGTATCTTTCCATAATAAGAAGAGGATGGAAGGATAAGAAAACTAGTTTCACAAATCTCAGTTATGGAAACTTACATTAACCTGGGAAATCAGGAATCAGGTAGACAAGAACTTAAGATAAGTGACTTTTACCGAATAGCTTTCCACAAGAAGAATTCAAGAAAATTGGAAAAATTAGACCTGTATCATCTTTAGCTGGAGAAATGAGTCTTTATAATTTATTTTTTACCTTTTAATCCTCAAAAATTTTATTGTTTAGAAAATTGATCCCTATAATCTATTATATTTTTGTTTAGACTAATTAATCTGCAAGTTAAGTTTTATTTGGATGAATAGATTCCAAACTATTTGGTATTCAACAATGTTCTACTATGATAAATCGTCCAAATTTAAAACAATTCGAGAATTACGTTATCCAGAAGCAAATAATTCAAGGCTTATAACAGTTAAATATATTGTAAGGGTCCAATTCCTAAATAAACAGAAAGGTGGGACTAAAAAGAACTGAAACTAATATGGCTACTAATTCTCCCAATATTGCAAATAGTAATTTACAACGTAGAATTCAGAAGATTCCTGTAAAAAAGAAATGATATTTACCATAAAGAAATACTTATCTTGGAAGAAATTGAAGATAAAGAAACAAAAAGAAAAAGAAAAGGTGCAATTTCAAAACGGTCAAAATATTAATCATCAAACGATGCTTACCTGTTTAGAGAGAGAACTGCCAGAAGCAAGCTCTTCACGGAGCAGATCCCCGGTGGCAATATGAGGAACGCCTAGAACCTTACAGAGACGGCTAGCAAAGGTACCTTTTCCGACTCCAGGACATCCCAAGAATACCCATTGAAAATTCCTTTCCTTGGGATCTACACGCGGAAGGACCGGATTTTGGGCATACAATTGAGGGGACTTCAGGGTCTCCGATACGGCGGCCGTGGACAGAAACCTCCTCCTGGCAATAGAAAAGGAGTAAGACGAGGATCTCGATAGGCGGGTCACGGCCGCCATTGATGGATGCAGTTGAGGATGGGGTGGAAGCTTCGAATTTGGAAGTTTCAGAGTCCGGCGACGAGGAAGTAGAAGAAAGGTTATGTTTCTATAGTAGAATAGATTTGTCGATTCCAAGCAGGAGGAAACGTGCGTAGGGTCAGTCCTATAATTCTTGAAGCGTGGATGCGGATCTATCCATAACTGAAGCGGGTCATGAGACTACTTGAATTTCGACTAGGTTTAGAAATTAGATAAACGGGTCCTATTTTTCTTTTGATTATTGAATTCTATTTTATTTTTATTTAAACAAAAATATTTTAATACTCTCATAATATTTTATTAAATTTTAAAATAGAAAAAATAGAGGTTTTAAAATAGAAGACAAAAAAAATTAGTAAGATAGGAAAAAAAATTGGAAGTTGAACGGTAAATAAAGAATGTTTAGAATTTTTAGAAATCGGAAGAAATAAATAATAAATAATAGTAGGAAATAGGAACAAATATTTTTTAAAATAGAGTTGAATAATAGAAAATAAAACTTTTTTTTTTTTTGGGTAAGCAATAGAACATAAAACTTGTTCATATGAATATATTATAAAAAATAAGAGCTCTTAAATTAGATAAAATAGAAAAAAATATATTTTTAAAAAAACAATTATCTTTTGTTATTAGAAAATAAAGATTTATATTTTTAAAAAAAAAAAAAAAAAGTTTATTAGGAATGAAAAAAGTTTGGAAGTATAATTTTAATAAATAACTCTTTTTGTTCTAAAAAAAATAATAATAATGAAATAAGTATACTAATAATAAAAATAAAGAACTTTTTTAATCTCTAGAAATCAAAAACTAAGAAAAAAGTGTTTAGAAGTAAAGAGGGGAAATACATTTGAAGTAGAATTTTGCAATCTTTTAGAAATAGAAAAATAGAAGTTTTAAAATTTAAAATAAAAAAAAAATTAAATAGAAAGAAAAAGAAGTGATTGAAAATATTTTTGAAAAATAGAAACTGTAAAATATTTATGAAAAGTACAAAGTTAAAAAAAAAAAAAAAAAAAAAGAGAAGATGGTAATGAAAAAAATAAAGTTTTATAATTTTGAAAATATAATTAAAATCTTAGAGAAGAAGGAAAAAAGATAGATTGAAAATATTTTTGAAAAATAAAAAATTTAAATATATATAAAAGATGGTAATAAGAAAATAAAATTTAAATCTTAAAATAGAAAGAAAAAAATGATTAAAAATATTTTTGAAAAAATAGAAAGTTTAAAATAATTTTGAAATTAAAAAAAATGGTAATAAGAAAGTAAATTTTGATAGTTTTGAAAATAAAATTAAAATCATAAAATAGTTTAAAAAAGAGAGATTGAAAATATTTTTGAAAATAGAATGTTAAAAAAAAAAAGAAAATGGTAATTAAAAAAATAAAAATTTGATAGCTTTGAAAATAAAAATGAAAGTTTAAAATAGAAAAAAAAAATGGTTTGAAAATGTTTTTGAAAAATAGAAAGTATTAAAAAAAAAGAAAAAAAAAAAAAGAAGAAGATGGTAATTAAAAAATCAAATTTGATAGTTTTGAAAATAAAATCAAAATCATAAAATAGATGAAAAAAGAGAGATTAAAATATTTTTGAAAAAAATAGGAGGATGGTAATGAAAAATAAAATCTTAAAATAGAGGAAAAAAGATGGATTAAAAATATTTTTTAAAAATAGAAAGTTTATAATTTTGAAATAAAAAAGAAGATTGGTAATAATAAAAGTTTTTTTAATAGTTTTGAAAATAAAATTAAAATCATAAAATAGATTGAAAAAGTGGTTTTGAAAATAAAATGTTTATAAAAAAAGAAAAAATGGTAATTAAAAAATAAAAATTGGATAGCTTTGAAAATAAAAATGGATGTTTAAAATAGAAGAAAAAATATGGTATGTATTATGAATATTTGTATGTCAATTACCTTCATTATCTCCATACCTAAATTATCTCAATTACCTTCACTATCTCCATACCTAAATTATCTCAATTACTTTCACTATCTTCTACCTAATTACTTTCACTATTTTTATACCTAATTACTTTCACTATCTTCATACCTAATTACTTTCACTATCTTCATACCTAATTCCTTTCACTATCTTCATCCATTATTGTTATTATTTACATTATTTATTTTATCTCTACTACTTTTCATCCCTATAAATAGAGGTGAAAATGTGTAGTTTTGAACACACAAGAATATATATGAAATATACAAGAAAGCTTCTCTCAAGAAAGCTTATCTTCCCTTTGATCTCAATCTTACATTTTGTGTTATATTTCTTTTAGTTGTGTTCTATATTTCTTTTAGTAACAATTTAGTAACAATAGTTTTATAACACGTTATCAGCACGAGTCTCTAACCAACCGAGACTAGAAGCTCTACTACCGAGTAAAGTATTTTTGAAGTTTATTTGAAGCATAATCAGTACGTTATTTACTATTATGGCAAATCTCACTAAGCTTGACTTTGTGGCTTTTGATGTTACGGGAAAAAATTATTTATCATGGATATTAGATGCCGAGATGCATCTTGCTGCAATGGGTCTAGGAGACACCATTGTACAAAATAATGTCACAACATCACAAGATCGTGCCAAAGCTATGATTTTTCTTCGTCATCATCTTCATGAGGATTTGAAAAATGAGTATCTTACCGTGAAAAATCCCCTTATTTTGTGGGGAAATTTGAAAGATAGATTCGACCACCAGAAGATGGTCGTTCTCCCTAAAGCACGGTATGATTGGGTTGCACTTGAGGTTGCAAGATTTCAAATCCGTAAGTACCTATAATTCTGCGATGTTTAAAATTGTTTCACAATTGAAATTATGTGGAGTTGATATAACCGATGATGATATGTTGGAGAAAACATTCTCTACTTTCCATGCCACTAATATTATCTTGCAAAGCAACAATATCGTGAAAAAGGGCTTCAAGAAATATTCTGAGTTAATTTCTTGTCTTCTTGTTGCGGAACAAAATAATGAATTATTGATGAAAAATCATGAAACTAGACCAACAGGCTCTACTCCATTCCCGGAAGTGAATGCTATTAGAAAACATGATCCCGGAAGAGATCATGGTCGTGGCCGTGGGTCGTGGTCGTTTCTCGTGGTCGTGGTCGTACATATAATCATGGACAAACTCGTGATAAATTTGGCCCTTATACTCGTAATTCAGGTGCCAAAAATGATGACCACCCGAAATGGACAAAAAATAATGAGAAAAGAAATATTGTTCCGAAAAAATATGAAGATAAATGTTATCGATGTGGTATGAAAGGTCATTGGTCCCGTGTTTGTCATACGGCAAAACATCTTGTTGATTTATATCAAGCATCTATTGACAAGAAAGGCAAAAATGTCGAAGTAAATTTTACTTCTCAAAATTCAACGTATGGAAGAAATAATGATGATGATGATGATGATCTTGAAAATATTGACGTGGCTCACCTGGATGTAGCCGATTTTTTCGAACATCCGAAGGAAAAAATTGATCATTTAATCGGGGATGGAAGTGTTCAAAAAAATTTAGAATATAATATGATATGTAATATGTTATTTTTATTTAATATTTTAATGTAATATATTTCATCTTTTTAGAATTTTTTTTTTTTATTTTTATTATCTTATATTTACGGTTTCTATTTATAAATATTTTGTTATTTTATTATTATTAATGAGTTTATTATTAACTCACAAACTGAAGTTTGTGAGATTATTTGCTTAATTCACAACCAAGTTTGTGAGATTATTTGCTTAAATCACAACTAGAAGTTTGTGAGATTATTTACTTTGAATATTCTTAACTCACAACCCGAAGTTTGTGAGATTACCAAATGGCTATAGTCCCCTTTTATGGGTTAAATGATGACATTGAAAGTGTGTGTCTAATCGACAAAGGGAACGACGCACACCATACCGAAATACGAGAAATATTTTTCTCATTTGAATGTGGGAGAAACAAGTGTTACCACAATAAATGGTAGTGTAAAAACTTATTGAAGGCTCCTAAGAGCTAATATAATATTACCGGGAGGAACTATGATTGCTATTGATAAAGCACTATTTTCCTCGAAGTCTCGAAGAAATCTATTGAGTTTTAAGGATATCCGACATAATGGATATCATATTGAGACTATGGAAGATAACGGTCATGAATATTTGGCTATTACGAAAACGACCTCCGGGTAATAAACATTTGTTGGAAAAGCTACCATCTTTATCCTCCTGCCTATATTATGCTAAAATTAATAACATTGAGGCGCATCATTTAGTAAACCAGAGTTTACTAATCCCGTTACTTTTAAAATTTGGCATGATCGTTTGGGTCATCCGGGATCAATTATGATGCGAAAAATTATCGAGACAACGCACGGTCATCCTTTGAAAAATCAAAGGGTTTTGACTGCCGATAAACTTTCTTGTGCCGCATGTTCTAAAGGGAAATTGATTATAAGGCCATCACCATTAAAAGTAGGAGTTGAAAGTCCTACATTTCTAGAACGGATTCATGGAGATATATGTGGACCGATTAGTCCACCTTGTGGGCGCTTTCGATATTTTATGGTTTTGATTGATGCATCGACCCGATGGTCACATGTTTGTTTATTATCTACACGCAACCTGGCGTTTACGAGATTACTTGCCCAAATAATTCGCTTGAGAGCGCAATTTCCCGATTATCCTATTAAACGAATCCGTCTAGATAATGTCGGTGAATTTTCTTCGATGCATTTGATTCTTATTGCATGTCGATCGGCATAATTGTGGAACATCCCGTAGCTCATGTTCACACACGGAATGGTCTAGTCAATCATTTATCAAAAGGCTACAATTAATTGCTAGACCATTATTGATGAAAACAAATCTCCCCTAAAAGCCACTGGGGCATGCTATTTTACATGCCGCAAAGACTTGTGCGTTTAAGGCCATCGAGTTATCATAAATTTTCTCCACTACAATCGGCTTTTGGTTCGGAGCCTAATATTTCTTATTTGAGAATTTTTGGGTGTGTCGTATATGTTCCTATTGAACCAACCCAACGAACAAAAATGGGTCCTCAAAGAAGATCGGGGATATATGTTGGGTATGACTCCCCGTCTATTATAAGGTATCTTGAACCTTTGACAGGGGCGTTTTTACACGCAAGATTTGCTGATTGCCATTTTGATGAGAATTTGTTTCCCAAATTAGGGGAGAGAATAAATGGCATAAAATTGAACTTGCGTGGAGAACATCATTGAATCATTTAGATCCACGCACAAATGTGAGTGAACCGGAGTTCAAAAGATAATTCATTTGCAACAAATTGCAAATCAACTGCCAGATTCTTTTGACTCGCCGGAAGAGTCACTAAATCGCATATTCCAGCTATAGATGCTCCTATACGAATAGAAGTTCCTAAGAACAAAAAAAAAAACCTATAGTTGTATGAATCAAAGGCACGCCGAGCGTGGCCGACCCCTTGGTTCTAAAAATAAAAATCCTCGAAAGAAAAGAGGATTAGATGATCCGAAAGATCATGATGAAAACCAAGGGACAACCGATGAAAAGATTCCAAATGATGAAGAGAATTCAGAAATCTTATTAATTATACAACTTTGAATAAAAGTTGGGATCGAAGTAAAATTTCTATTGATAATGCTTTTGCATATAATGTAGCCCTTGATATTGTCAAGGATAATGAGGATTTAGATCCTTCATCAGTTGAAGAATGTCGGCATAGAATCGATTGGCCTCAATGGAAAGATGCGATTCAATCGGAGTTAAATTCGCTTGCAAAGCGAGAAGTTTTTGACCCGTGTAGTCCAAACGCCAGGACGGTGTAAAACCGTTGGTTATAAATGAGTGTTTGTGCGAAAACGAAATGAGAATAATGAAGTCGTAAGATATAAAGCACGACTCGTCGCACAAGGCTTTTCACAAAAGCCGGGAATTGATTATGACCAAACTTATTCACCCGTTATTGATGCTATTACACTCCGATATCTTATAAGTTCGGCAGTTCATGAAAAGGTGGATATGCGTCTAATGGATGTTGTTACAGCTTATCTATATGGAAGCCTTGAAAAGGAAATTTATATGAAAATCCCTGAAGGATTAAAATTACCAAAGGCTTCTAATGGCCCTCGTGAGAACTATTCTATAAAATTACAGAAATCATTATATGGGCTTAAACAATCTGGACGCATGTGGTACAATCGTCTTAGTGAATTCTTATTGAATTCAGGATATAAAAATAACCAAATCGATCCATGCGTATTTATTAAGAAATCGATTTTGGTTTTGTGATTCTTGCTATATATGTTGACGATATTAATCTCATCGGAACTCCGGAAGAGCTCCGGGAAGCTATAGATTGCTTGAAGCGAGAATTTGAAGTTAAAGATTTTGGGAAAACCAAGTTTTGTCTTGGGCTTCAAATTGAACATGTGGAAGATGGAATTTTTGTTCATCACCAACATATACAACTAAAGTTTTGAAAAGATTTTTCATGGACAAAGCATATCCATTAAGTATTCCAATGGTCGTAAGGTCACCTGGATGTAAATAAGGATATTTTTAGACCTCGAGATAATGATGAAGAACTACTTGGTCCCGAAGTACCATATTTAAGTGCTATTGGTGCATTAATGTATCTAGCAAATAACACTCGACTCGATATAGCATTTGCTATAAATCTATTGGCAAGATTTAGTTCTTCACCAACACGACGACATTGGAACGGTGTTAAACATGTCCTTAGATACCTCCAAGGAACTATTGACCTCGGATTATTTTATTCAAATAAAAATGATCCAATATTAATCGGGTATGCGGATGCCTGGTTATCTTTCCGATCCGCATAAGGCACGTTCTCAAACTGGCTATTTATTTACATATGGCAATACTTGCTATATCATGGCGCTCTACAAAGCAAACTATAACAAGCAACTTCTTCTAATCATGCCGAGATAATAGCCATTCATGAAGCAAGTCGAGAATGTGTATGGTTGAGGTCAATAATACATTATATTAGAGAGAATTGTGGTTTATCTCCCAAGTGAGATTCCAACTCCTCTATATGAAGATAATGCAGCTTGTATAGCTCAATTGAAAGGAGGGTATATCAAAGGAGATAGGACAAAACACATTTCACCCAAATTTTTCTTTACTCATGAACTTCAAAAGAAGGGTGATATTGATGTACTTCAAATCCGGTCATGTGATAATCTTGCATTTATTCACTAAGGCTCTGCCAACCGCAACATTTGAGAAATTGAGATATAAACTTGGTTTGCGTCGGTTCAAAGATTTCAAGAGTTCATCTCAACAGGGGGAGTGTTGAGATTAATACCCGCTGATGTATGGATTCTTCATATTCCTCGAGAATGACCAATGAAGGAGGCGTAATTTCAAATTACGGTTTCTCACCTGCGCATCGGACGAAATTATTACTACAATCGAACGAAGTTCGGAATGTTCCTCTAGCAACAAGATCTTATGTAGAAGTCAAATCTTCCTTAAGATTCTTCTTGTGGAAGACAATAAAATTAATGTGATGGTAACGAAATCGATGATGAAGCAGTTGGGTCACGACATAGAAGTCGTAAATAATGGAGTTAAAGTTGTGCGTACATAAAAGAATATTGTACTCTTTTCCTTAATCGAATTTTTTCCCCCTTGGGTTTTAGAAAAAAATGATTAAAAATATTTTTGAAAAAATAGAAAGTTTAAAATAATTTTGAAATTAAAAAAAATGGTAATAAGAAAGTAAATTTTGATAGTTTTGAAAATAAAATTAAAATCATAAAATAGTTTAAAAAAGAGAGATTGAAAATTTTTTTGAAAAATAGAAAAAAAAAAAAGAAAATGGTAATTAAAAAAATAAAAATTTGATAGCTTTGAAAATAAAAATGAAAGTTTAAAATAGAAAAAAAAATGGTTTGAAAATGTTTTTGAAAAATAGAAAGTATTAAAAAAAATAAAAAAAAAAAAAAAGAAGAAGATGGTATTATTAAAATCAAATTTGATAGTTTTGAAAATAAAATCAAAATCATAAAATAGATGAAAAAAGAGAGATTAAAATATTTTTGAAAAAAATAGGAGGATGGTAATGAAAAATAAAATCTTAAAATAGAGGAAAAAGATGGATTAAAAATATATTTTTAAAAAATAGAAAGTTTATAATTTTGAAATAAAAAAGAAGATTGGTAATAATAAAAGTTTTTTTAATAGTTTTGAAAATAAAATTAAAATCATAAAATAGATTGAAAAAGTGGTTTTGAAAATAAAATGTTTATAAAAAAAGAAAAAATGGTAATTAAAAAATAAAAATTGGATAGCTTTGAAAATAAAAATGGATGTTTAAAATAGAAGAAAAAATATGGTATGAAAATATTTTTGAAAATAGAATGTTTTAAAAAAAAGAAAAAAATAAAATGGTAATGAAAAAAATAAAAATTTTATAGTTTTGAAAATAAAAATGGAAGAAAAAAAAGATGGTATGAAAATATTTTTTAAAAATAGAAAAAAAAAAAAAGAGAGAAGAATATGGAAATTTAAAAAAAAAAAAATTGATAGTTTTGAAAATAAAATCAAAATCATAAAAAAGATGGAATAAAAAGAGATTGAAAATAAAATCTTAAAAAAGAGGGGAAAAGAGGGATTAAAAATAATTTTAAAAATTAGAAAAAAATGAATTATAAAATTTAAATTTTAAAATATAAGGAAAAAAGGTTTGAAATATTGAAAAAATAGAATGTTTATAATTTTGAAATAAAAAAAGAAGATATGTAATAATAAAAAAAAATTAATAGTTTTGAAAATAAAATTTAAATCATAAAATAGATTGAAAAAGAGGGATTGAAAATAAGTTTGAAAATAGAATGCTTATAAAAAAAAGAAAAAAAAATGGTAATTAAAAAAATAAAAATATGATAGTTTTGAAAATAAAAATGGAAGTTTAAAATAGAAGAAAAAAAAGATGTTCGAAAATATTTTAGAAAAATAGAAAGTATTAAAAATAATTGAAAGAAAAAAGAAGAAGACAGTAATTAAAAAATCAAATTCAATAGTTTTGAAAATCAAATCAAAATCATAAAATAGATAGAAAAAAAAGAGATTGAAATATTTTTGAAAAAATAGAAAATTTGAAAAAAAAAAAAAAATTTAAAATATAAGGAAAAAAGGTTTGAAAATATTTTTGAAAAAACAGAAAGTTTATAATTTTGAAATAAAAAAGAAATTGGTAATAATAAAAATAAAATTAATAGTTTTGAAAATAAAATTAAAATCATACAATAGATTGAAAAAAAGGGATTGAAAATATTTTTGAAAATAGAATGTTTATAAAAATAAGAAAAAAAGAAAATGGAAAATGAAAAAAATAAAAATTTGTTAGTTTTGAAAATAAAATGGAAGTTTAAAATACAAGAAAAAAAAATGGTTTGAAAATATTTTTGAAAAATATAAAGTATTAAAAATTGAAAAAAAAAAAAAAAAAAGAAGAAGATGGTAATTAAAAAATCAAATTTGATAGTTTTGAAAATAAAAATTTAAGGGATTGAAAATATATTTGAAAAATAGAAATATATTTGAAAAAAAGGAAGATTATTGAAAAAATAAAATTTGATAGGTCTAAACGTAAAATTAAAATCTGTAAAAATAGATGGAAAAAAAAGGGATTGAAAATATTTTTGAAAAATAGAAATAAAGTTTTGGAAAAAAATAGATTAAATAGATAGAAAAAATATTTAGAAGGAAAGAAATGAAAAACTTTTTAAACTTTTTAAAAATAGAAAAATAAAAGTTTTAAAATAGAAAAAAAAAAACTTTACTGTAAAGAAAAATGTTTTGTATAGTTAAAATAATAATTTCAAAATTTTAGAAATTAAAAAATTGATAGGAAAGGGAGAAAAACTTTTTAAATTATTAGAAATAAAAAAAGAAAAAATGTTTTTTGATAGGAGAGAAAAAAAATAGATTAAATAGATAGAAAAAATGCTTAAGAAAAATTCTAATTTTTTTTTAATTTTAAAAAATAGGAAAAAAATAATAATAATAAATTTATTAGGAATGAAAAAGTTTTGGAATACTATGTTTGTTACTAATGTTTGTCCTTATCAAATCATCTCCTTCTGGGTTTCTTACTAATAATCTGTTTGTTTCTGATTAACAAAACTTGCATTATTTACCACTAATAAACACATCAATCAAAACATTAACCATAATCAAGAAGATTTGAATACTTACTTTTTCTTGAGTGTTCCTCTGCGATCGGAATTCGGAACAAACACCACTCCTGCGATTTGATATGATGAAATTAATTCAGTTGGAAGTATCACAAAACCAAAACTAATAATAATAAGCAACAAAAAAAATTCAGGATAAAGAATTTAAGTAACTTAAACTTGGAAGATTAACCTTTTTCTTGCTAGTCTGATTACTTCGTTACTGCGATCCATCAGTGTAAATTCACCTTATAAGTTATAACAACAAGCCAATCCATCAATAATCACCACCCCTCCTGTAGTATATGATAAAATTAGTTCAGAATAAAGAATACTCACAAGAATTTTGTCTAAAGAATCATTGAATTGAACAAAAGTAAACATTAAAAATGAAAAAGAAAACCCACCGGAACGAATCCCAAAGTTCTTGGGATTAAATTTCATCTGTCCGGCGGCTTGTATCCGATTGAAACTGCCGCAAAAGAGAAGAGAAGAGAAGAGAAGGAAAGGATGAAACGCTCTGAATGATAGAAGAGGAAGGGAAGAGAGTGTTGTAACTCTTTATAGATTCTTAAACTAACTGGGGCATTGACTTGGTCAAAACCCCCAAAAAAAGTGACCGTTGAACATAGTGTGTTTTTTTTTTTGTAATAAATCTGTCAAAGATAGTATTTCTTTTTTGGGTAATAATCTGTTAAATATAGCGTTTCCTTTTTTTGGTAATAAACCCCAATTATCTTATTTATCTCTCCACCCCCATAATTTTATTTTGATTTTATTTGGATTTGTTTTGAATTTTGATTTTGGAGATCTATAATTATAAAATAATTTATAATAACAAAATATATAAATATATATATTAATATATATTAAAGTAAATTTTAAACTTAATCTCTTGCTCATAAAAAACTTTGAATATCATTATAATTGTATATTTTGATACGAAAAATAATAACAAATTTGTAATTTTATATATAATAGATATAAGATATATTACATTCATTTTAATGTCTCAAGAGCAACATGCCTTCAAGACTACATTAATGTCTGGATCATCACCAGCTTCTTTGTCCTAAACACACAAGAAGGTAGACGTTTTTATCAGTTTGGGAGGCAATATGGTTTTTCATTTGAATTAATGACATGAATCTTAAAAAAATTTATGGAAGAGCATGGCTAACCCTGTGAATGTATGAGATGTTATATTTGCCAGGACCTGCAACTATGATTCCACCTTGCCGCCTGTCAGATATAACCAGCAAGTAACTCAGGCAGTGTAAGAGTGAAGGAAAAATCCAAAATTAGAGCAATTAACCAAGAAACTTGTGTGTTTGATCGATCCAAAAAGAACATTTCCCTCTTCGGTCTATATTCCAAATAAAACTCCCAAATTCACATTAGACTAAGAATCAACAGACTTAAAGATTTGGGATACGAACAACTATACAACAAATTTTGCATTCTTCTGCAGAGGAAAACCGAGCTATGTGCAGTGACAGAAACAGAGACATTAGTATATATATGACTTACCAGCCACCTTGTGTCCTGGTTTTCTTTTCGAAGGAAAGCTCCCAATCTTGTCTATATCCTTCCATGTAAGCTTGTATTATTTTCAGACCTGCCTAGTTTACATTTAAAAAGGAAGAAGAACTCTCTAAGAAAGCATATTTTAAGAACAATGAAATAATAATAATAATAGCATCCATTCAAATGATATTATACAAAGTTGACCAACAAAGATTAACCATGAAGATGTAAAAGAATTTAGTTCCTTACCGCAGGTGTAAATGTTGTTGTAAGACCAGAGACAAATCTCAGAGCCTCATATGATGAATACTCAGGATCTGCATATATTTCTGAAAGCAACAAGAACATGTTATGTTATGGTCACATATGCAACAGAACTCATCTTGATCCAAATAAGTATGTATATTCATTATTCACTGATCTTTTCAATCAACCAGTCAAAATTCCTCGGCCATCCCATATTCACACATCATCGAGAAAATTTGAGAATAAAATCTACCTATAAGAAGTAAAAAAACAAAACAAACATCTACTGATAACAGCTTTGTTATCTTTGTAAAATAGCTATGAGCATCCAATAGCTAATACAAATACTAAATTCTTTATTTTAAATGGACTCTCAAACTCACCTCCTCTAAATTTTGATTGCTCTGCGAATGAGTTAGCCTGCAAGAAATGAACAAATCTCATGTTCCGAATAATCACAAGAGTTGTTTATTGAATAAGGAAGGAGATTGAGGGAAAATTCAAATACCTGATCAATACTGCCAGGTCCAATTAAAACAAGTGACACACCTGCTGCATCCATTTTGTCCTGTCAATATGGTAAAATATATCGGTAAATATCTATTGTAAAAGAGGGAGTCACGTACTAATATGGAAATATCCATTAATGAAACGGACCATGAGACCACCCAATTTGTAGACATTGCCTATTTGGATTTACACAAGTTACTATAAATACATCTTCCCGAGCATGTCTTTTGACAAAAATAATTAAAAAAAAAAAAACTAACCTTAGAAATTTTTTTTAGATGTATGGCTGCATACGCTTAAAATACAAATAATCTCTTTGGTTATATCGTCCAAACTATCGTTCCATTCGAGTGTTCTCCCAGATTTGAGTCACTATACGAATCAAAGACATGAAGCTACGTTACGTACATACCTTTTGAGCCACTAGATAATCAGCTCTTCTGCGACAAAGCACGCATCTGCCATAATGATTAATCAGAAATCAATATTTTCCAATTGTGAATCTTTCTTCGAGTTCTTACTGAGCTAACAGAAAAATTAATTACCCAAAGTGTCGAGCAAACGCGACAACAGCTTTCCTGTCTTTCCACAAATCAGATATGAAAACTGCGTTTCCATTTAAATCAAACACTTGAACATCGTCCAACGACTTTGCAGCGCCATCACCCACCTCAGAAGATTCAGTTTCTAATTTTCACTAACAAAAACTAATTAATTAAGTAATCAATAAACTCTGTGAAGCATGACACAATTTATTTCGATCTTTCTAAACCCTTCTTCTTGGGGGACAATTTTAATTTAAGATTCAGCTTGCCTGCAGTGGTGGAGATGGCCTGTACTATGCTAAGCCTTCCAAATTTACAGCTCGCGGCATTGAAAGTTGATTTGCGCGGGTACGAAGGAAACAACAAAGGAGTTCGAGCTGCAGAGGCATCGTGGCTTTTGTCCTTGTTGTGAGTGGTAATTTTGAGTGGGGTGGCCCGGAGAGGTACCGCCATCATAACTCTGTTTGGTGGTGTGGTTTGCTAGCTTCCTCCACTTCTCCGACGACGAGCGAACCACTGGAAAGTGGAAAGAGGACAACGCTCCTGCCAATGCCATTGTATGTATGTAAACACATAAACGTTTTTGAACCACAAGGGTGTGTTTGGATTAGCGGTTTAAAATGGAAAAAGTGATTTTATTGAATGTGTGTCACTTAAAATATATTTAATAATTAATTAAATGAAAATATATTTAATTAATTCACATGATTTTACTTTTACCAAAAAAAAAAAAAACTCACATGATTTTAAAATTATAAAATTTCGATATCTGTGTTTTTTTTTTTTTTTTTGAAACTAATAAAATTTAGATAAATTTTTTTTTGTTGTTGTAAATTTTATAATTATTTACAAATATTGAGACTCTTGACCCAACAAATAAGCCCTAGCAGCTGCCAGCTCACCACTGAGGAGGACTCCTTAGTATCTACTATCTTCCCTCCTCTTTTCATTCATTTCCCGCTTCGCTTCCGCCCAAATTGCTGTTCCCATGGCGGATAACAAGAAACGTCGCCGGACCGCTGCCGATGCCAACCCGGAATCCGACTCTATGCAGTTTAAATCGAAACTCAAACCTGATTCTGTCATTCTCCATTCCCTCAGAAGCCTAGCTGACAACTCCGCCCCCTCCACCTCCAGTTCGAAACCCTTAACCCTCGCTGATCTCGCCCTTTCCGATTCCTGCCGGGAAGTCAGCGACCTCCCTCTCTCCTCCGTCCAGTCCGCCATTGAATCAGTCATACTTAGCCTCGCGCATTCCATTATCTCCGGTCAGGGCTTGTCCTTCTCGGTCCCCTCCCGCTCCTCCGCCAATCAACTTTACGTCCCTGAACTTGACCGCATTGTCCTCAAAGACAAATCCTCAGTCCGCCCTTATTCCAATGTCTCCACCGTCCGCAAAACTACTATCACGACCCGCATCCTCCAGCTCGTCCATCAGCTCTGCCTCAAAAACATCCATGTCACCAAGCGTGACCTTTTCTACACTGATGTTAAGCTCTTCCAAGACCAGACTCAGTCTGATGCAGTGTTGGATGACGTATCCTGTATTCTGGGCTGCACTCGATCTAGCCTGAATGTCGTCGCCGCAGAAAAAGGGGTGGTTGTCGGCCGGCTTATTTTTAGTGATAATGGTGATATGATAGATTGTACAAAAATGGGGATGGGCGGGAAGGCCATTCCCCCAAATATAGATAGGGTAGGAGATATGCAGAGTGATGCATTGTTCATATTGCTGGTGGAAAAAGATGCTGCATACATGAGGTTGGCAGAAGATAGGTTTTATAATAGATTCCCCTGTATAATTGTGACTGCTAAGGGACAACCTGATGTGGCTACAAGGTTGTTCTTGAGAAAAATGAAGATGGAGTTGAAGTTGCCAGTGCTGGCCTTGGTGGATAGTGATCCTTATGGATTAAAAATTTTGTCTGTTTATGGATGTGGATCAAAGAACATGTCCTATGATAGTGCCAATTTGACAACTCCAGATATAAAGTGGTTGGGTGTTAGGCCTAGCGACTTGGATAAGTATAATATACCTGAGCAGTGTCGGTTGCCGATGACAGAGCAGGATATTAAGACTGGAAAGGACATGTTGGAGGAGGATTTTGTGAAGAAGAATCCCGGATGGGTAGAGGAGTTGAACTTAATGGTGAAAACCAAGCAGAAGGCTGAGATTCAGGCGTTGAGCTCCTTTGGATTTCAGTATTTGTCTGAGGTTTATTTGCCACTCAAACTACAGCAGCAAGATTGGCTCTGAATGGAAATTACATACTGGTAATATTTCAAGTGCAAAAGACAACATTGTAATAGCCTGAGTCTGTTCAAACCTTTTTACTATGATGTATAACTTTAATGGCAACTGGTGAATTTCTTTGCTTTGGTTACATTTTATTGTGCTTCATACTTGTATCCCATGAAACTGTGTAGGTCTATAATTTAATGATACTTCACAAACGAGCTAATTGCTTTTTGTGCTTCAAACTTCTCATCCATGTAGTCCTGGATATTGGCTCATTAGGCAATAAGCAAGTACCATGCTATTTTGTGTATATTATCTATTGCATATGTGACTATAAATTACAGGACAGTAAAATTGGATGTTGAATGAGGAGCAATGGTGGAGTTGGCAAAGTGGAAATAAAAGCCAATACAACTGAACATTGGATAAATCTTTATTTATAACTCTGATGTTACAAGTTTGAGCCAGTCACTCAAGCTACACCTGAAACTTTTAACATTGATCTACACTTTCATTTAAAGAATAAAAGAATCAACTCTACAACAAAAATGATATATTCATTGCAGTAAGCAGTACTAGAAGCTCATCTTTTGCGCAACCATTGATCTAATGATACCTTTGTTATCTTTAACCTCTGTAGAATTGCAGGCCTTCTAGCAGGAGAGTCCAATGGTGATGCCAGATCACTGCTTTGAAGGTTTTCTTTCAAGGCAAAAGGGTTCTCAGAACCCCCACCTCCAGTGTCTTTTTTAACTCTCAACCCTGCTGAAAGAACCTCAAGCCCCAAATCATGCTGCAGAAGTTTAAATATTGCTTCTTTTACTGTACCTTTATGTTGACTTTGACAATCTTCATCACCGAATATAATTATCAAATCATCTTTAACTGAATCCCCTACAAACATAGAAAGGTTAGAATCTAACTGTCCTGCAGCATAAGACACGTGTACATGTTCATTTTGGTGGATTGTCATGTATGTATACACACTGCTAGAAATTTGACTTTAAGCATCTTTCAGGATTGTCATGAATTTGTACAAACACAAACTCTCCACTAACAAGCAAGGTAACTTCAGTCATTCAGACAAGGAAGAAACAAAGTCTTCGAGAGGACTTCAAGTCTCATTGTGTTATTTAACGATACTTAGCAATTGTCTAGAAAAGCATATTACCTGAACTGTACTTCTCTTTGATCATGCGTAAAGCTGCTAGGATCACAATGCGAGCTTCAATCTGTCAAGGTGTCACAAAGGAGATTATATGAGATTAGTCAGCATCAACCTGCAAACTGCAGCATATTCACATTTGCGTGCACACAGAAAACAACCAAAAAATAAAAAAAAAAAAAAAAAGAAAAAGGGAAGAAGAAAGTAACCCAGTTTCAAAAGTCAATTCGAAACAAAGATGCATGTCTACTTGCAATCTCATGGATCGTTACTGCCATCATCTGAATATTTCCTATGTGTTTCAATAGATAGGTTGCACATAGCTCTGTGAGAAGTTGCACAAGTTCTTCATCAAAAGACCCAACCCAGTGTTTATTAACCTTTTCTTAGTGTCTCATCTTTCCCCTCCTCCCCAAAACAAACCTCCCTAAAATATGGGTAAACTATAGGACAACTTGAAACAAGATTTACAATGCATGTTATGGTGGATGTCCCAATGGCAGCAAAGGTAATCATAATACCTTGGTCAACCCTTGCAGGTCAACAGACAGGCTTTTCGCATTCATGTCTTGCAAATGTTCTGCAACTTTTTCAAGAAGCAGATTATGTAATTCCAAAGAAGTTCTACTGGTAGAAGCAAACTGTCCTTTCTTCCTTGTATTGGTTTCGAGTATGCCTTCACACCACTCCCCAATTAATTGCTTCAGATAATAATCATTGGGTTTGTACCTGTAAAGTGCAAATACATAGGGTATAAATCATACATAAGCATCATACTCATGAAAGAGAGTCCCATGACATAACTTAACTGTTCATTAACAGGACTCTACATATTACTTTTATTAACCTACCCTGCTTTTCGCATATCTTGATATACATAGAGGCATTGTTGTACCTCCTGCAGAGAGCCGTACTGGTCACGAGCCCTAAGCAGAGCATTGTATGTCACCTGAAAGAACACATTAAAAGAGGTCTAGGAAACACAAAAAAGCATAGGCACAATCACCAACTGTATTGGTCTTATGCTCAAACAAAGGAAAACTCCAAATTACACATCAATCCTATTCGCAGTACAATTAAAATGTTACAAGAAATCACCAAAAAAAAAAAAAAAAAAAAAAAAAAACAAAATTAGAATACAACAGAAACCAAAACTGGCTACCTCATATCTTGAAAAATACAGGCAATATGAAGAGCAACTGCATATGAAACTAAAATCCATGTCTCACCATTGATGTGTAAACAAAGTATGACATTTATTGCTATTCTTTAAATTACTTATTTTATTTGCTTAAATAATTCCTAGAATAATAGACTTTATCTTGATAGGGAAAAACATACCAGAAAGAACAAAGTGTTGCGATCTATTACTTATTCCAGGTTTGGAATCAAGATATCATGGCATCAACAGGATGGTTTTTACCTTTTTTTTAGTTAAGGTAATCATCTCTAGCATGATTTACAATATCATTAATCAGAAATTAAGCAGTAAGATGAAAGAATAAAATAAGCAGCAAATGACAGGCCCTACCAGATTTGGTTTTATGTGATATCTCTTCATTTCTGCAAATAACGAAAATGCACATACAAGATTTTTGTGTTCCACGCAAGCCTGTTGACAAGAATAAGAAAGTACAATTACATGGATCAATATTAAATAGAATGCCATATGAGCACCCCTTATCCATAGATATTGTAAATCAAAATTTTCTGACCTTAATAGCTGTTGTATATGTGATAACATCAGGTTGAACACCAGCTTCATGCATGGACCTTAAGATCTGCACTGCAGGGGGAAAAAATTACGATAGGGTAAACATGCCAGGAGAGGTTCTCCTCTGTTCCATGTACTGATTTATATTGCACGACAGGCATCTGAAAGTAGATGGTGACTAGACAACAGAACATGAATAAGATTGGAGAGGAAAAGGTGGCGTGAATGTGACATTTAAAGAAGTACAGAACATGCTTGCTGACTGAAAGAGTTTGCGGTTGCTGATTTCAGAGCTGCAAAGAATTCCTTTGATTCTTTTTCTCTTAAGAGTTCTTATTGTCATTGGAAAAGGAAACTAAGAAGAGTCTAGTTTACCTGCAAAGCACCCTCAACATTTCCTGCACTCCCAAAAATATCAATCAGAATGGACCAGCTTATGTGATTTGGAGACAGGCCTTCCACCTCCATCTCATCCATTAAAGCTTTGGCCCGAAAATAATCTGTGCCACAGGCCTTCATCAAAATATTATATGTTGAAGTTGTAGGGGTGAATGGAAAGGTCACAGGGCAAGATTGATTCTGTGAGATGGAGCTGCTAGAGGGCTTTTTTCTAATACTTCCATTATTTGTGTCCGTGAGAAAGTTGTTGTCTGCCTCACATTGAAAGTCAAAACTAATAGCCTTTTGTATACCGTCAGCCTTCCAGGACCTGAAGAGCCTAAAGGCCCTATCATATTGACAAGCTTCAACACAGGAATGAAGAAGAATATTGCAACACCGAGAATTAGGCTCACAGCCAGCATGAAGCATCTCTTCAAATAATTGTATTGCTTGCTCTACAAGACCTGCATTGGCACATGCATTGATCAATGATGTCCAAGTAACTGTATTGGGGATAACACCTGCTAATATCATATCTTCTTTGATTTGTAGTGCCATTTGCCACATTTTTGCATCTGCAAGGACCTGCCTTTGTTTTTTAATGTGAAAGAAAAATAAGTTAAAAGAAATTACTCAACTTAAGAGGGTATCTAGTCTTACAAGGGAATACAGGATACAACAAATAAAGGTAAGAAAATTTCCTACATATGAGATAGATGCAACGACGCTTGGCATGTACATGGAAGACTTTTTTAGACATTGGGGTCAGACTGGTAAATCATCTAAGTCATCCAATCTTATTCATTCTTCATTATATTCATCTTCTGCACTAATATTACTATGCCTGGAGCATTTCAGTACCAAAATGAAGACATCAGAAACATTCATGCTAAAAAACAACGTAAACTCTGAACTCTTTGCCATGTATGAAAGAGGTGCATTTAAAACAACTAAGAGGTTGGGATTACCATCACAATATCTCTGACCATTCTTTTCCCAGGAATTCGTTAACTAATACAAAGAAACCTAATGATGAACACCATTCAACACAATGTTTTACCTTGATCATTGTACTGTATGTGAAGACATCCAACTTCAGTGTCCCTGCTAACTCAAATTTTCTTACTTCCTTGTAAATATCTTTGGCCAAATCAACTCGTGCAGCCAGACAGCAGGACTTAAGAAGGATGTTATAAGATGCAAGATCAGCTGCAACACCTACTTCCTGAGTATGTCATTTAACCAAGGAAGAACCACATTATATTTCATTATTTGGTAAAATGAGTAACAAGCCCGGACACAGAAAGGAAAGCATGGATATAAGAAAGACAGAATTCATGCCTAAATCCTGGCACAGTTCAGTGCTATTGGCACCAAACAAAAACACAAGCAGAGAGAGAGAGAAGGAGAGAGAGAGAGAGAGAGAGAGAGAGAGAGAGAGAGAGAGAAAGAGAGCATTACTTGCATCTGCTTGTAAATTTGCCATGTGTAGGTCAAGTCACTTGCATTTACATTCATTAGACTGTTGAAAACATAAATGTTTGGGGTAAAGTTTCGGGCAAGTAAATCCTGCAGTAAAAAGTCATTAATCAGTATCTCTTCAGTAAAGGATATTGGAAGTTTCCCTCATAAATTGTCATCATAATAAGTATTCATGAAATGTACCGAGGTTTTCTGGAACAGCATAACACTACAAATGCAAAATTACTGGTAAAGTGAGTTTTAAACCATTGGAAGCCTACTTTACAAATTTTGCACCACAAAGTTAATCAAAAGAAAAAAAAAAAAAATAATTGCGTAAGTATTTTAACATTAAAAGTCATGGCTAATATTACAGGTGTCAGGATAACTTTACTATTTACTGTTCAATTGCCTTGAATGTAAAAATGGACAAAAACCATTTTTCTTTCCATATTCCATGGTTTTCCTTATTGAAATTTTCATTAGAAATGTAGCAGCAAAACTGTAGAAATAATATCTTCAGGGGGGTGGAAATAAATAGTTCATATTCACCACAAAGCCTCAAGAATAGAGTTCAAACAGTGAAATAAAAGTAAATTGAGTCCTGAAATAATCATGAAATTGTACCTATCAAGTGGAAGAGTTTCCTCCTATTTCTTTTTTAAACCAAGGGTCAAGTTTTCTTAGGCAGAACCTTGTCATATTTGGAAAATTAAAAGAATCTACAGCATGTTTATTAGAATTGGCATGTCTTTGGGCCTAAGAAAGAAAAGCAAGCAAACTTTCTTGGATGACAGTGTAAATATTATCGAATGGTAAACTTCCAGAGATATCTATAGATAACTCAAACAAATATTCAGAAAAAACACAACCAACTACCTCATAAATGGACCTAGACTTCAAGTAGTCTCCACAAAGGCCACAAACATCTATTATTGTGCGGTAGGCATACATGTTTGGACACTCTTGATTCTTTATGGACTCTTCAAACACAGTAATAGCAGATACCAAGTCTCTTTTCTTCCCAAATTCCGTCATTATGGAACAGAGCAGCATATTAGCCTGAGGAGAATTTCGAGCATACCTACAAAATATCATAAAATGAAACTTGAACGCGATTCATTGGAAGGGGTCTACCAGCATGTTTAATAAGTAGAAATAGTAATTTGACAAGAGCATGGTTTTCCTAGATGTTAATTTTTTATTTTTAAGAAAAAGAAACATGGACAATGTCTACACCTATACTTTTAGCATATGATAGGCCTCTTTTTTTTTTTTTTTTGCCAAGTATGACTGGTTGTGTTTGGATTGAATGAAAAACATCTCCTCTCTTATTCACCTCTACCCCGACAATTCCTGAATTTAGAGAATTGATGGTATAGGAAATTGATGAAGTATTTTCCATTGAGCATTCAAGACAAAAATAATACCAGGCTTTATTCCAACAAAGAGCATACCTTAAGGCTGCATATGGATCCCGCTTGTTCACACACAAACTCAAAATTTCTGATGGCGCTAACAGTTCCTTAGTTGAAAAACCGAACCCTGAAAAGAAAGTGGCCTCTGTGAACAAATGTAAATAATTTTAGATGTAAAGCAATATAGCCAAGTAAAGAATCCAAATTTCAGAATTTCAGAATTTCCATGTAATTTTCTGGGGCAAGTGGCTATGGATTTATTTACTAATGTTCATGATGCGACGGATAGCCATTTTTTACAACACTTGTAATTCATTGACTAGACTTTTCTTTATATGCCTTTCTAAAATTCTAATGCACCATTATGTAGAAAATCTGAAATTAAAACAAGAGTGAATCTAATTTAATGATTTCAAACCCTACGTTTCAACGTGTCCATCAAGTTCACAATCTCCAGAGCTTCGCCACATTTGAGTAATAGGCCGCGACACTCCTGACGAAGCGCCTTGATTGTAAATTTATCAAACAGCTCAACCACACTAAACCCTAACTTCTTAACACTTTTCAACACCTCGATCAAACTCTCGAGCTTTCCCTCATTGAGCATTCTACGTATGCCAGCAGAAACTAGTTTCACATTCAACAAAGTAAAAAATTCAGAAGGCTTGACGCCGGAAACAACGACACTTTCTGCAATCATCAAAAAGTCCGGGAACCTTCCAGCGCCAGCAAGGTTGGAGGCCAGGTCTGCGTAGTATTTCAAACGGTCGCGAATTAGAGTAGGGGAATCCCAACTTACCGTAAATAGAAGTGGAGAATTGGAATGAACTGACTGCTTGCTGCGAGAGAAGTTCCTGTTATTGTGCTCGAGCCTGGGTTTAGGTTTGGCTTTAGGTTTAGAGTTGAAATGAGGATGGTAGCGAGGGTTGTGAGGCGGTGGAGGAGGGGAGTTGGGAGGGAGGACGACGGGGAAGGAAGCTAACGTGGCCATGGCACCCCTCATTGCCATTGATGGCCAACCGCTTTCTGTTGGAAATATTTTTTTTTTTTTTTTTTTTAAAGGCTCCATTTTTAAGGATTGAATTTGAAAGGCAGTAGTTTGTCGCCACTTTCTCTACCTCCTTTTATTGCATTTTAAATTTACACCATTGGCCCTTTTAGTTATAATAATATGCAAAAGTAGTCCATTTATTTTTTATTTGTAATTGAACTAAAATTATATTGAGGATATAAATATTAATTGACTTATTTATATTTCTGAAAACCAATTACAAGAAATAATAATAATTGAATACAATCAAATTTATACAATAAATGAGATTTTGGGTCCAATCTCTATGGATCCGTTGATTCTATCCGTCGTGGATCCGAGAGGCGTTTTGGGCTTGTCTCGATCCAATGAATTTGTTTTCTTCCGAGGGGCTGGGCTGGATCTCGGAATGGATTCGATCTCGAGGGCTTTTGGGCTTGATCTCGATTTATCGAACAATTTGATTTCTTCTTCCGATGGGCTTTAGGACTTTGTCTCGGAACGGATTCAGAGGAAGGGCCGACTTCGACAGAGGTTCGGGACCTTTCGAATATCTCTCATTTCTCGCCTGGGTGTGTGAAGAGAGTGAGTGTGTGTGTGTAACATTTCTTGAGGGAGTTTGCCCCTATTTATAGATGGAGTGAGTGATAGCCAATGGCTATGATGTTGCCACGTGTCACTCATCTAAGAGGTGAATCTTTTAATATCAAAATATATAAAATATAAATATAAATATATATTTAAAATATATAAATAATATTTAATTATATATTTAAATATATAAATAAAATTTATATATCTACAAATTGCCCCTTTTTGGACTTGTTCCCTAGATTGAAGAATTTGTTTCGGGAATAAGTTCTAAAAATCTTAGAGATATATATATCATATCAATTTTGGATATAGATAAATATAAAATTTGAATCAATTATTTGAGTTTATTTGAATTTAACTCAAGATAAATATGATTCAATTCATATTTATATAAAGATAATATATATAAAGTATTTTGGGTTCAAATTTGAGTTCTAATAGGATACTTCTTAGACTTTTTTAAGCTCTATAAAAGGATGCCTCCATCGAAATTTTTTTTTCCAACTTGTCAAACAAGAGTTCACCCTTCGATAGATTCCCTTCTGCCATAAATTCCAAGAAAATTCTTCTCCTTCTTTTTTTTTTTTTTTTTTTACTTCATGGAAAACAAAAAAAAAAAAAGAACCTTTTTTTATTTTTTTTTTTTTCTCCTCCTTTTTTTTTTTTTTTTTTTTTTTTTTTATTTTTTTTTTTTTTTTTTTTTTTTTTTTTTTTTTTTTTTTTTTTTTTTTTTTTTTTTTTTTTTTTTTTTTTTTTTTTTTTTTTTTTTTTTTTTTTTTTTTCTTTTTTTTTTTTTTTTTTTTTTTTTTTTTTTTTTTTTTTTTTAGAGATTATGGATGTGATTTTTCCTGAACTTACAAACATATCGTCATTCTTGATCGTCGCAATGAGTCTCGAATCAAATCTTTAAACTTAGAAGTACATGAAGCTGATTTGGTCCATTCGCACCGGTCACATCCCAAGGGAGTCACGAGCTACCACCGTATCACCAATCGGTCTTCTACCGCGACTCGTAATGTTCATCCTTCATCCCCTCCCCAAATGGTAAGTTTGTTGTCATCTACTACTCATGAAGCAATTCACGATCGCGAGTTTTCCCTTCCCTTTGCTACTACAAATACGGAGAAGCCCTCACTGGCATTCTTGTAAATTATGAACGAGCCTTGAAGAATGCAGGGGGTCATGATGCCGTGTACGCGTTGTTGTTCACCTATGATCGCTGTGAGAATGTGATGCGTGCCTTTGCAACACCGGTGGGGTGTCCTTCGACCAACACTTTGCATACATCTATTGGCGAGCTGTCGATTTCAATTTGGGACTTATTCACACTTACTAGTTTACCTACTTGCGGCCTCCTTTCCGACGGTGGGTTCCATCTCGAGAGAAACTGCTTGACAAACGAACTCCTCAAAGCTGTAAGTATCTTTTTTTGCATTAGGGAAACTTGCAGATGGAGATCCCACCAAGATAATGCTTGGCAACGGGTCCGATTTTGGTTCAAAGGATTAAACAGTATACAACCCCTCTTGCCAGATCTTTGATAACGCGAAGCATCAATCGCCTAAAATGACTTGCAATCCGACTCCTTCAACCTTTGCCGCAAATTCCTCCTTTCCTTGAATAGAATTTGACGACTCAATATATCGGAGGTCATAATACATGCAGAGAGCGGAGAGGATTCCTTTCATGTTGGATATGTAAAGTTCCTTTTCCCGGAAGAATGCAGGTTACATTCGGTCCGGATGTTTTCAAAGTTGCAAGTTACATGGGTTGCAACATTTATCCTTCATCATCTTCGACGGTAAAGTTCATTGTTATCAACATTCTTTCATCGCGCGCCATCAACGCTGTTGTTCATCGCCGCCATCAACGTTGTCGTCATCGCCGCCATCAACATTGTGTCTATTGCCTCAACATTGTGGTTTACCATCGCTCCAACAACTTTGCAACTTACCATCGTTGTCAACAACTTTGCCGCTACCATCGCTGTCGACAATAACTTTGCCGCTTACCATCGTTGTCAACAACTTTGCCGCTTACCATCGCCGTCAATAATTTTGCATCTTACCATTGTCGCCAACAACTTTGCGACACTTGTTGTCAATCCAACAACTTTGCAGCTTACCATCGTCGCGCAGCCCCTTGTAATTTACCAACGCAGCGCCCACTTTGCACTTTACCAACATGCGCCCACAACTTTGCGGTTTACCAACGCCGTCCACAACTTGCGGTTTACCAACGCCGTCCACAACTTTGCAGCGCTTTACTAACGTTGCGCAATTTACCATCATCCTCCACGACCTTGCGCTTCATCATCAACGCGTGATATCAACTTGAGAATGATTTTCAACTTTCCAAATGTCTATTTGAAGGATTCATCATCAACTTTGTCAACATTGATTTAAGAAATCTTGCACCTTCGCTTTGAATAAATTATAATCGCTCCTCTTCAACGTTAATCTTCATCAACTTTAATCAAATCATAGACTTTTCGACGATTGGACGACTTTGTAGATAGATTAATTTCAATGCCCTTATTGTTTATTAATCTTGTAAACATATATTGTTTAAAAAGAATTGAAATCAATAAAATTTCTTTTTTTTTCCAACTTTGTCTTGCGTTTTTTTTTTTTTTTTTTTTTTTTTTTTTTTTTTTTTTTTTTTTTTTTTTTTTTTTTTTTTTTTTTTTTTTTTTTTTTTTTTTTTTTTCTTTTTTTTTTTATATATTTTTTTAAAGCATTTGGGCTACACTTAGAATTATTTTTCTACTTTGCAGCTTACGGTCAAATCAAGCCTTTTACAATTTGCTTTTTTATCTCGTATCAAAGGTCTTAATTTGTTACACGTGGTCAAGGAGTCTTTTTTACTTAAACTCGTAATCAAGGGAGTAACATGCGCTTTACCTCGTAAGGCCAAGGAGCAACATTCTTTAAATTTAGAGACGTTTATACTCGTATCAAGGAGTCTTCTTCTTAACTTCGCAGATAATTTATACTCTTATCAAGGAGTAACTTGCGCTTCAAGGGTCCTCATACTTTGCGGATAATTTTTACTCTTTCAAGCAGTAACTTGCGACCTAGTACTTCCCGGTGACTTTTTACTTTCAAGCATAGTAGCGTCTTTGTCACCCGTTGATTGGTCCAACTTCAACTCCATCTTTGTCGTCGACTACAACATAAGGACCATCCCACTTTGCTTCAAGTTTCTTGATCTTTTTGGGGAAAGATAATCGGCCTTGCACCGCAAGCACCATGTCACCAACTTGAAAGGAACGGATGTTTACCTTTTTGTTGAAGGCTTTGGACAGACGAGCTTGATAACATTCTAATCTTTGCTGTGCTTCCAACCTCTTTTCATCCAAAGCTTCTAACTCTTCCAAGCGTAGGTGAGCATTGTCCTCGCTGGTAAGTTCTTCTTGAATTGCTATTCTTAATGAAGGTATTTGACGTTCTAGTGGTAAAACAACCTCCACACCATAAACCAACGCATAAGGAGTTGCTTGCGTAGGAGTGCGAAACGCTGTGCGATATGCCCACAAAGCTTCTTCAATCCTCACATGCCAATCTTTCTTTGACTTGACAATTACTTTCTTCAACAAATTACAAAGTGTTTTGTTGAATGCTTAACTAAACCATTTGAGGGTGCATAATACATTGATGAGAAGAATTGTTTGAACTCAAATTTGTCGCAAAGCTGTTTTACGAGATTGTTGCGGAAAGGCTTACCATTGTCAGTAATGATGTATCTTGGAATTCCATAACTGAATATGATGTTTACGCGAATGAAGTTCACGACATTCTCCTTTTTTACTTCCTTCAATGCAATAACTCGCCCATTTTGAGAAATAATCAGTGGCGCAAGGATGTAGAGACGTCCTTCAGACGACGGAGGTAATGGACCAACTACGCCAAGTCCCCATGCGCAAACCACCATGATGCAACCGCTGGATGTAATGGTTCGGGCGGTTGAGGGAGGTAGTTTGCATGGAATCGACAAGCTTCGACATCTTCGAGCATGATCCGGATAACCTTTACCATGGTAGGCCAATAGTACCCCATCCTCTTGATTCGAAAATGCAATTTTGGTCCCGGATTGACGAGCTCCAAACTCCGTAACGTACCTCTTCTAACGTTGTTTCACTTCATCGCTTGCTAAACATCGTAGCAATACTCCTTCAAATGAACGCGTGTAGAGTACTTGATTGAAATAGACAAATCTTGGTGCACGCCGCCGAACGTCACTTCTTTTCTTTGCATCCGACGGCGGGATACCATATGCCAAGAAATCAATAATCGGTAGACGCCAGTTTTCTCTTCAACAACGGAAATAGCATTGACAACGAGTTGAAAATCATCGCCGCCAACGCCGATCGCCATCATCGCCGCCGAATAGTGGAGGAACGACCCAATCTTGACAAACAGTATTTGAATACTTGACTTTAATGATGCGAGGTGAAGCTAACTTGGCTAATGCATCCGCTTGCTGATTATCTTTCCTGAACATGTTCAGAGATACATCGCCCAACCATCCTATTAGTCTTTTAGCGTATTGATGGTAAGGAACCGTTCAATCTTCTTTACTTCGTAATCACCAAGAAGTTGGTTGATCACTAACTTTAGTCTCCATAGACGTTAAGTTGTAGCAGCTTTCATATCAACGGCCATCTCCAAACCAAGAATAAGAGCCCGATATTCGCCATATTGTTGGAGCATTGTTGCGCTCAGTAACGATATACGGTAGAACATCTCCATCGTGTGTAATAAAGACTACTCCAAGCCGCAACCATTTCGATGTGCCGCTCCATCAAAATACATTTTCCACGGAGGCATAACTTCAATCAAGAACATCTTCGTCGGTAAATCATCGATCATTCCCACTCACCTGGTATAGGATGATCGCCTAAGAAATCCGCCAAAACTTGTCCTTTCACCGCCTTTTGAGGTATGTAAATTATATCAAACCGCTGCAATTGCAAGTACCATCTTGCTAAGCGATCGACAATACCGCTTTGTCATTACATACTTGATCGGATTCGCTTTGGAAATCAACTTTACTGTATGAGCTTGAAAATAATGCTTCAACTTCAATTGCAAAAATCGGCGCCAAACAAAGCTTTTCAATTGGAGAGTAATTCAGTTCGTTGGGGTCATCATGCGACTCAAATAGTACAAAGCATTTTCTTTACCTTTATCATTTTCTGGGCAAGTAAAGCTCCGACAGGTAACGTTCTTGAGCAAGGAATGTAAAGCAACAACGGTTTTCCCGGTTGGTGCAACAGTAATCGAGATTTCACCAGGTAAGACTTTATGCTTTTGAAAGCGTTGCTACATGCTCCGTCCCATTTGAAAGGTTCATTCTTTCGCATCAATCGACTAAACGGTTGACATCTACCACCCAAATCGAAATGAAGCGGCGCAAGTACGCTAATCTTCCTTGTAAACTTCTCACTTCATGCAAATCGTGGTTCGGGCATGTTCAAATTGCATCAACTTTAGCTTGATCAATCTCAATTCCCGCTGACGTATAGATCCAAGGAAACTTTCCGGGCGACGCCAAGTGCGCATTTCAAAGGATTCATCTTCAACCGGTAACGACGTCAGTCGCTCAAAACACTCTTCAAATCTTCAAGACGGGTTTGTCGTCTTTTTGATTTTACAACTAAGTCATCCACATAACATTCAACATGTTTATGTAACATATCATCGAAGATCTTTTGCATTGCTCTTTGGTAAGTTGCCCCAATTTTTCAATCCAAACGGCATTACTTTGTAGCAAGAGTACCTTTGGGGGTTCTAATGCGCCTTTTCTTCATCCTCAACCGCCATGCGGATTTGATTATATCCAGACGATCCATCCATGAAGGACAATGTTTCGTGTCCAGTTGTAGCATCGACCATTAATTCGGAATAGGAAGTGGAAAATCATCTTTCGACAAGCGTTGTTCAAATCTCCAAGTCAACACAAACTCGAATTTGTCCGTTTTCTTTCCTGACAGTGCATGCTAGATATCCATGTGGGATACTTGACTTCTCGTATGAATCCCGCTTCATAAGTTTGTTTACTTCATTTTCTATTGATGGGACTAATTCAGGTCGAAAACGACGTTGAGCTTGTTTCACCCGGCTTGCCCTCGCTTGGTGGCCAAATGATGAACAGCGAACCTTTGGATCTAAACCAGGCATCTCTTTGTATGACCAGGCAAAGACGTCTCCGAATTCATGTAGAAGTTCAACATACTCTTTCTCTTCCTCTGGACAAAAGAGCACTTATGTAGATCGGCTTGCGATCTTCCTCGCCCTAAGTTGATTTCTTTCAACTTATCAACAGCGCCTTCACACCTTCCTCAAGTTCGGGAGGAGCGCCCTTTGCATCTTCTTCTTCACGTCATTTTCGCACAACAATGGTAATATGATATGATGACCCTACACTTTCTTCATCTTCCTCCCTTAGATTAGTAGAGATTATTGTGTGAATTTTTGCTTTCAATCTGCTCCACAATCTACGACAAGGATCCGACGCCTTACCATTCGTGAAGGAATCCTTGCGCACTTTGTCCCAACAACGGAAAATTTTCGACTTCTAATTTTCTTTGAGGTGTTAGACACTCCATGTTTTTTCCTTTGTTTTTTTTCAACTGTTGTTGAGACTCTTCTTAAACTTGGGTGTTTGTGAATTGTCTTTTCCCAAACGATCAAAGATGCAATCTCCCGCTGCATGATTCTTCGCCTTCCATAGTCACATAAAAGTTGGACGACGCTTTATGGTGATCCGGACAGAGGAGGGTTGGACATATCCAAGGCCAAGTCGTGACCTTGCTTTTTTTTTGTCCGCCTTTGATTTTTTGCATCTTCGTTGTTATGGGAAGTTTCCCTAACATGCCTTTCGGATTCATGATCGTATCCCGCTTTTGCTAACAATTTGTAGGCATTAGGGTCAAAGCCTTCTTCGCTCTCTTGTCGTAAATGACCGTGCTCAATTTTCTTACCTTCTACAGTCGTACGTAAACCTTCGAGGATTGAATTTGTCCGCTGATTGTTTCAATCTTCGCTAATGGCATGGTAAGGCCACTTAATGCTTTGATTTTCACGGAGGGTGATTCTCCTTCCCTCCTCATCGACTTAGGAACGTAACGTAAGACATTGGAAGTAGAAGCTTTATCGTCATCATTACCTTGTTTTTGCAGACTTGCTTTGGTAAGTACTTTCTTGTCAATAAAGCTTCTTCGATGAAAGTCCGATTGTCTTCATGATGATCGCTGCGGCTTGCCATGAGAATAGAATTTTGCGTCCGCAATGTATGCCTCGGCTTGAGGGAAAGGCTTGTCATCGCAACAACTTTCTTTAATGCCCCATACTTACATATTTGAAGCATTGATGTAACGTTGATGGTACTACACCGTTGTCATGTAACCACGGCCTTCCTAACAACATGTTGTAGGATGTCTTGCAATCTACTACGTGGATGAGCACACTTGAAATCATTTCTTCAACCAAGAGTTCAAGTCTTATGCACCAACGCTCTTTGTCCTCCTTGATTAAAGCCTTGAATCATGAGGCGACTTTGTGAGAGTTCTTCAACCGTAATATCAAATTCCTTCAACATTCGCAAGGGAAGAATGTTGGCAAAGAGTAACCACCATCAAGCAATATTCGATTAATCCTCTTCGCATATGTATCCAGATACAAATAAAGGTCTATTGTGCGGCTTTGACCCCAACAACAAATCATCATCGTGAAGTTTATTGAAGTCAAAACTGTCTACCATCGGAGAAGACTCATCTTCCTTTGTAGAACATTCACCGGGTAACATTCTTGTAACGTTGTCAACCTTTTCGCATGAACAGGAAAACATGAACTTATCTTATTAGCAGCTACCTTTTCTTCCTCCAAGACTATTACTCCTTTGCGTGCAAGTCCATCACTTTGTTTTTGAAGACGAAGCATTGTTCGATAGGATGACTAATGAGGCGATGATATTTGCGAGTTCGATCGCTCTTCTGCTTTTTTTTGCCGAGGTCGTTTCATTTCCGTAGCTCAATCAAACCAAAGCATTCATCAAGTCATCAACATTTCTTCATACGTCCGAATCAAGGAACGGATAACTTATCTCTTGCCTTTCTTCTAACGGGTCTTCTTTTTTGGAAACTCGATCAACGCCACCTCCTCGTAACGCTTTATTTACCTTTTTGCAACTTTGATAGGAGCAACAGGCTTCGCGAGAGACTCCTTTACATCCGATTTAGGTAGGTACCTACTTGTTTTCTTAAAATCTGGTTTATCTCGTTTACGTGGTTCAGCGCAAAGGTCCCTTGATCTCCATGAGTTTTGATGCTCAACTCCATGTCATGACCGCGAGTAGCCAATTCTTCGAACGATTCGGTGAATACCTTTCAAGATGTATTGAAGACTCCATCGCATCCCTTGAACGCACATCTCAATAGCGGACTTTTCCACCTAATCGATCTCGCAATCCAAGCTCAAACTCCTCCAACGATTGATGTAATCGACGACAGGCTCGCTTTCTTCCCACAGGCGTGACTTAACTCCAACATACTTACGGTTCTTCGGTGCCTAGAAGCGGTTTAGGTTCTGTTTCAAGTTGATTCCACTGTCAATCGATCCAGAGCCAAGTCGGTATACCAGCCAAACGCGTTTCCCTTGAGAGATCTAATGAACTGTTTGACTAAGAGATCACCTTCTCTCGCATTGCCGCATGTTTCAACAAAAATGAGCAACATGTTGCTTAGGATTACCTTTACCGAAATCATTGTTGTTTTTGAGGGTTTGATAGCCCAGTGCATTTTCAAATTGTCAATCCTCCTTGAATACGGCTTTGAATATGCGAAGGAAGACTTTGAACTTCCTTCATACTTATCCTTTATCGTCCCTTCGATGAAATTCTCGAGTTCATCAATAGGAATGAGTCCGTCTGACGAAACATGAACGGTCCTTTGTTGTTTGACGCTTCATCCGCCAACGTATTTTGATTGATTTTCAGAACTTTGATGGTTCTCGGGATTGCTTGATCCCCTCCCCTTGCTTGAAGGAAACACCTTTGTTTGCTTCTTCGACACGCTTTTGCGTAGTTTGACCGACTCACCATTGTTACTTAGTAACTGGTTGATGATGCGATCTTGCTTTTTTGCCGCATCGCAAGGCCTTCCACCAACTTTGTTAGGTTTGTCAATTGTTCTTCTATGGTTGACGCGCCCGCCATCATCAGGCGGCATGACAGAGGTATTTGCGGAGGTATCTTCGCGGTCATCATCGCCGCTCATTTGATCTTCTTGGGCCAAGATCTATGGAATCCGCAAATGACTCTTCATCTTCTCGATTCTTCCTTGTTTGCAACCGGACTTATTCTCCAGGATTGCAAGCGTCTTTCGAAACCATTCCTCTTACGCCTTTAGGGTTGATCCCGTTGAAGCATCAAAACAAGGATTACCGTAATTTTTGGAAGTGTCGCCAATCGATCTTTTTCTAAATCAACGAACATTCTTCCGCTTCGTGTGGTAGGACCAACGTAAGTTTCAACGCCGCGATCCATCAACGCTGGCGCAACGACGTTGCTTGAATCACCTTTGTTGACATTGTCGCCCTTGGACTCCATTTCAACGGTATTCGACGGAAATGAGATGAACGGTAGAGATGGTCCCACCGGGCGTGCCAAATTTGTAGACAATAATTTCTTTTTTTTTCCTTTAGAAATCGAATTACAAGAAATAATAATAATTGAATACAACAGATTTATACAATAAATGAGATTTTGGGTCCAATCTCATGGATCCGTTGATTCTATCCGCTGGATCCGAGAGGCGTTTTGGGCTTGTCTCGATCCAATGAATTTGTTTTCTTCCAGGGGCGTTTTGGGGATCTCGGAATGGGATTCGATCTCGAGGGCTTTTGGGCTTGATCTCGATTTATCGAACAATTTGATTTCTTCTTCCGATGGGCTTTAGGACTTTGTCTCGGAACGGATTCAGAGGAAGGGGGCCGACTTGGACAGAGGTTGGACCTTCGAATATCTCTCAATTTCTCGCCTGGGGGTGTGAAGAGAGTGGTGTGTGTGTAACATTTCTTGGAGGGGGGCCCTCTTTTATATGGAGTGAGTGATGGCCAATGGCTATGATGTCCACGTGTCACTCATCTAAGAGGTGAATCTTTTAATATCAAAATATATAAAATATAAATATAAATATTTATTTATAATATATAAATAATATTTTATTTTATATTTAAAAATAAAAAATTTTTTTTTTTTTCTACAATCTTTTTTTTAAAAAAAAAAAAAAAAAAAAAATAAAATAAAAAAAAAAATAAATTAATAGAAAAAATAAAAAAAAAAAAAAAAAAAAAAAAAAAGAAGAGGAGAAGAAAAAAAATAATTGAACCTTCTGGTTGCAAACCCCGACACGTGCGGTCTCTGCCGGACTCTTCTTTGTCGGCCCCTCCTTCTTCTGCTCTTCCTTCTCCGGCCAATTAACACATCTCCGGCACTTTTGTTTAAAGGAAACCAAAGTTCAGCACTTTTTTTAAACCTACCTGATACGGACCCTAATCGACTGGAATAATCTTTAAAAAGTGTGTCACAACAGTCCGGCGGTTGAATTGTACGAAAATAAGAGATGCCTCCGAAACAGCAATCGAAAGTCGACTTAGCCAAGAAGCAGAAGGTAGTCGAGGACAAGACCTTCGGTCTCAAGAACAAAAATAAGTCCAAGAATGTTCAGAAATACGTCCAGTCTCTCAAGCAGTCCGTCCAGCCAAAAACTGACCCCAAGAAAGATGCCAAGGTTATCTCCCTGAATACGTACCTGTTTATGTATCTTTATATTAGCGTGTTGATGATTGGTAATTTACTATTAATTGTCTGTTTGCAAAATTAATAATAATGCAGAAAAAGAAGGAAGATGAGAAAGCGAAAGAGAAAGAGCTGAATGAATTGTTTAAAGTCGCCGTCAGTCAGCCCAAAGTTCCAGTTGGTAATTGTTCATTTTCATTTTGTTTTTCTTCTGCAGATAGAGAATTTGTTATGTGGCACTTAAAAGTTGATTTTTGGATGATTATGGTCTCTAGGGACCTAGCTTAGTAGCATCTTTATGTTAATGTTTGTTTTCAGGGGTTGATCCAAAGTCCATATTGTGTGAGTTTTTTAAGGTGGGGCAGTGTGCGAAGGGCTTCAAATGCAAATTCTCACATGATTTGAATGTGCAGAGGAAAGGAGAGAAGATTGATATCTACAGTGACAAGCGTGATGAAGGTCATTTACATGAAATTCTCAACTTTGATCTTTAATATAGTAATATATGTAGTAATATATACTTCTTTGTGTCTAATTTTCATCAATTGTGACTTTTCTTTGGATATAAAGAGGAAGGAAAAGAAACGATGGAGGACTGGGATCAAGAGATGCTGGAGAAGGTTGTACAGTCAAAGAGTAACGAGTATAATAAGAATAAACCAACTGATATAGTAAGTTTTCAGCTTTTTGCTTCATTGTCATTTATCTTTTTTTTAGGGTGACCTGAAGCACATTGTTCCAGAGAGGTTGTTCAGTCAAGGTATAATAAGAATATACCAACTGATATAGTAATTTTTCAGCTTTTTGTATTATTGACAATACTTTTTGGGTGACTTGAAGCTCATTGTTTCAGAGAAGGCATGGCTCTTGTAACCTTAGCTTACTAAATTTGGAATGTTATGCTTGGGTAGTTTTGCATTTTTATGCCCGCTGGAGTTGTTTTTTCTTGGAAGGAACAAAAAAACAAAAACTTTTCTCGATTTATATCATTCTGCTTTTGATAAATATATTACCTAATTAAAACATAATTAATTACCCATGGAAAGGATGAGAGAAGGTGTAGTGCTATTGCTTATTGCACATAACACATGGTTCTCTCTTCTTCGGTTTCTTTCTTATGCAAGTATGTCTATTCACTGATATATCTTATACGCATACAAACTATCTGTAGGTATGCAAATACTTTCTAGATGCAGTGGAGAAGAAGCAATATGGATGGTTTTGGGTTTGTCCAAATGGAGGTAAAGATTGCCACTACAGGCATGCACTTCCTCCTGGATATGTTCTAAAATCACAGATGAAGGCTCTGATTGAAGAGGAAACTGAAAAGATTTCTATCGAGGAAGAGATTGAAAATCAGGTAACTCTTTAAGGTGACATAAAGCCTCTTATGTAATTATGTAATTCACCATTGTTGAAACCTTTGCAATTTGGGCGACAATCTTTTGTACTTAATGAAAGATTTGCACTGTGTCTCTAGCGTGCAAAAGTAACTACTACCACACCTATGACTCCTGAGTTGTTCATGCAATGGAAAATGAAAAAGATTGAAGAAAGGGACGCTGGCTTGGCTGCAGAGAGGGCAGATAGGGCTAAAAATGATCGTATGAGGTATCATCATTTTCTTTCCCTCTTGTTCTCAAATCCTTTTCACTCTTTATAGACACAGGGCATCCTATAACGATTGTAATATTTATTTCCTTTCCCATTGCAGTGGCCGTGAGTTGTTCCTTTCAGATTCTAGCTTATTTGTGGATGATGTTGAGGCCTATGACCAGTACCAAAGAGAAGAACAATCAGATAATCGGCGACAGGTACTTTTTTAAACGTTGAATAACTTAACTGTTGGCTGAAAACTACATATAGATCTATTGTACATGCCATGTACTCCTGGGGCGTTTCTGGTCTTCATTTATCTTTAAAATTGGTGGTTGGGGGTGGAGTTAATTAAGGAAGAAAATTATGTAACCTTAGTGGCTAGTTTTGGAGTTTAAGTTGGATAGAAAGTTTTCTATACTTCGATGCCTTCATTTTGTTTTCTCTTTTTTCCTCCATTAAAAAAAAAACAAAAACAAAATAAAACAGTGAAATCTTCTTCCTTTTCATCTCTATTTCTTTTCCCTTCTTTTCATTTCTTTTCTAGTTGTAAAGGATATGTACCCCAAGAATACCTTTAAAGAACTTGGCTCTAAATTACATTAAATTGCTTGAATGTCAATCTCGGGTGACATTTGCACATACTGAATTGCAAGAATGATCCCAAGGAATCATATGGAAACTCTTGATCAATAGGTTCAATCTGGTATGAAGGAGGTTCATGTAGATAGTCCTCTTGCTAGATGTCCCCTTAGATTGAGTGCATCTTCGTGTTTGTATATTAATAAAAGAAAGAATTGGCAGGTCTAAATTATAGAAACAAAGAATGTTGCAGTTATGTTTGATACTCTGACCTTGTGGAAATATTATAGAATTCTCCAAGAGAGTGAATACAAGATCACAATTGGATACAAGGTAATTATATCATTTAGTCTATGAGAGCTTAAGGTATAAAGTTGTTCTCTATTTGGTAATTGCAATTGCAATTGCAATTGGGAAGGGAATAGAACAATGGTATGGGTCTTTTTGCAAGAAAGTGGAGAACTGATCTTTATGCACCTATTTTTCACTGAGCTCTTGGTGTCCTGTAGAAATGCAATATGGTGTTATCTGCATGGCTCTGAAATTGAAGATATCAGAGTAAAGGATTGAGAAATATTTGCTTCTGCTTTCCTCTTTTTTATGTGTTCTCTCATGCAGTTGGTACTTGGAACCTTATGGGGTCTTAGTTGCTCAATGTTATATTTTACTTTTCTGCAGGAGGATAAGGATTATAAAACTGAGGCAGATGGGCCAAGTTCTTCAGTTAATCATGATGCTGATGATGTTGATGTTGATGTTGATGTTGATGACAACGATGATGATCTAGATGTGGACGAGTTAAATGAACTTGAAGCAAGCTTATCAAGAACATCATTGCAAATCAAGGAACCAAAAGACGACGTGTAATTTTTTGTGATAGGCAATCTATTCTATCGAAAAATTTTGACTTCATCTTGTTGCAGTCTCTCAAGTGGTGGTAATTGATGATGACAATGCCTATTCTCCGATGTCAGTCTAGATGAGGCTAGGTTTATGATGATGCTATTGATTCCTCCATCAGGGTAGAAGAAAAGCTTTATTCTATTGTTAGGTGAGGTAAGAGGCTTCACCCTGTGGAATCAATTTTTTTTGTCTATTAATATTTAGGTTATCATTGGATTGCACACCCCTGTTATTGTGAACCGGGTAATTTTATACCCCCTTGCACATTGAGCTTTGTGGAAAAGAGAACTTATTTGATCTCTCAAGCAATAAACTTTTCATTAATTCTATTTCAGTGCCATATGAGGGGTGTTGTACACCTCATCTGATTCCAGCCAATCACAGTATCCGAACTTGGAGACAAGACGACCAGCATTTTGTCTCCACCATTATTGTTCAAAATTTGAGTTGGAAGAAACTTTTGAGAAATTTCTTCTCTCCTGGGACGAACGGATTAAAATTAAAAAGAGTGTCTTGTCTACTGGCTCAAATTTCCATTTTTAAAAATTCATCTTTTTAAGAATTTGTCTTAAGTGAGCTTTTTATTTTTACCTGGAGATCTTTTGAACAACAAATTTGATAATTGAAATTTTAGTTAGACGAGAAGCTGGAAGATCCACCTATAAAGTTAAGAGCTTTGATTCCTCGATATCTAAGATACTGTGCTGACAAATTACAGTATCTAAGATATCTCCTTTTTTGTTCTCTCTACAATTTCTGCTTTCCTATGGATATTTTGGGTCTTTGTAATCTACTGATTTTAGGTTGTGAATAAGATTTGGAAAGATCATAATCATTGCTGCACACGTGAATTATTGATAGATTTCTTTTAAGTTTTATACTGTGCTGACAAATTATAGACCTTATGGCCCTACTTCGTCAGTGTCCTGCGTGTAATTTGGCCAGCACAAACGTACTTGCAACTATTTAAATGCCACTTCTGGTCTGCTGGTTCCTCTATTGTGTCAACATTTCAACCAGTAAATTTTGCCTACTGGAGCACAAGAACCACAGTTTGAAATAACTTGTTTAGACAGATGAACTATTTGAATCTCTTATTTCTGATTATTAGAGAAGAGGAAGCAGAAATGCAGAATATATATATATATATATAAATGTTAATACAAAGCTACTTGAACTTTGTAGTAAGTAGTAACAGCTGCCCTCTTCATTGGATCTCATATATCTAAGATGCTGAATGCCAGGTTTGTCTATGACTATCCACCAAATGGGATCTTAACAGTGTGCATTATTCAAACTATGATGGTGCTAGGGGAGGGAGTTAAGCTTACTTAGCTAAAAACCTGCTTTACTTCTCTTTCTTGTCAGTCTTTCGGTTCATCTTCTGCGCCACTGTGCTCACAAGATTTACAATATGATTGAAGATTCTAGCTTTAACCTGTCCTCTTTTTGGAGGGAGCTTAACTTTCTTTATCTTCCGGGTTGTGTCAGCTTCATCAATGGTGGCCATTGCCAGTCAACTTAAGCTAAAACAGATGAGAAGTCATATAAAGTTTATACAATGAGAAAGAATAAAGATAAGCAGCACAAATCTTCACAATGGTCCAAAAGTGTGCATGCATTAAAAAAAATAATAACATTTAAATTCTGAAATTTAAAAGTTCAGAAATAGTAAAAACATATTATTACCTCCTAGAGGTCAAGGGAACAAGATAAGTAACGAGTAAAAATAAGCCACTGACACAGACACTGTAACAAGCAGGTGTAGATTAAAAAAATGGCCAAACAAATTATGCTTTTTGAGTTGCTTGAAACTTGTCATTCATCTATCTATATGTAGTTCATACTTAAAGGATACCTGAGAAATTTTCTCCTTTGACTTGAAAGTGGCAAAGGATCCAGATGAATAATGAGACAAGCATTGCATGAGAACAGATATCTATTTATAAGTAACTATTCTGATTACTTGTTATGGGTTATGGATGACTCCAAGGTACCCCACCACAATCTTTTGCCCTAAAGTTGCACAGAAGCTTGTCATGAACATGTTTCTGAAACAAATAAAGCAAGAGAAAACATAAGTCAATGGTGACCAAAGCCTGTCTTGCTCTTTAGCTAGCCAGCTCATCTTATAATGACATGAAATAGTTGTTTATTCTTCGTTTGCTAGTTCCTGCAAGCCATAGAAGAGTAAATGATCAGGAATTCAAAGACCACAGTAGTTAAAAGGGCAGACAAACATTAATCATTGTACCACTCTAACATACTAAAACATCATTGTCCTAAAAGGACAAGGAAAAGGAAAACGTGCAGATACTTCTTCATGAACAGCTTCAACTTATCCTCATCAAAGCACTCACTGCTTTCCTTTGCAACAATCACAAACATCCTTCTCATGGAAAAAGACAGGAAAATGCGCAGACCAAACAATCCCAAATCACAGTACAATAGAATGGAGCATCAATGAAGCACCTCTTTGTAGAAAAAGAGAATATAATTCAGGAGAGAAGAAAGAAATTAAAGGGAATGACTTTCACTTCTTGTACTGAATGAAGAAATAACAAACCAACAAGAACCTCAGTAGGAAAATATTCACAAAATGTTCAGCCTGTAAAGTGTATATCTGTTACTAATGTACAGAAAGATTCTGGCAAAAGGTGCAGCAATTTAGATGAATTCTTAATTCAATCAGAAAAGGGGAGTGGGAGACAACTTCCATTTTTTCTAGTGACAGTATGCATCTATGTATCAAGCATGTACTATGATCAATGCAAATGCAACCATAAACTGCAATGGCATCAGAATATTTATTTTCATCATAAAACAGAAATAAGAATAATGGATCAACACCACTTTTTACTTACAGAAGTTGCTGCATCAACTTACAGCTTACAAATTCCCTTTCCTAAGTATATGTCCTTAAAAGAAGGGTTATAAACATTTAATGCTCATTATTCTCCAGAAAAAAACAATCAAAGTGCAATTCATTCACTTCACAGGAAAGAGAATGGTGTAGACCAAAAGAAACGTGACAATAACAATGGCCACAGCAAGAGTGAACCTAGGACTGGTCCATAACATAAGATTTGACTTCTCTGTTCTTTTAATGGGATCAACCTCCTCTGAAAGTGGGTAGTCTGAACGCCTTGGATTCCAGGTCACATACTTGTCTGGGGAAAACTGTGAAAACAGGGTTTTCTTCCCTTGCTTCCTGAAACTTGTCCAAGCCTTGTCCCAGTCAGTTGAGAATTTTTCACCTGAGATAGTGAAATAGGTACTTAAAATCAGATAGCATATACTAAACAAATACAAATTTCTACGAAAAGAAAAAGAGCATAGACCTCATTCTCCTAAGAAGCCATCTCATCTAGAAAATCAGAAGTTAGAGTGATTCTTCTTTAGATAAGCAACAAGTTTATATTTCTAGATATAGAAAATAAACTAGTTGATTAAGAGTATTGCTGAGGAATTAATTAAAAAGCAAGCAGAATCTCTTTCCTATTATATTTTGAGAACAACCTGATCTTTTTTCCTCTCCATTTGAAATGCTCTCTCTTTCTTCTTTTGCTTCTGTTCTTCTGTAGTGGTGCATTTTCCAGCATTGACAGTTGAATAACCCTCTTTTACATATCTTATTTTCATCTTGTCAGGCTTACTAATTGCCACCATGCATTCGCACTAGTTCAATTTAAGAAATATATACTCATATTTAGATTTTCCTCTCTCACCTCTAGAACAATAACAGTACATTCAAACTGGGTATTTTGTCTTTTCAAGAGAATTTGCAAATTCTCCGCTCAAATTACTGATCGTATGGAAAACCCTGAAACTGAAACCAAGCCTTTACTACGACTAACCTATTCTCAGAACCAGATGGTTAAATTCTTCTGCTTATCAAGACTCCAATAAAAAATTATCGCTTCGAAATCGAAATAATAATAGTATGAAAAATAAATCCCCGATGGATGGAATTTAATATCCTGAGCAATTAACGTAGAAGAAAGATGGATTACTACCGTTGCTGTCGTCGCCATTTTTCTGTGGTTGCCTTTTAGAGTCTTTCCTGGAACAAGATGGTCTGAAAGCTTTACTGTTTCTTGAACTTGGGCATATGGTGTATGACGAAATGCTTCCGATCCCAAATCGAATATCCATTGGTAGCTTCCTCTCAGTGTCAGTACTCTCAAATTCTGTTCCGACTCCGAAAATTGGACCTGAGTGACCACCGAACACTGCACCCTTTCTTAGCTTCTTTTTTCACAGTTTATTCTTGAGGTCTAAAAATAATTTCTTCAGATTACTTGTACGTCTTAAACATATGTTTGTTTTACTAACTACATTTTTTTTTCTTTATCGTACGGGTGTTTTGAGTGTGTCTCGTTATTGATAGTGACACTTTCAAGTCATTTCACGTCTAAACTAATCATTGTCACTGGTTTTGTAGGCACCTCGATTGGGTGAGGCAGGGGAGCCAGAAAGATTTAATATTTTTTTATACCCCAATCGAAATTTTGATCATTAGTTAACAGAGGAAGAGCCTCTACCACTCCACCACATACCTCTGATTGTTTTTCTAAGTAGTTTATAGGTACTAATTCTTTTACCATTTATATAAATATATATATACTTATATATATATATATAATAAGTAAAACGATATTTTTCCTTCTCACATTAAATATGTTTCACTTGTTTAAAATATAAAACATTTTAAATCTTTAGTTAATAACCCATCAATCATCTTTTATAAGTCCAAAAACTTGAGGCCCAAGCTACCTCCTGTAAAAGACCCAGTCAATATTGGCTTTGGAAAGCTCTTCATGCTCACAGTTATTTTTTATTATTAATATTCATAATATATTTTTTTAATTTATCAAATTAAGAACTTACTTATAATTGGAATCTATCCAAATTTTGTCCTCATTCGAGCGCTCACGTTGAGTGTAACCAATTTTTTGTTAAATCATCTGATATTTTACATTTTTCCATGTTTACACCCGTAAAGTCATCCAATTTTTATTTAATATTTTGTAACATTCATTATGTATTTTTTTATTTTATCAAATTAATAACTTACATATAATTGAAATGTATCCAAAATATCTTATCATAAAAAAAATATATAAATATATATATTGGTCGAAACAAAAGAGCCCATATTTTTCCACCTATCAATTTGTCTACAGCTGGGTATCCGTCGGCTGAAGCAAATTGTTGGCCCAAACCTTTAATGGCTCACCCTACCCCAAACTCGCCGTGGCTACAAATGGCTCGGGCAAGAAAAGAAAAAAGCTGACAACTTTGAGTGGATGACGTAGTTGCCACGTGTCATCAGATCCCTTGATACGTTTGTATCGTACAATAAAAACCGTTAAGCCCCATTATCCACCACCACATGAAATTATATCCATTTTTCTTTTTACTTTATTTTTCCAGAAGTAGGATCATTCCCAATCCAACGGTTAATAATTATTTTTGCCGTCGCGCAAAATTTGATGTCATCTTTTAATATGACTTGCATCATTCATTTTTTTTTTTTTACCCACTTGGGGCACCCGGTGTCTCCACCGGCCCGCGGATCGCTCGCATAGTTCAACTCTTACTCGAGGGTTAGAGCATAACTCAAAGCTTTTAACATGACGCTAACCACCTCAGGGGATTCGAAACCTCGATCATCCGCCCTGGAGGAAACATTAGGAGTCCGCTTACCAACTCTCTCCAAGTTACTGTGTTGACTTACATAATTACATGAGACGGAAGAATTTGGATTTTTCTTTTTTTTTTAATATAGAACTCTTTATTAAAAAAATAAATATTCATCCCACATCATAAGTGATATGACTGTGTAATAATATATAAGAATGAGTAAGTACTCATAGTCAACTCAAAGTATTCTTTTGATGTTGTAAGAACAACACCATGTAATTGATCGTAAGGCTTGTTAAGCTAATAATTACTACACGAACCTGTAGATTCGACAATTATAATTTTTCTTGTTTAATTTATTATTCAACCATACTTGATAAATAATTAAATTTTTTTTTTTTTTATAAACATAATTAAATTTTTTTTTTTATTTTTTTTTAGAGTATAGTAATTTTTTTTTTTATACATTTAAGCATTTCCTTATTGATTGAGATTAGATGGAAAAAGGAGTATCTAACATTGTAATCATTAACTAAATTTTGTTAGGGTCTGATTTATGTTAAAAATAAATTATGTTTTTAATATATAAAATAACAAGTAAATTAGGTTTTTTTTTTTTTTTTTTTTTGTAAATAATTAGGTTTGTTATATATATATATATATAAAAAAATTGTAATATTTGTGAACAATAAATTTTTCTTTTTAATTATTATTATCTGCAAAATAAATAATCGGAAATATATAAAAGTCACAAGATAATATATATTTTGATATTGAGCTCGAATCTTTATATTTCTCCGCCGATTCTTTTCTCGTCGGATCCGAAGGCCTTTTGGGCTTGTCTCGATCCAATTGATTTGATTTCTTCCGAGGGGCGTTTTGAGCTGGATCTCGGAATAGATTTGAACTTCGAGGGCCTTTGAGCTTGATCTCGAAGGGAGGATGCGCCAGAAACTATGGACGATCCCCGAAGGAAATCGTCGGAGTTTTTTTTCCTTCTCTCGCCACCACCGATTTTACATATGATTTCCACGTTCTTGAATGCTTATCTTGGTCTCTATTTATAGATGAAGAGAGTGATAATCAATGACTATTAGTTTGCCATGTGTCACTCATCCAAAAGAAAAATATCTTTCAATATCTTAAATATTTATTTAAATATATAAATAAAATTTCAATGTCTATAATATTACATAAAGATATTTTTTATTCATCCTCAATAAAAACAAAAAATTTGAATTTATATTTGAGAAAAATAATACTACTGCCTTTTATTTTGGAAAGGGGGGGACAAAAAAAAGAAGGTGGTACCATACGCCACGACAACGTAGGACCATAAACTAGTGGATAACAAGGATGTCCATGTATCATCAACAAATCACAACTGGGCCCACCATTTTTTGCCCTTTCAATTCCCGATTCCTCGCCTACTCCTATTTCATCGGCGGCGCTACTTACATTCAGCTGCACGGTAATATACCGCACGACGATTTCACAAACTCCCCCTATTTTTGTTATTATTTATCTTTTTTACAACTTTTAATTTCTACTGAAAATTTTTTCCTTTTCACTTTTTAATTTTTTTTTATGCAAAGAATTATTTCATATGCATATGATTAGGAACGATTTTAGAGCAGCATGACAAGTAAGATTAGATTATAATGGATGTCTGTAATATTTTCAATTTTGACAGTTTAATAATTAAATCAAATCAATAAATATTAAATGAATCTATTAAAATATTCAGAGATTTTTAATGTACCGAGAATTCATAAATACTTTATAATTTAATCTCATACAATAAGAATATTATGAATAATCAAAGTGTGTTTAGCATAGGTTATCGGATAGTTACAAAAATATTAGATAATGAGAACGATACATCTAAAAAAGTGATACACAGTTCATCAGCTGACATTCGGATTATATGTAAGTTTTTTTTAATCATATATTTAAATCAAAAGAGTAACAAGTCTAATGACAATACATGTCACTTACATGACTTTTTTAGTTCATACTCGGGATTTTTAAGATTTAGGATCCAGGTGGACCTATCTTATACGATATTACATACTCTACAAAAACTGCCGGCAAATAAGTCAATTGGGTAGTTTTTAAAATACCATGTAATACTGTTAAATTGTTTTTAATGCTAAAAATTTCCGGAAAGAAAAAGTGAAGTAATTTTTTGGTTCCGCGCCATTCTTTTGAGAGTCACACAGATAGTGGAGTAGTTGTATAAGCCAAGCCGATTAATCGGCAAGTAGAAAAAGCAGAATAGCAATAGGCAATTGACAAGTGGAACGATTAATTGACCGGCCTTAAATCGCTAAAATCAGCGCACCTTGGGCTTTCACATCCACCTAAACCAAGCAAAACAGAGTCTCTCATCTTTATCTCTCTCTGTCTCGTCTCGTCTCTGATGAATAATACCAGACTACAGCGATGACTTCTTCCAACTCTCAGTCCATACCAAATTCCTCCGCCCCCAACAACGACGCCTCCGCCACCCGGTTCAGGTTCAGCCTCTGGTTCGGGCAAGAAGGTCCGTAAGCCCTATACCATCACCAAGTCGCGTGAGAGCTGGACAGAAGAAGAACACGACAAGTTTCTCGAAGCCCTTCAACTGTTAAGTCTTTAAAAAGGCGAACATTTTTCGCTGTATTTCTTGTATTCCTAGTCACCAATCGTCGGTGTAGACTTTCGCGTGTTATATAGAAGTCGTTAATTGTGGGTTTTTCAATTTTTTGTCTCCGCAAATTGGACGGAATGATTGGAGTCATTTTCTGAAATTTCCTTGATTTTATGTTTTGTTCAGATTCGACCGTGATTGGAAGAAAATTGAAGATTTTGTTGGCTCAAAGACTGTAATTCAGGTCTAACACTTCGTCTTTCTAGGATAGTTTTATCTCCTTTTGCTATTCCTTTCTGCTCATATTTTCTTGTGACTTTGTGGTTTACGACTGAAAATGTCAAGTTTAGGCAGTATAATTTGGACGTTTGCACAGCATCTTTGAAGGTGCTGAGTTTTATTTCATTTCTTATGTGAATCACTTGTAAATACAAATAAATGATTCCTGGATCCTTATATTGTTTGTTTGTCAGTGGATCAAACGTTGCACTTTGTTTCTCTTCTTTGGTCCACTTTTTTTAAACAAATAGCTAGGAATGTTCTTCCTCGTTCCATTTTGTAATGTGGTTATCCTAGGTTTCACTGTTGAAGTAGAAAATTGGGGCCTGGATTTCTTATTGTATATGCCAGTACATTAAGTGAAAATGGTATGCTCAAGCAATAACATATCCTGGTGAATTTTCCAGAAATATATTATAGAGCCATGCCCCAAATATATATATATATATATATATATATATATATATATATATATATATTTTGTGTCTGCAGAATTTTCAATTTTTGGCACAATTGTTTGCCTAAATGCATCTCATTTGTTATATTCTTTTCCCATCGACTTCTCAAAGATGTTTTACTAATTTCCTCTCTGTTGACTTTCTTTCCCTATAGTTTTAAGTATTTGTACAATCTACTGATATGTCACAACTGTAGATACGCAGTCATGCCCAGAAATACTTTCTAAAGGTCCAAAAGAATGGAACAATAGCCCATGTACCACCACCTCGCCCTAAGCGTAAAGCTGCTCATCCTTATCCTCAAAAGGCTCCTAAAAATGGTCTGTCTGCGCTGCTAAGATGATTTTTCACCTTTTATGTATCATAATATTCATTACATATTTGGAATTCTGACTTTCAATTTTCTGTACACTTATTCGCAGTTTTAGTTCCTATTCAAGCATCCATTGGTTATCCTTCTGCTGTAAACTCCCTTGCACCTGGATATCCTACATGGGATGATGCTTCCTTGGTTGTTAGTGCTCCAACAAGTGGAATGTTGCCATCCCAAGATGAGTACAACCTTCATGGAGCCGAAGGCATGCTTGCCCTTAAATATTTCATTAAAAATATTTTTTCTACTATAAATTTTTCCATAGAAGTTTCCTGCACTTGTTGTGACATAGCATTACTATTCAGATGATATTGGATCAAAGGGATCTACAAGGATTAGAAACAGCAACATTAGTGGTACTGAGAATTTGAGCAGAACGCTTCCAGCTTCTGAACTACAAAAACACGGCAAGCAGGGTTCTATTATTCATGGTAATCATTTATTATATTTCCTCAATTTTCAGCACATTTGCATTGTAATGCAAGAATTGCCTGCATGGGAATGGAAATTTTTGTAATTGTTCTACTTTCCTGGTCATATTTTTGCCATGAACTTGAGGCTGCCAGCTGTACCTTTTGTACATTTTAATGTTACAGCCTGCTGCAGCTTTGTACTTCTTAATATTCTAGTGTGAATCTCCGATAAAATAAATTAGATTAGTTTTCTTTTGCAAACATGAATGGTTTGTCCTTGTAAATCTTTTAGGGATACCAGACTTCTCAGAAGTTTATAGCTTCATTGGGAGTGTGTTTGATCCTGACACAAAGGATCACGTGCGAAAGCTCAAGGAAATGGACCCTATTAATTTTGAGACGGTGAGTTTGCAGAAACTTTTGCCTTTAATGCTATACTTGAGAAGTGGACAAACTGTGATCTTGCAATTTGCCTTTTGCATACCTGGTGATGCTATCTCTGAAACTTAGTATGTCAGATTTGCTTATGAGAGGTACTTGGACATCATATCCAATGTAAAAAATTTGTTTCTTTTAAAGCGAAACGAAACTGAAATACAATCCTGGAGGTTTTAAAAGTTATATCCAAAAAGCATTCTCTTTTTCTGGAATATGCATCTGGATATTATGGCCTTCTCCCTATTTCCCTTTCGTATTTTTCCTGCATACTTTTGTAAGTAATCTTTTATTTGTGTCCTTTTTTGGAGGAAGTTAGTGAATAAAATGTTGTTTCTTTTGACGGCCTCACGCTCTGTACCAGAAGTTGTTGGAACAAAGAAGACAAGGTCTGAAATGTTTAAGGGAGGAAAAGAAAACAGTTATAGGATTTGCGGGAATCAACAAAGAATTAAAATTTTAAGCAGAATGAAAAACCTAAAGAAAGTTGATAAATTAGGTAATAAATTCAACAAACAGAATTGGTAGTTGACAATTGAACAAATCTAAAAGTGATATTCATTACCTGGACAGTGATGTTTACCTCTTTTTTTCCCTTCCTATAATTGTACAAACTTTATTCTGGATGTTAATTACAATTTTACCTTTCTGGATGATGCAGGTTGTACTATTGATGAAAAATCTTACTATCAACTTGTCTAGCCCTGATTTTGAGCCAATTGTGAGTATCTTCCTGTCATGAATTGTAATTTCTCTTTTGTTTTCTCTTTAAGCTCTTCTGTCCTTTCAATGCTGATTTCAGATTGAGCACTATGAGTACTCTATATTATCAGGGAATGCTAATCCAATAATAAAAAATAAGACAATCTAGTTTAAATTCTGCAATTAACATCAATTCTAAATTGTTTAGCCTCTCTTGTTGAGCCTAAAGAAAACTCCATAGTATCACTACTTGACATCCAAAGTATTTTTAGCAGAATCTGCTTCATATGAAATGAAAACTATTTCACTCCCAGCTGCTGCTACTACTCAATACAAAGGAGTTTACAAGTCACTTGTTTAAGGCTGTAGGATATTCTCATTCATGTAAGTTTTCTATTCTAATAAAATACATTCGAGAAGCATTAACGCTTTATATGGGGACTGCCTTGATACCCGGAACCTTTTGCCTGTTTCCACTTTCAAACTACCCTTAAATTTTGAGAAGTTGAAGTTTTTGGATGTTTGTACTCGTTTTCCTTGTCAAGAAGTATTTTGTAAACTATGTTAAGGTAATTTTTCTGGTGCATTCTAGCTGATTGCTCCCAAGGATTTTTATTTTGTTTGTTAATTTATAATAATGACTTGTGTAATAAAATTGTGGTAGCCGTTTCTACTATGCTTTTTGTTAAATTTTTACTTTATGTGATCTCCTCTTTAAGTTAATTCAAATATTTTGTGCAGAGAGAGGTTTTGTCATCATATGATACCAGTATAAGAAGTGTAGGGGCAGGCAATATAAACTGTGAACTTCCTTGTTGAAATATCATCTGAGGTATAATAATGCAGAAAACTGTATTTGACGTACTGAGTATGGACTCTGAATCAATTAGTTTCTTCCTGGGATTCGGAGTTTACAGACAGAAATTTTATGGCCAAGAAACTAGAAAGGCCTAAATGAATATCCCGAGATTGAAGCTAATCTGGCAGCTGTAGAGAGGGCTCATTATGCAGGTTTAGAACTGAAATATCTGGCTAGAACCTTATTATTAACTTATCTCTTTGTATATTTTTATTCAAATCTCAATTTTGTTCAGCTTGATTTTAGTGTAACTCAGTATATATAGCTTTTGAGAACTAGATTTATGACTGTAGAATATGTAATTGCAATTATGGAAAGGAAATCTTGTATTTGTATTTCAGGCTTTAGCTGGCATTCTGCCCCTGTTTTTGCGATAATTGCAGAATGAAAATTGTAACATTTGGTTGACTATAAATTCTAAATCCATTGGAATTAGCTTTTATGTACATATTATTTAAGAAGTTAAATTGATTATTTTTGTTTCTGTTTATACGCTGTGCGAGCGCATGTAAGAGAGTCAGGTTAGGCTGTTTTGAGTTGAATTATGCGGGTGTTTCTCTCCAAATCTAGAATAGTGGTGATAGTTTTTTCACCTGTCTTAATTTTTTAATTTGGATTAGCTAAAATTGTAATGATTTTTGCTCGTGTAATTCATTTAAATCTGAATTAGTTTGGTGTAATATGAAATAGTCAAAATCGTGATAGTTTTTACACCGGTCTAAATTAAAGTCAGTGATTTTTTTTGCGGGTGCAATTCATTGAATTAGTTGGGTATAATCTGTCTAAATCTGGAATCGTGATTTTTTTTTAATGCAATCCACTTAAATTTGAATTAGTTGAGTGTAATCTGTCCATATAAAAAATCTTCAAAATCATGATGATTTTGGTTTTTTACATGAATTTCTAAATTTGAATTAGTTGAAATTGAGATATTTTTGTGCACCTAAATTTCAATTAGATACCAAATAGTCTAAAAAATCTAAACCTAATTGGAAAAGAAAATTGGCATTTTTAAAAAGGTGAAAATTAATTAAGAAATTATATATTATTGTAAAAATTTTCAAAAAATACAACATTTACAATAATATAGTTTTTTTTTTTTTTAAAAATTTAACTTTTATCACGTCTCGAATTCATGACCTCTCATAGCTATATCTTCTTGACAATAATATAATTGAAATTAAAATTTTAATATATAGATATAATAAATATTAACGGTGTAAATAAATAATATATATATATTTGTTGAGAAATATTATCTAGTATCTCAAACTCATGATCTTCGAGTTATAAGTGAAGGCGACTACCAATTGAGCTTTTATTTAAAAAAAAAATAAAATAATAATAATAATTTTAGAACCAAAACAATTATAATTAAATTTTAACGAAATATTATAGGGGGTTTTAGACCTAATTAGCTGTTTATTTAATTATTATTCTTTTAAACAAATATACCCCAAATTGCATTAAAAATCCTCAACAAGAAAAAAGAAATACTAACGACCCCGACGAGTTCTTCCTTGGACGGTGCTCCGGCCACCTCTTTTCTTCCTCTAAGGTATAACTGAAAATTGAACCCAACCTTGAAATTCGTTTTTATTTTGTCTTCCATATCCAATTCCAAGTTTCCGTATCCTCGATTATTCTTATTCAAGTCTCAGCCCCCGTCCTCTCTCTGCACCGTCGCAGGTTATCACCACCGCCGCGGTTCCAGTCATATTTCTTTTATTACCGCAAACTTCTGGCTCTCCTTCTAGTCATTCTCCAGCTGCTGAATAGGTCAGTTTTTTTTTTTTTTTTTTTTTTTTTTTTTTTTTTTTTAATAATACGTGTGGAAATCTTTGTTTTTTTCCCCTTAATTATTTTCCCCCTTTTTTACCGATTAAAAAATCGATCTTGCTCAATGCGACTGATTGTATTGAAGTAGATCCTTTTACTAAAGTTTGTACTTGAATAGATAAAGGCTCAAATCCTTCGTAGGAATTGCTCTGCGTTTTTTAATTTGGATGTTGCTCCTTATTTTTATGTAGAGATTGAGGTTTCAGAGTTTTTTCTTTTCAATAAGAGTGGTTACTTTTGGTTGCATAATATTTTTGTTGCTAATGATTCTTTTACAGAATTAACAATTTTTTAGAATTATCCTGCAAAACCCTCTGTATCTTATGTTTTATATTGACCAATGAATTAAAGTGCTTGCATTATTGTTCACGACCACTTGTGTAAAACTTCACATATGATTTACCTTTTTATGACAGTTCAACGTTGTTCTGTTTAAAAGGAATACTCTTTTTTGCTTAGTCATGGAAGTTAATATAACCTTACTTCATGGAGCAGGCATATTTGAACTGAAGATCTGTTGTATAAAATAGAAGTGTTTAACATAGGTTTGTATTGGAGCCTCTTGGTTCATTTGTTATAGTATGAATGCTCTATTTGTCTGATTGCTAGTCATTGGATGGGGAAATTGCTGTGAAATAAATTCTTGTGCTTGTACTCTTATGTTCCTTAATCCTTGTACTAAGACAGGAAAAAGAAAAGAAGATGGATTTTTACCTATAGAAAGGAACTTGTATGTTTGACCTTTTTATATGTTGATATGCTTGTTCTTATCAAACAAATAGCAGATGTTCATGATAGCATGGACTCTATAGAAATCTTCCTCTTTCTCCCGACTATGTTAGTATTTGGTTTTACTATCTCACTGGACACTATATTTTTGTCCTTTTTCTATTTCTCTCTTAAAAGATAAGCTTAAACTGGAAATATTTTTGCCCTTGAAGTTCTAGGAGCAGTACAGATTCTCTGGTAGTGTTTTCATGAGCATAACTTCTCTGATTTCCTTTTATAGGTTGTGCTTTTGTCTTTAACTTCTTCAATTTCTGTTAAGAGTTGGTATTGATACATCCTTTTACCCTCTTGAATGGTTCCTTTAGGTTCAAGGAAAGGAGTAAGTTAATCCAAAATGCTCCAGAATATTCAACATCAAGTTGTGCAGTCTCCAGCCAGACTAGGTTTGCCAACCCCTAATTCACCATCTATTCAAAATCCTACTCCTCCGAAGTTCTCCTCTCAAGCTCCACAATCTCAGCAGTCCCACCAACAGTCAACTTTATCCAGTGCGGTCCCCACCTCCTCAACACTTCTCCCACTTCTGCCCCCTCTGCCCAGAGCCCAATCTATTCTGATCCAAATGGCATCCCTTGCCTCAAGGCTCTTTGAAGTTTCACCCAACAGGTCTCATTGGGTTAGCGCCTTCCGTGGCTCTCTTCCTTCCTTCTTGTCTTCTCAAGTTCAATCGTTAACCCCAATTCCAGCTGACTCCTCTCCTTCTTCCTCAAAAGAAATTCTCTCACTCTTCACCAATCTTCAAACTCAACTTTTTGAAGCTGTTGCTGAGCTCCAAGAAATCCTTGATCTTCAAGATGCCAAGCAGAAACTATCACGAGAAATCCGGTCAAAAGATGCAGCAATTCATGCTTTTGCAAATAAACTGAAAGAAGCTGAGCATGTTCTTGACATCCTTGTAGATGATTACTCTGATTATCGCCGCCTAAAACGGTCCAAGGTTGAGGACTCTTCAGAGGATTCTTCAACAACCACTGTTGCGACTCAGCTGAATTTGGCTGACATATTATCATATGCCCATAAAATAAGCTACACTACTTTTGTACCACCCCAACATGGCGCTGAACAGGCTCCACAACGCGGGGCACTCCCTCCTGCTCCACAGGAGGAGCATATGCGTGCATCACAATTATACACCTATGCAGATCTTGATGTTGGTTTGCCCAAAACAGATGAGAGGAAGGAGAAAATAGTTGAACCATTAATTGAAACTCCTGCTATACACCCAACAGATCCCAATCTCTCTGCAGTGCAGGGTCGGGTTCCACCCAATATTGTGGTTCCATCAGGATGGAAACCAGGCATGCCTGTGGAGTTACCCAGTGATCTGCCCAGTCTTCTTCCTCCTCCTCCTCCTGGATGGAAACCTGGTGACCCAATTGCACTGCCTCCATTGGATTCTCTACAGATTCCTCCTAGGATTGAGGAGCAGCCAGGTAGACTTATTCCTCCAGCAGCTTTATCAAAGGCCCCCGAGCCAATACAGGTTCGGCATGTGCAGCTTGACATTGATGATGACGATAGTAGTGAATATAGCAGCGATGTTGGTAGCTCTGATAGCGAAGATTGACACAAAATTTCAGATGCTTAATTTTTGTACGAGTAGATGATGAATTATGATGAATTTATTCCATTTGGCAATTATTTTTTAAATAATTCGATTCTCCTTGTTTATACCTATACCTGGTTATTTAATTGGGCTTGCTCGGTAAATGTTCTCACATGCATCCTGAGAAACAGTTCAAGTTGGGTGGTAAATACAATCTAATGAAAGAAAATATCTAATATATTTAATTTCAATTTTTAAAATGTAAGGTTTTTTATTTTTTTTATTTTTAATGTTTCGCTAAATATAATGTATTTATATTATAAGGTTTATTGTAATATATATGTTATAGTATTTGATATACATGATTTCTCAAGGTGTGTAATGACTATGGTATGAGGTAAACTTTTAAATATACTAATTGTATATATTTTAATTTTATAAAATTTTCTATAGTATTTTTATTTGATTCAAAAATTCAAAATGATTTTTTATCTGTATATATAAGTATATATATAATGTTAAAACATTGTTGTATTTTCAACTTAACAATTAAAAAATTCACACCTCATATAAAACCCATGAAATAGAAGTAGAGCCCAACCCAAGTCACTAACAATAGCCCTAATTCTCTAGGCTACAGGTATATATTACTCTCCTTACTCTTTTAACATCTAAAAGTTTCTTCAACCAAAACCCTAATTTCCCTCAAACCCGCCTCCCCCTCCCCCCTTCCCCAAAAGAAATGGCCTCTGCCGCCCGCCCCCTCGTCTCCGTCCAGGTGCTGGAGAATGACATGGCCACCGACGGAGGATCCGCCACCAACTCTCTTCCTCTTCCGGATGTCATGAGGGCGGCGATTCGACCTGACATTGTGAACTACGTTCACTCGAACATTTCGAAGAACGCCCGTCAACCCTACGCTGTTTCTAAGAAGGCCGGTCACCAGACTTCTGCTGAGTCTTGGGGTACTGGACGTGCCGTCTCGCGTATCCCCCGTGTTCCTGGGGGTGGTACCCATCGTGCCGGTCAGGGTGCCTTCGGTAACATGTGTCGTGGTGGACGCATGTTTGCTCCTACCAAGATCTGGCGCCGTTGGCACCGGAAGATCCCAGTCAATCAGAAAAGGTACGCTGTTGTCTCAGCCATTGCTGCCTCTGCTGTTCCTGCTCTCGTGATGGCCAGAGGCCACCGTATTGAATCAGTGCCGGAGCTACCCTGTGTCGTTTCAGACTCTGCTGAGGGTATTGAGAAAACCAAGAATGCCCTCAAGGCTTTGAAGCAAATCGGTGCTTTTCCCGATGCTGAAAAGGCCAAGGATAGCCAAGGTATTCGTCCTGGTAAGGGTAAGATGCGTAATCGTAGATATATTTCCAGGAAGGGGCCTCTAGTCGTCTATGGTACCGAGGGTGCTAAACTCGTCAAGGCCTTCAGGAATATTCCAGGTGTAGAGGTGGCCCATGTGGATCGTCTGAATCTACTGAAACTGGCTCCAGGTGGTCATCTTGGTAGGTTTATCATCTGGACAAAGTCGGCGTTCGAGAAGCTTGATGAGATTTATGGTTCATTCACTGAGCCTTCCAAGAAGAAGAACGGTTATGTTTTGCCCAGGACGAAGATGGTTAATGCTGATTTGGCTAGAATTATCAATTCCGATGAAGTTCAATCGGTGGTAAGGCCTATCAAGAAGGATGTTAAGAGGGCACCAATGAAAAAGAACCCATTGAAGAACCTCAATGTGCTCCTGAAGTTAAACCCTTACGCAAAGACTGCCAGAAGGATGGCTCTATTGGCAGAAGCCCAGCGTGTCAAGTCCAAGAAGGAGAAACTTGCAAAGAAGAGAACACCTATCACCAAGGTATTGTGACTTTTTTCCCTTATTTTATTTTTCTTTTCTCAAATTTGTCTCATGTTATTCTGTATCAATTGTTAATCTATGCATATATATATATATATATGTATGCATATATATATGTATGTATGTATATATATATATATATTATTGTCGTGATAGCTTTTCTATTACTCGAAGCAGTTCAATATTGTTGTGTTCTAGTCATTTTCCTTTTATAATTTTCATTGATATAATACCTGTCTAATCTATTCTAAGTTTATGAAATCTTAATGTGAGAAGGAGATGCAGTTAAAAATAACCACGATTATCAAGTCTAATCTTTGTATTTATTTTTTTTAGTTTCAGCATAGCTATTACAACTAGAAATGCATGTGAGACTGCTTATAAGTTTTGATAATTGGCTGTTACTATTTACTATGTTGATTCTGGTGGATTAAAGTTGTAATTGGATTTATGTATGGCTTATTTCTGTAATTTCAATGTTATCCTGGAATTTTATTTCCTCTCTTTGATTGACTTGAAAGAATTTTATCATTCTGGTGCACTTTTATGTAAAATTTTGTGCATGTTGGATTTTAAACCAAGTTTTCATTTGATGAATTTATTTTAGGAGGAGGCATCTGCTATCAAATCTGCTGGAAAATCTTGGTACAAGACTATGATATCCGACAGTGACTACACGGAATTTGAGAATTTCTCAAAGTGGTTGGGGGTTGCTCAGTAACATCCTAGATAATTATTAGAAGGTCGTTTTTTATTTGATTTTTCCGCTACTGTTTTTTGTTGTTATTGAAACATTGATGAATGTTACTATAGATGGAGTCAGATTTTATGGATGGTTCTATAAATTTTGGTTTAAAGAGATTTCATATCAGTAATGTTATAATTGTAGTTTTCTTTTATTTTCTTTATCAACAAGTGCATTTTGTTATTTGCTTCTCTTCTGTTTGTTTTTGGATGTTCTTCCTGTGCAGCATGTTTTATGATCAAAGTTTCCATTGTTGCCATAGCTCATAAACTCCTAGGTATTCGTTTTAATATTCCAATTATAAATGTATTTGAAGAAATGAATTGCAAATAGAGATCATTCATATGAATCTTCTATTTGGTATTTTTATGAATTCTGTTATCTTTTCTGACTGTGGATGGGTGGAGGAGAACTATTTTTTATCATTTGATTCTCAGAAGTTTTTATTTAACTTTTTGCCTTGAACTCCCTTAATTGATGGTTCTATCTCTCCTTTAATTAATCCTAAAAAAAGAACTTACAGAGTAAAATGAAAAAGTCTTGTAAAGTTTCTCTCACACACCACGTTTTTTAATTTATTTATCTTATTCCAGTATATGTGGATTATTATTTCTTGATATTCAATCAAGAAATTAAAATGCTTAATATTTTACATATTTACTGAAATATTAGGCGGACCAAAAAGGGTCAATTTTGTCCCTCGAATAACTTCTTTTCTTACGGTACTGATCAGTGCGGCCTTATTCTAACTTGGGCTTGCAACTTGTTAAACATGCGGATGGATATCAACCTCACTTCAGCCCGTTTTCCCGTTTTGTAAACTCAAGTTTTGCTATTCGGCCCAATTAAACCTGAACTTAAGCTATGAATGTATGGCCTGTCAATAATGGGTCTAAAATTACCTTGATTTTATACGGATCAGGCCTCAATAAAATTTCAAGTGGGTCAAAGGATTAGGGCGGCCGGAGTGGGTTAAAGGATTACGGCTTTAAACTCCTCTCAATCGCAGTTGTGGGAGATCGAATCGTGGTTTCTCCTACCAAGCTCAATCTCATGCGCCAGTGAACCAACTAACTATTGGTATATTGAACTATAGTTTATTCTACCAAAAAAAAAAAAAAAAAAAAATTTATATTATAGAACTATTGTTGATATATTTTTCTTTAATTAAATTTTTTGTTTGACTATAATAATATCATTGTTTTACAAAATATCCTTAGAAGATGTAAATTATTAATATCTTCCTTAATTATTCAAACTCTTTAAAATAATCAACTTTCTTTGTTATTCTCTCTTCCCCTTCTTTCCTAGTACTATTATTATTTTTAATAACAAAAGAGTGAGTCGAAAGTTTAGGATGACCATATATTTTATAAACAAATAGTCCAAGATTTAGTAAGCAATGACGTCATCAATAGCACAAATATTGTACTATATTAATAATAATAATAATAATAATAATGGTCACTGGCACCATCACTATTGATAATAGTGAATTATTCTTAACATCTGCTACACATGATTGTTTCAGCTCAGAGGAAACAAATTTTAATTTTTTTTTTTTTTTTTTTAAAACTCCAAGATGATGAACACCATACATTATATATATATATATATATATATATATATATATTTATATATATATTAATTATTTCTTTAAGGTTAAGAAATTTCAAATATCAGTCCCAATTCAATGAATCTTTGAAATATTGTAATAAGCACTATAACTCTCTTTTATATTATTTATTTGCAAAACTTTTATTTGTAGATTTTGTGGAAGCACAATTCACCACTTGAATCTAGACCTTTTCTCCTTCTAACTTTGTTATATATGTATATATATATATATTTGTATCACATATTATTTGTCAAAAAAATTATTAAATAGCATGATAATATATTTTAAACTTGTGAAATGTATTTAAAATATAGCAAATGATTAATATATTATTAAGATGTCTATAAAATATTAATTAACAAGAACTATATTTAATAATGACTTACTAAATTATATATATTATCTCAGGTAAAATATATATATATACATATATATATATAGAATCTATAAAGAAATATAAAATGAGTATAAATATTTATTATTAATTTAAAAATTTTGTTTTCCCCATATAATTCTACATAAACATAGTCTATCCGTACCTGTTAACTCTTTTTCTATACATTATTAATCTCGGACTGCATATAGAGAAAAATTAAATTAATATACATTTATGTGGGAAAAAAAAACAAAAAAGAAAACAAGGCTCAAATGTAGACATTTCTAGTTTTTGGAGAAGTCATAGGTAATCTTGGTTGCCGACCAATAATAAACCAAAACATAAATTGAAAGCTATATAAAAAGTATCGATTTTCCTCATTGTATTTTTTTATTTTATTTTTTTATTAATTTTTTTTTTGGGTCTATACGGCTGCAGGTTTTTGTTGTTGTTGTTGTTTTTTTTTTTTGTTAATGAAAAAGGATACGGAGAATGTTATTTTTTTACACATAAATAAATAAATAAATAAAACAGTAATTGCGAAAACGATTGGAGCGCGTACTCACGCTCGGCGGCGCGTATTTGCACCGGAATTACATTTGGCGTCATCCAATATTCATGTTTTTTTTTTTTAACCGCGGTTCAAAAACTTTCAGTTGCGCTTGGGCTTCAATGTCTAGTCATTTTCCCTCCTTTTTTAAATTCGATGATTATTGTGTAGTCACCTCAAAGTCACTCCCCCCCTCACTTTTTTGGATTCTTATGTATCTTTTTATTATACAAATAAATTTGTGATCTTGTTTGTTTAAAAACTCTTTAAATAATTATTAAGTAAATTACAAAATTTCTAATTAATATCGTATTTTAAATTCATATTATATAGTAATAAAGTGGTAAACTTTTAAACTTAGTATAAAATATAATTCTTTCAAAGTTTATTTTAATTTATAAACTTTCATTTTGTAAAATATAACATGTAGAGCAAATTGTTTTTTATTTAAAAAAAGGGTTAAAAAGAAAAAATTAAAATTTCTCAAAGTTAGATCAAGTCTTTTTCCGCACTCTCGTGTTTCGACACGCGCCACAATTAAGTAGTTGTAAGTTCTTTTACCTTCATGATTTTTACGGAGCGCCTCGCTGCTAGTTTTTACCCCCCAGGCCCACCCCACCTTCACACAAAACACGTTAGCAAATCTCTCTCTTTGCATTGTTGTTTCATCCGGCTACTGAAACACGAACATAGATTTATATATATATATATAACATACTGTACAAAAGAAAATCGATTCTATTATTACCAGAAGCGCAAAAAACGTTGTTTTCTGCTCTCTTCCTCTGGAAACATCTCTCTCTACTAGGAATGGCTCCGAAGAGTTTCAGTTAAGCTAAGCCAGCCAGCTCGATGCGTCTTCGTCCTCTTCTCCATCCGTCCTGATTCTCAATCTCTGTTCATCGATCCATGTAACTGATCTCATTTTCATCGTAATCAACTACTATGTTTTTTTTTTTTTTTTTTTTGTTTTTTCTCTCCCTCTATATATGGACATACATCGTAACTGTATGTAGATATTCCTTTCTTATTCTCCATCACTAAACTACAGTGAATTGATTATTGTATACGCTTTTTGTTGGTTGCTTCAGTTTCACGGCTCCAATCTGTGTGTGTGTGTGAGGGAGAAGTTGAGAGAGAATTTGTGAATTGAAGAGATGTTTGACCTTAATCTTACGGTTTCTTCGGCGGAATCTATCTGTGATGGAGTTGATGCTACTTCCGACAAGTTTATGGAGTTTTCCGGTGGTCAAATGGAAAATTCAGGTACTTCGAATTCTTCTGTGGTCAACGTTGATAGTTCGAGTACTGCTGGCGATGAGGACTCTTGCTCTAACCATCGGTTTGATGGTTGTGAAATTAGTTTTAATATATTGAAAAGTTGTAGGGGAGAGAATGAGTGCGGAGAGAGCGAGAATCGGAGAGGTTCTCTGACGAAGGAGTTTTTCCCTGTCAATGCTGGACAGGAGACACTGGCGTCGTCTACTCTGGGGGAACGGTGTTTGGATCTTATGGGGAATACTGTTGGCTTTCCGGTCGAACAGATGATTATCGCGCAGCAGCACAGACAGCAGGTGAAGAAGAGTCGTAGAGGACCTAGGTCCCGGAGCTCTCAGTACCGTGGGGTCACTTTTTATCGGAGAACCGGAAGATGGGAATCGCACATCTGGTATCCATTTGCAACTTACAGCTTCATGTGTTTGATTGTTTCCCACATAAGAATCTCTTCAATGTAGGCTAGTTGAGCATGTTTGTTTTTCTTCTTTTTTGGGTAATTCAAACTGTTGGAATTAATCTGATTTTTAAATTGAGTTAGATACATATGCTATAGGATCGGCATATGCTTTAATTAGCTTTGTTATATTTGTTTTTTTATTATAGTCGAGCGTCTACTGATGATCGAGTATCTTCCTTGGTATTATGGTGATTACTACATGATTCTTAATGTGCTGGTTTCGTGAATTCGCAGGGATAATGGAAAGCAGGTTTATCTAGGTACGAGAATGTTTGTATTCTGAGTCTTTGTTCTGGCAGTTGTCATAGTATAATCCTCATTTGTCTAAGAAGTGGTGCTGACTGATTCTTTGTATTTGTGAATCCAATTGATAGGGGGATTTGACACTGCACATGCTGCTGCTAGGTAATAACGCTTGTTACCAATCCAATTTGTACTCTCATCGGAAGTTAGATTGCTTTCCTCGTCATATGATCGGATGTTTAGTTATAACGCTTGGTTAATTTTCCAGGGCATATGATCGTGCTGCAATTAAGTTCCGTGGACTTGATGCCGATATCAATTTTAATGTCAGCGACTATGAAGATGATTTTAAGCAGGTAGTTTTGTGTTCCTATTATTGTCTGGTTAATTCAATATTCTGATTGGTCATGTATTACCTACCTCTTAGTATGCGCAGATGAAGAACTTAACGAAGGAAGAGTTTGTGCACATACTTCGTCGGCAAAGCACAGGGTTCTCCCGAGGTAGTTCAAAGTATAGGGGTGTTACACTACATAAATGCGGGCGTTGGGAAGCTCGAATGGGCCAATTTCTTGGAAAGAAGTAAGTTATCTAAAAACTTTGCTTAATTTTCATATAAAATTATGAAAATATCTGGTGGTAAATGGTTGTGATTGAGTGACGTTATATAGCATTGCAGACTTTATAAGAGTAGAAAATTTTGTGTTCATGGTTTAGCGTACGATGTTTGCCGCAGGTATATTTATCTCGGATTGTTTGACAGCGAGATAGAAGCAGCAAGGTCCTATATCATAAGTTCATCTTTCTGTTCTTTGCTTGAATGGAATTGTTCTATAGTGCCCATGGAATTGAATCACTCGACTTTTGTAAATCAGGGCGTATGATAAGGCTGCCATTAGATGCAACGGGAAAGAGGCTGTCACCAACTTCAAGCGTAGCATCTATGAAGGAGACTTAATTTCTGAGACGGATAATAGTGGTAATGGCTTTCTAAATTTTCAACTTGTCATTTTTAATCATTCATCCTTGTTTGATTACCAAAGTTATTAATCCACGAAACCGTCTTTGCAGGCAGAAAACAAGATCTGGATCTAAATCTGGGGATTGCACTCCCTGATACTGTTGTTGTGGACAATGAGAAGATCAATATGGAAGGCATTGAGTTCCATTCAGGCTCGAATATTCTGTCTGAACACGGTGGAGCAAAGGTAACTTGAATTTTAGGTCTTCCATTTGTAAAAAGTAAAAATCGAGACACCTAAATCCTTTTAAATTACTAGTAATTGCAATTGTCTTCTACATGTGCAGAACTCCAGATCACCAACAGTGGGTACTCATTTGCCCCCTACCCATGAAAACGGGTCTGAGCAGTCTCATCCCTGGAATGGCCCCGGTTTCTTTCCCTTTCACAAGGTACTTCTTGGCCAATTTTCTTGCTTTGAGAATTTCTTTTGAGGAGCACTTGTGCAGTTTCCTTTTTTCTCCCTGCTGAATCTCATTTCTGTGCGATGATTACGGGGTGTGAGAGCTTATTTATTTAAGGATTTACCTCCTGTTTCTGTGTATTTTGATGCACGAGGGAGATTTTCAGTAGGGCATACTAAGAGCTGCCTGATAGTACTAGTGAAACTATTGGATCTATGTCCCAGTTTTCTTACGGTCATAGGGCGAGTAGTGAAATCTTGGTAGGTAGATCCCGTGATGCGGGCAGCACCTAAAGGGTCTTGATTAATAGTTGATCATTTTGTTTTATTGTTCTCATATAAGGACAGTACTTTTTACGCTTTGCATTTTAATCATTTCTTGTTGGGACTTTTTAACTTCATTCCTCCTAATAGACTTGGTCAAATTTCTTAATGGATAGTACTATGATTACTTTCCTTCTTGATTGATTCCCGCATTAGGTTAGCAAAGGACTTGAGCTGTAGCAAGTGGCCACTATCCTGAATTCGTTAGACAACCATGTTGGTGATTAGCTGCTTTACTTTTTTTATTTTATGAAATTCTAAAACAGTATTATTTCTTTGCTTGCGCAGGGAAAAGCAATAGGAAAGAGTATGGAAGTAATCTCCACCCCGAACTGGGCATGGCAAACAGAGCACCCTTATGGTGGGATTACCCCAGTGCCGCTCTTTCCTACTGCAGCATCATCACGATTCGTCAATACAACCAATACTACTTCCTCAGCTGCTGCTCATCATCAACCACTCTTTCCGACACCATCTTCTTCCCATCACATGAATCATTCAGCGCCATTCTTCAATATGGGCAATATACCAGCACATTATCACGGGTGCTGAAGTGACAAGCATGTGATCTTACACCGGACTTATTCTTCCGAGTCCTTATAACTACTGTTTGGCAAAGAAGATAGCAGTAGAGCGATGATTCCCCCCACTGTACAAGGAGTTTGCGTTCCCTGTATCCTGACTGAACAAAATCTAGATGAGTATATCAATCGATTAGCTAGAACATTATTATTTGTACTTATATTTTGATAATTGAACGTTTTCATTAAGAAGGTTCTCTTTGCATGACCCAGTAACTTATTTTTTTTAAGGGTGGTATTATGCACCTTAGAATAGTGGTAGAAATAAAGGATTGCTTGCTTTCATATGAAAATCAGATGCAAAAAGTTTTACACCTCATAACGCAACATTTAGAAAAAGTAAAAGGGGGGCGCGAAGAACAGCAGGAGATTAGCATTGTTCCAAGAAAAGAGTTCAGAGAACCGGGCTTGACCACGATCGACGTATATGTTTTCCATCCGTGATAAAGACCGATTTGTCGGTTTCCCCGAACGCCACATGTACCGTACTGAAGATGGGGTTGTACCTATAACCTCTGTATCCTACGATGCAGTATATATAGTTGACCCCGGAATCCTCGGCTTTGCATTTAAACTAGAGTCCTCAGTAAGTAAGCATGCCTGTGCGGCCACCATGAAAAAGAGGTTTGTCCGTATTTGAATTATTACTCATCAGTAGCTAAGCTAGTATCCGGGGTATGGCGTCGTTGCATAGTTGTGAATCCAGTATTTCTTTTCTTTTTGAGGTGGTAAAAGTATATTGCCCTTTGCTTACATCTTTGTCAACAATTACCCAGTCTGAAGGCCAATAATTAATCAGTTACAATTTCCTGGTCTCCTAGTTCTTGCCTCATGTTAATAATGGGCTAAAAGGTGTAGTAGGTTTTTAATTGATTGATGGGTCTAACTATTAAATGTTATCCTTCTGTACAGATATATGTTGCACTTGGAATGAGCTTGGCGTGGCATTGAAGTGAATGAGGTGTCGTTTTATGACATCTCAACCGGGTTATTTTATAGTACATATGATTTATAAGTATACTTAATTATATTTGTGGATAAATAATTCTTAAAAAAACAAAAAAAAATTCATATTTTTTTTTTTGGTAACATTTCTGGAACCTAGAGTTATTCCCAAAGAGATCATCAAGATTATGGTCAAACAGACCAGGAGGCATTCAGAGCAAGCTTGCAGGCAACAGGATTACCCTCTCTCTCTCTCTCGGTCTTCAGTACGAAAAGACCAGTCTTTGAATCCTTCTTTGTACATCTAAACTCAGTACTGAGTCACTCCTTTTTGTCTGAAGTATTCTCTTTTGTTTTTCTTCATTTTCATCCCTTACTCACCATTTGAAATTAAATTCTTAAGGTGCGAGTATAATTGAGTTAATTTTTATTTATTTAAATAATTTTTTTTCAGTAATCAAGTAATCTTTTAAAATCTCGATCAGTTATTCTCCTATGGGTATTGTAATATTTCAGGCTATTATGATTATGGCCTGTCCCTGTGACTGAAAAAAAAGGATTGACTTCTCCTCTTTCTTAAAGGTGGTTCCTTTCCTAACCCACGTTTCCCCAGAAAACAAAAAAAAAAAAAAAAAAAAAAAAAGAAAACTGGTTGGTTTATTCTCGGATTTGACCATTCACCAGCGCCCAATATAGCCTTGGCAGCAGCAGCAGACTGTCTTTCTCCACTCGCGCGGTAAATCTCACTCGTATACTCTACGACACCCACCAATGTTTATTCTCAAAATATGGCAAATTTTAAAATTTTTTCTAAAATATAGATTATTTTTTCACTATATTATTAAAATATGATACTTTTATTTTGACAAATAAAAATTTATTTATTTTTAATAAAATATTCAATAAAATATTTAAAATCTATTTTTTTTTAATTTATTTATAAATTTTAATTTTCTAATTTTCTAATAATAGTAATTTATAAACATTTTTTTTATAATTTTCATAATATAAATTATATTTATTATTTATTATTATACTTATATTATATTTATCAAAATGAGGTAAAAAATCAATTAAAATGATAATATATTATAATATTAAAATAATATTTTATGTATTTATGTAAAATATTATTTTTTTTGATTTATTTTAAAGTAATTTTAATTTAAAATTTATTTTTATATTCTTGAATTAAATAATTTAATAAATTTATATTATATATTGAAATAAAAAATTTTTTATTCAAAAAAAAATCTTTTTATTTACTACCATCACTCTCACAGCCGCCGGCGCTTGAGCTTTTCCATCTCTTCTTACATATATGTATATATATATATATATATATTATATATACGTGATTTTAATCTAACCTAATATCTATGTTATTAAAAAAAAATTTAAGTAAAATTCCGAGTTTAAAATCTTATATATAAATAAAATTAAAATATGTGTTGAAAAATTTTTTCATTAAATATATAAAATATTTTTTATGTCAATATATAATATAAATTTATTAAATTAATTAATTCAAAAATATAAAAATAAATTTTAAATTAAAATTACTTAAATATATAAATATAAGTAAAAAAAAATATTTACATAAATACATAAAATATTATTTTAATATTATAATATATTATCATTTCAATTGATTTTTACCTTATTTTGTTAAATATAATATAAATATAATAATAATTAATAATAAATTTAATCTATATTATGAAAACTATAAAAAAATGTTTATAAATTACTATTATTAAAAAATTAAAAAATTAAAATTTATTAGAAAAATAGACTTTAAATATTTTATTAAAAAAAATGCGTTTCTCTACTTTGCTAAAGTATGACTGAATATTTTATTAAAAAAAATAAGTCTCTACTTTGTTAAAGTAGAGGTATCATATTTTAGGAATATGGTGAAAAAATAACCATATTTTGAGAATCCCAAAATTTGAAATATTTTGGGAATAAACCCATAAATTTCAACTACATTTACTCCCTCAAATTTCAAATTTATCTAAAATATAATCAATATGTAATAATTATAAACAAATTTTAAAATATAATTACTATTTTTAATTTAAAGTTTACTATTGCTTTATAGAAATTCAAATATCATATTACATATTTTAACAGGAAAGCTGTCCATCAAAGTCTATGTATCATAATTTTAGAAAAAGAAAAGAAAAGAACAATTATGAGATTTAGAAGAGGAAAAGCGAGAGAAAAACAATGTTATATGAAGAGAGCCCATAATGGAAAGACACTGAAAACACAATAATGTCTCTAAGAAGGAATTACCGCATGGGGGTTGTCCTTTCTTCACAGTCCCGACCCCGACACAATTCAAACGAACAACGGTCTCTGCCGATTGATTAATTTTTAATTTTTTTTTATATTAAAAAAAAAAAAAACCTAACATCAGAGACGAAGAGAGCATTTGTTGACATTTGCAGCGTCGAGTCGAATAGTCATACCAACAATCAGCTTTTTAATTTATATAATCTTTATTTTTCCCCTCTTTTTGATCTTCTCCCACTTTTGCTGCAGTGATTAGTGAAAAGAGTCCAGTCCGCAGCGCAGCGCAGCGATTCTCACCAGTCACCACCAATTAGAGCTGCGCATTCATGATCTATCAGATCTTTGCCTCTCAAGCTTTTTTTTCCTGGAAATCCCCTCTTACCCTACCTCCCTTCTGCTACCGTACGCTGGTTTATCGTTTGCTTCAGGTTTCAGATTGCCAATCTACATTTTTGTTTAATTTTTAATAAGTGAATATTTCATTTTCTTTTTTAATGAATAAATTATAAATATATTTATGGGCCACTATTTTACTACTTTACTAGCTAAGGAATGGGCCCGTTCTGGTCCCTGTCTCCAGCAATTCTGTTTCAATGAATCTAAGTTATTTGGGCTTTTAAATGCCCAATTCATCTATTTCAAAAAAAAAATTATGAATATTTTTTTAACTATATATATATATATATATATATGCAAATTCAAAACCCTTAAATTATAAATTTTTGTATTTCATCCATTTTCTTTTTTTTTTGATTTCATTCCTATTTTATAAATTTTGGTCAATTTCATCCTTTCCGTTAATTTTTTTGGTCAAACCGTTAGTCACTGTTATATTTAATAAAAATTATTTTATCAGGGGTAAAAATATTTTTTTGTTTTTTCTTTAAAAAAAAAAAAAACCCCCAAAATAAAAAATTTCCAGATACTCCACCCTCCTGCTTTAATTTGCTCAACAACTCAAGCAATTTAGTCTGAGTGGCAGCAGGAAATTGCTGTAATCCAGTCCACTCTCTCCCAATTTGAGACGCCATTGATAGCTGCAATGCCAGTCCAATTAAAATTGAAATTAGACCCGAAGATGTAAAAAAATTTGCCCAATAATCCCAAATAAATGCACACTCAAAAGCTCCACCACCTGATCCCAATCCTCTCAACCCTAATCAACAATTATGGGCTTCAAAGTTAATCAACAACCCATTTACAACCTTTTAATGCAAAGAATTACGTTGACAGAAAAAGAAGGAAAAAAAGGGAAAGAACAGACCAAACCCCCAAACAAACCCAAAGCAATTCCACTACACCAATTGCTATAACAAATGAACAAAAAAGTGGTAAACCCAAAAACTGAACAGAATAATAGGAGATAGAAAAACTCACGAATCCGGTTTACCTGAAAATGGAGAAACTTAAGAATTTAGTACCAAAAACTCTCGAGCAGGAAATTGGAGGGAGCACTCCAAGTACTCTTCTTTCTACCGCTTCTTCTCTCCTGGATTTCTTCCAGAATCTGCCTCTTTTCACCAGAATCTGCGCGCTGCCGTATTAGGCGCGAACGACGGTTTACTATCGACGGCGTCGCTAATGATGAGAGTTGGAGCTGTCCGGTCAGACGCTAAGACCGGTGAGGGTGGTTTCTGGAAAATTTTTGATTTTGGTTTTTTTTTTTTTTTTAAAAAAAACAGTAAATTGATATTTTTACTCCCTAATAAAAATAATTTTATATTAAATATAACAGTTTCTATTATTGATTAATTATTAATCGGTTTGACCACTAAAAAATTAACGAAAAGGATGAAATTGGTGAAAATTTATAAAATAAGGGATGAAATGGGAAAAAGGGGATGAAAAGAAGAGAAAAGTTAATCCAAAAAAAAAAAAAGAGAGAAAAGCAAAAATTTATAATGTAAGGGACGAATTTGGCCAATTTGCCATATATATATATTGTATATAGTGACCAACTTTAGTTGGATTTTATTAGTTTAAAACTCCTTATTAAATTTTTTTAGACCTTTTTAATTATCGATCAACTATTAAGCAAAGACTTCAAATTACGTGAGACTCAATTGAGAGTGAAGAAAGCGAATAATATTATTAAATTGTTTATAATATATATATATATATATATATATAATGGTGTAAAAATTAATGCACTTTTACCATCCAAGTAAAGTTCTTGAGTCTTAATTTACAAAAAAAAAAAAAAAAAAAAAAGTTCTTGAGTCTTAGGACATGACATCATTGAACTAGCTTTTTAGGCATAGAACCACAAGCCTCTCATATACGTGGGTCACTTCTAATGGGCTTCTCCCTACCCGAGCTTCACTTTCGGCCCACCAGTAACTACAAATCTAACGCTCCGTTAACTCGGGTGATCGTAGCCGTCAACTTAGATCTTATATATTCCGGAAAATCCTAAAAGACAAAAAAAATTTCAAATTTGGGCCCAGTTGAGGTGCTAGAACTTTCTCGTCTTCCACACTTCCATTTCTCACCTTTTATATGGAGTAGTAATGGATTCACTCAAATCACACATGCAAATCATAACCATATCGTTCTGAAGCGATCAAATTCATCTGCAATCCTCATCTAATTTCTTGGAATCATGGGGAAGTGCTATCCTAAAGTGAGTGAGGAATATCAAAAGGCCGTTGAGAAATGCAAGAGGAAGCTCAGAGGATTCATTGCTGAGAAGCATTGTGCGCCTTTGATACTGCGGTTGGCGTAAGTTTGCCTATCGCTCTATATATATATCTATACATATTATTGTTATGTGTATTTGGTTTTTTTAAAAGTAATATTTCGTTGTTTCTAGGCTATACTGTAATACTATTCTGAAGTGGTTGAGACATCGGTTTCTTTTACTGTGATAAAATTTGGTCTGCTTGTTTGATGGTGTTTTGTTCTTTGAGTTGTTTATATAGATTTATTGCTGATCATCTAGCAAATCAATCGGATTCCTTTTTCTTACTCAAATTTATAATGGTTATATAGATTATCATCTCGGTAATGGACTGGTCGGTATCTGTATCAGCTTCGAAGGTGCCAAATCCTGATAGCGTGTTTCAGTTACTTCATATTATTTCCGTACTCTATGTTAAAATGAATATAATTATAGAAGAAAAAAAGAAAGAAAAAAAAAAAAAAAAGAGGTAAGAATATATATAGTTATACCTTATAAAGACATAACCTGAATATATTAGCTTGACGAGAATCGTCCGATGAAGTCGTATCTAGTATCAATGTGGACTGTTTGATCTCTCCTTTTTGAATCAGTTTTCTATTTTGTGAATTATACAGAAATTTGGTCTAGAGGTAAGAAGGATCAAGAGCTTATTTACAGTCAATAAGTGATCCTCCTATTAAGTTAGTAAGTGTTTTATTTTAGGCACTTAGATCTTCCTTTTATAAAGTATAACTCTTGTGAGATACCAATATAAATGATGATCAAAGTAATCGTAGTACTTATACTTTCTCACATTCTATTATAATTTTTAATTGTGTGTTACTTAGTTGGAGTTTACTTTGTTGGTTATAATTGTGAGGTGTGGCAAAGGTCACATACATATCTCTAGTTATTGATGCATGGATTACTATTTCTCGATTTTTCTAATTGTTTCTTGGTATGATGGTTTCTGTTCCTCGAGAGTAATTAAAATCAAAATTTTATAATTTCTTCCTGGTTTTGGACCTCTGAGTTTGTTTGTGAGTTTTCATTTGATCAACTCCCTTGCCTAATAACTACTTTAGATCAATTTGTAGTTGTATGGAAATATGTAGAGCTTAAGTCTATCTAGTTTGATTACTTTACTGGGTTCTTGTTGTTCAGATGGCATTCAGCTGGGACTTACGATGTGAAAACAAAGACTGGTGGACCTTTTGGAACGATTAAACACCCAGCTGAACTTGCTCATGGAGCAAACAATGGGCTTGATATCGCTGTCAGACTTCTAGAGCCAATTAAGCAGAAATTTCCTATCCTATCCTATGCTGATTTCTATCAGGTATAGTCTCCTCTTTTCTAAAGTTTGACAAATACATTGTAGTTTTAGTATGTATCTCGTAATCTCTTAGGAGGTTGGTTAACTCAATTTCACCTATCTCGAGTCAACCTTTGACCTTGATATTGATTTTATTCATTTCAGCTAGCTGGAGTTGTTGCTATTGAAGTAACTGGAGGCCCTGAAATTCCTTTTCATCCCGGGAGGCCGGTCAGTCTACAAAATTTATATCTGATCATTTTTATTAGCAATACAAATTCAGAAGTTTTATTCACTTATAAATTTTTTGGAACATCAGCTTGTTACTGTTAAAATCTCAACCACCACTATGAGACTATAATGATGATTAACCTTTACTCTTTCAGGACAAGGATGAACCTCCTCCAGAAGGCCGCTTACCTGATGCCACCAAAGGTTTAATTATCTTAATCTTATAACATTAATAACACATTTATTTAAAATGTCTCTATTTACCTTATGATGATATACTCAGGTTCTGATCATCTGAGGGATGTTTTTGGACACATGGGCCTAAGCGACAAAGATATTGTTGCTCTTTCTGGTGGTCACACTTTGGTAGGTTGTAGTACCTGAAATTCAGGTTTTATCCACGTAGCTATATGTGATTTTGACCAGTTTTGTTGCACTTGGTGCGGTTTGTATATCAGGGAAGGTGCCATAAGGAAAGATCTGGATTTGAGGGACCTTGGACTCCCAATCCTCTCATCTTTGACAACTCGTATTTCAAGTATGTCCTATACGTATTCATTCTCTGATAATTCATAGTTGTGGTATATCATCCTTAACTTGGATAAAGGTTTTGTGGTGGATCTATTTCTATATTGTGATTTGTTGAAACTGCAGAGAACTTCTAAGTGGGGAGAAAGAAGGTCTCATCCAGCTTCCATCAGACAAAGCACTTCTGGAAGATCCAGTATTTCGTCCACTGGTTGAGAAATATGCTGCGGTCAGTAAAATTATGTCATATTTTAATCATCTGCATTGTTTATACTGGAATCCAGTTTTAGATTTCGGCATATCATTACCAAAAAAAATTCTAACACAAAATATTAACAAACATTGTTCTAGGATGAGGATGCGTTCTTTGCTGATTATGCTGAAGCTCATTTGAAACTCTCAGAACTTGGGTGAGTTTTATTTCCCCTCCCTCTTTTACCCTTCTCTCAAAACTTGTAAGACTAACTTCTATGGTCTTCATGTCTTGCTAGATTCGCTGATGCTGAATAAGATTCAGTTATGACGCTAGCTTGCTGCAGTTGTTGTTAATTTCATGGCAATAACAAATCCGTCTCCTCCTCTGCCTCGTGTTTATTTTTCCTCAGGTCCTGCCCTCTCTTGTTCTTTATGTTGAACTAAAGCCCAATTATATCCAGCATATCTTTTTCTTTTTAGCTGTGTGCCATCAGTATGTATTTCCAGAGCCGATTTGTCTGTATTAGATTCCGGCTCGTACTGTTGTATTTTATTATGTGAATACTAGTGCGAACGTGTTCATTTTCATTTACCACAGTTCTTTCGTCTCATATAAAAAAATACAGTGTGTGTAAAAGTTGTGGTAAAGATACTTCTTGATGCTCAGAAAGGAAAACTCAAGTCAAGTGGTATGGCATGTGAGTGTCACATTCATCTGATTATTCCTTGTTGGTTCCCCAGAAGCCAATTCTTAAAGCTCCTCCGCTTTACAGTTGAATTAGTTCATTTATTTATTTACTTACTAAAACTCTTCCTTTCCCACCACTTTAACTTTCTCCGTGGATCGGATATCGATCTCTTCTTCCTGAAGCTTCTGCGATTCTTGCCAACAGCAATGTTCAGAAACATTGCTGAGGGGGAATCTAAAAAGCATTAGTAGTAGCACTATAGATGAAATATGATGAGCTTTTCTTCTTTTCTTTTTTTTCTGAGGAGTTTTCACTTAAAATAAATATGTGCTTAATAATTTTAAATTACATGTTAAATCATTTAAACTGTAGTAGTATTTAATAATAAATTGAAAAAAAAAAGTAAGTGTTTATTTTTAAGAATATTAGATTAGTATTATATTCAGTGTTATAACTGAGTGAGTATAATATATAATTTATATATGTATGTACTCCAATTGCAATAGTATCCACAAGTTTGGATTTGATACTTATACGCTAAGAAAGAGGCAGGCGAAGTAGGCATGCATGCATATATATATATATATATATATAATAAATTCACCAAAGCAATAATTAGTGGATTTGGTATTGAATACAAAGGACTACCACGACCAGGATGGCTAAGAGAAACATGTGCAGTGTGATTCCACACCATTAAGGCAAACGAAAAATAAAATAAAAAATAAAGTGTAAATTTTCTAATAAAGAGAAAAATACAAAAAAAGGTGAGATGGTGGTGTTTGTTTCTTTTTGTAAAGCGCCCTTTTATAAAAGCCAATCTCTGAACCAATGAGGACTCTTCCGTTATCTTCTCTGAAAGTTCTTGTGCTAATTAATTCAAACTACACAAAAAGAGAGAGAAAAAAGATTAACGCACTTCACTTTATGATAGAATTACGTATAGCTTTGATGTTTATATTTTTATTTTCAATATTTTTATAAATAATATATTTGTTAAATGTTTTTTATATAAAAGTGCAAAATCAAAACATAACATATAAAATTTTATATTTTTAAAATAATAGAGTATATATGAATTTATCCAAAATATAGAAGAGCTTTATGAAAAAATGATAACTTAGTTGGTTTCATTTGTTTTACTTATGTGTCTTACATAGTTTGCTAAGTGATGGACTTAAATTCAATATATGCTAGCTGGTAATTTCAATTAAATGCTAGTAGTTTTGAGAGTTTCTTTCCACGAATTTTTATCAAATTAGTTGATGAGGATATTGGGTTACCAAAATATGAAGAGTTTCAAATCTTATAAAATACATTAACTTTAATTAGATTGATTAAGTTAGGTAAGTGTTTCAATTTTCAAATGTACACTATAGTACTAGTAGTATTAATCCATACCCAAGATGGAAAGTCATTAAAAGTTAGGGAGTTAAGTAAGAACAAAAGAGTGGAACAATAATGGACAAATATTAAATTGTATTAAGTTACTTACTCAAAACACAAAAGTAAAAGGCCTCTAATCATTTTCCTTTAAGTGATAAATATTAACTTGTCCAAATTAATTAATAATAAAACTTGTTTGAGTAACTTAACTTCTTTTACAAGAATATATATATATATATATATAGACTTTGACCATTGAATTTTTATTTTGATTGTTAGAGATATTTTTAGATGATCTAAATTATAATCGATTTTTTAAAATTATGTTTATATTTAAATTAATTTTTATACGAATTTGTAAGTTTTTATATAAAATTAATTATGATCTAAAGTTTTAAATAGTTGTATATATAAATACAAATTTAATCTTATAATCTCATTTAAATTAAAAAAACTCTTTACTCACTTACATATATTTGTATGAACCACTAAACTTTTCTTTTTTTTTAAAAAATAAAAAAAGATAAATAAATAAAAAATAAAAAAAAAAAAAAAAAAAAAAAAAAAAAAAAAAAAAAAAAAATAACTTCCCTCTGTTTTTTTTTTTAAGTTTGTGTTTTTAATATATATCTCAGTTTTTTTTTTTTATTATTTTAAGATTTAATTTGAGTGCGGTTGAAGGATTTTTTGTTTGAAAATCACCAAATTTCTTTGAATTAGACTTTTGATGGCTTGGTTAAGAAATAAGAATTAAGCTTAAACATCAGTTTTTTTATTTTTTTAATTTTATTTTATAATTTCTAATAATTCTTTTTATCATGATTTAAAAAATAACTTAACAACTTTTAGAAAGTAAAACCAAAATGACTTAAAAATTTCTCCCGTTGTGTTGTTCCTTAGCCATGTAAATGTTAGACTGCCAAAGAGTTCCAAGGGCCAGTGGGGGATAGTGGTGGGACCCACAGGACTTCTATGGGCGAATATTGTCCGTTGAAAATTTTCCCGTTTCCCGTACGGGAGTCAATCCTCATTCAGCATTCTTGACGTCCTTTTCTACACTCCCCCGCAGAAAATAAAAACTCCGTATAAATAAATAAAAAAAATAATAATAAACTCTTTTTTCTTAATAATAATTAAAATAAGGCAGAAACATTCCAATGGAAAAATCCAAGACACCATCAAAATGCTTTATGCAGAAAAAGCTTTACCAATGAACACACAAACCTCCTTCTCTCTCTCTCTCTCTCTCTATATATATATATATATATATTTTCTCCTCTCTACATTAACTCAATCAAAGAACATTCTTCCAGCGACTATTATTTGTTGATTTTACCTTCTTGATTTCATTTATGTGTGTGCACTGTGTTTTATTCTTCTTCTTCTTCTTCTTCTTCTTTGAATCATATGACACAGTTACAGTTACAGTTACAGTCAGTCACTTTCTATCTGTTCCCTCTTTTTCTCTGTCATCTCTTAATATGAGTTTGATACCATTTTTCTTCTCAGTCCCACTTTCGGTAAAGCAAAAGGTACAGTGACCAAAATAGAAGAAAACAAAATGGGAACTTACAGCTATCCATTGTTACTCTTGCTACCACCTCTGCTTCTTCTCATGGATGCTACCCATGCCCAGATGCCAGGTTATGTTCTTTTCTCCTATTTCTCTACTTTAGTTTCTCTTCGGTTTCACCGATTACATTGATGGGTGTGTGTTTTTAGTTCATCATGTACTTCGGATGAATTTTTGTGTTTAAGCTAAAAAGGGAAAAAGAAATCCCAGAATCAGAGATATCCTTGTCGGAGAAGATGCTATATTCTGTTGATGGATTTCCTTGAATATGCCTGTTTTATACCATTTGCCGTGTTGTAACAATTTGGTTTGTACTTAAGGTGAATTTTGATGCTTATGTTTCTTCGTTTCTTGAAACTTGGCGTTATTGATTTAAGTTGGTATAGCTTTACTAAATTGGGTAAAGAAGTATGATACAGTTATATTCTATGAATCCTGTACTTTTCGCCTAAAGAAAATGAAAACGATAGAAAAGCATGACTCAGAAGAGTTGCCACATTACTCCTATAATTTTAGCGGCATATAGTGATTGAATGAAAATTCGATTTGGATATTCGATTCTGGATTTCCCCATTTTCTGGCTGATACAGACCGGATAGTATCCGAATGTACAAAGAAATGAAACTGAGTGAGGTGAGAATTGTGTCTTTTTAGTTAAAATGTGGTGCTAACTAGCTTGAATTTTGAAGCAGGTTTCGTGAGTTTGAATTGTGGGGGCAAAGTTAATTTCACAGATGAGCTTGGCCTTCAGTGGATGCCAGACACACAGATGATTGGTGGAGAAACAGCTAATATATCTGTCACCGGGGAAGAAAGGACACAATATATGAGTCTCAGATATTTCCCTGCAGATAACAGAAAGTATTGTTACACACTTAATGTCATCAGCAGAAGCAGGTACCTTATAAGGGCAAGTTTCTTGTATGGGAACTTTGACAGTAACAATGTTTATCCAAAGTTTGATATTTCAATGGGATCTACTCACTGGGCTACAGTAGTTATTTCGGATGCTAATACTGTGGAAGTTCAAGAATTGATCTTTTTGGCTACTGATCCAACCATCAGTGTGTGTTTATCTAATGCTACAACCGGGCAGCCATTTATCTCTACGCTGGAGCTCCGCCAATTCAATGGCTCAATGTACATGACTACGTATGAAAATGAATTCTACCTAAGTGTTTCAGCTAGGATAAACTTTGGTGCTATGGATGAAGCTCCGGTCAGGTGTTCCTTTGATTCAAGCTAATTGAACTGTTTTGAGAGGATAATTCTACTATCTAAGTTCCATTTAGTTTCACAAGATTTCATAATTTGAAGTCCTTGCATGAAAGTAATATTGATTTTTCTTTCCTCAATCAGGTACCCTGATGATCCATTTGATAGGATATGGGAGTCTGATTCTGTGCGGAAGGCAAACTACCTTGTTGATGTTGCTCCTGGTACTGAAAAAATATCCACCGAATGGCCAATTGATGTTGGCTTGAAAGAGAGACCACCTCAGGCAGTGATGCAGACAGCTGTTGTAGGCAGAAATGGGACACTAACATATCGCTTGAACCTTGATGGTTTTCCTGGTTTTGGATGGGCAATGTCCTACTTTGCAGAAATTGAAGATTTGGGTTCTCGTGATTACCGGAAATTCAGGCTAATGCTACCCGGAAATTCTGAACTCAGCAAGGCTAGTGTCAATATCCAAGAGAATGCTCAGGGGAAATATCGTCTATATGAACCTGGATATGACAACATATCACTTCCATTTGTTTTATCATTTAGATTTCAGAAGACAGTTGATTCCTTGAATGGGCCCCTCCTGAATGCAATGGAAATAAACAAGTACTTAAGGAAAACTGATGGCTCTGTAGATGGTACAGAAGATATATTTTTATTTTTTCCCCTTAATTTCATCCTAGAACCCGTTATTTATGCTTCTGTGAATTCAAAGGGTAGTTGCTGGGGTACTGGAGATGTAGTTTTAATGTATTTCCTCTTGTTTTGTACAATGATGAAAGGCTTGTAGCAACTGATATTTGGAGAATGATTTCAAGTATGTTTACTTTCTTTCTAAGTAAGTGAAACTGAGGCATATGATATTCTCTGTGTATTGCAGGACCAGTTATAAGTGATGTTATTTCATCTTACTCTACTGCTGATTGGGCACAAGAAGGTGGTGACCCATGCCTGCCAGTTCCATGGTCCTGGATCCAGTGTAGTGCTGATCCGCAACCTAGAATAACCACAATGTAAGCTTCTCTTTCTACATCTGGTTCTTCTATGATTGTTTGCTGGAATACATTCTTAGCTATTCTCGCACTTCTCCTGAACATTTCTTGTGTATATTACTTTTCTTGTCACTATATAATATTAATTCAACAGAGTCATTTTACCAATGAATTACTGACAATAATCTTTATTGTTGCAGTAAATTGTCCAAGAAGAATCTTACAGGGAATATCCCTTTAGATTTTACAAAATTGAGCAGCTTGGTCGAATTGTAAGTTCAATCCTAACTCTGTTGTTTTTGGAGGCTCCATTCCTTTTCTTCTGAATTAGTTGCTATGGTTTGAATCATCATATGGATTTATCGTTGTGGTACAGGTGGCTTGATGGGAATTCATTGTCTGGTTCTATTCCTGATTTTTCTGGATGCCCAGACTTAAAGATCATGTACATCTTTCTCTCTCTGTGGGGTTATTATTAGGTTCTTCTGATTGCATCAGACACTTTTTTTGCTGCTCAGGAGAAATTGAATACAATATTATGACTTAAACCTTGATTGGCCTTTTACAGACACCTGGAGAACAACCAGTTGATTGGAGAGCTGCCTTCCTCTTTGGCAGAATTATCAAATTTAAGAGAACTGTAAGTTTTCAGATTTGTAATGATATGCATGCAACCAAGTGATAAGGAGTGTAAAATTTCTCTGTATTATACATCTACTGATTGTATTCTATGAAAGAATTCCCTCACCCCCCCCCCCCTTTTCTTTTTCCTCCTTAAGGTCCACTTGCTTGTTTTTAATCTGAAAACCTTGCCAATGCCATAGGTTGGTCATCTATGCCCACTAACTATGGCAGTATGCATTCTGCTTCAGTTTCACTATTCTTTAAGTGATTAATGCTCACATTGGTGAATATAATGACTGCAGGTATGTGCAAAACAACAAATTGTCAGGTTTTGTTCCATCAGATCTTCTTAGCAAGGAACTGGTTCTAAAGTTAGTGTCATTTTTTCATTTATGCTTCTCTTTCTTCCATTTTTTCTCTTACACTTCTCGTTATCGTTCCTCTCAGTTACACTGGAAACCTGAATCTTCGTAAAAGTGGTAGCAGAGATTACCATAAGAAAATCATTATTGGGTCATCTGTTGGTGCAGCAGCTCTGTTAATTGCCACTGTTGCCTCTTGCATATTGATACGGAAAGGAAAGAAAAGTTACAAAAATAAAGGTTAGATAGAACACTCTAACCTGAGCGCTTAGGAAACTAGGTAATGGGTTGAACTGACAAGAATATGTTTACCATTTTGAAGGTCATCTCGAGCTTGCTATGCCTAGTAAAAGGCTTGTGTCTTCGTTGGGCGATACTGCTACAGAAGCTGCACATTGTTTCACTTTATCTGAGCTTCAGGAAGCCACTAGGAATTTTGAGAGGAAGGTTGGTTCAGGAGGTTTTGGGGTTGTCTATTATGGTAAATTAAAAGATGGGAAGGAAATTGCTGTTAAGTGTCTGACAAATGACTCCTTCCAAGGAAAGCGAGAATTCTCAAATGAGGTAATTCTTAGTTATTTTGATTCATTAATGTTCTCATATCAGCTGTTATGTCTTTCCCGTCATTTAATTCTTTAGTAAAGATGGCAATAACATTCCAGTGGGTGCACTCTTTCTTTCTGTTAATATTATACTGAGCCATGTTGGTCCTAATAACTCTTTATATAAAGAAGATTCCAAATGAATCTTGAATACATTGAGAAAAATAAAGAAAGCCTTATTCAAGGGAGTATTCCAATCCAAGCCTTATTTTGCCTTCTCAATATTATTAAGAATGTGTCTGCACAATGTAATTTTTCTTCCTCCACTCATGTGACCTAGGTGGCTCTTCTCTCAAGAATCCATCACAGAAACCTGGTACAGTTCCTTGGATTTTGCCAAGAAGGGAAAAACATTCTTGTATACGAGTTCATGCACAATGGGACACTGAAGGAACATCTCTATGGTAAATCCATTGTTTTTGCCTCACCATGGTTTATTTGTTTCAGTGTCTAACTTGATGACTTGGGTACTTCCTTAGGCCCTGTAACGCGTGAGAGGAGGATTAGTTGGATCAAGCGCCTTGAGATTGCTGAAGATGCTGCCAAAGGTTGGAATACTGCCTTCAATTTAGCTCAAGATAAAAGACTCTTTATATCATAAGCAATATTAAAATGTTGTACTTTGTACTTGTGCTTGTGCTTGTTTCAGGAATTGAATATCTTCACACTGGATGCATTCCGTCAATTATTCATCGGGATCTAAAGACCAGCAATATTCTACTTGACATAAACATGCGAGCTAAGGTCTCAGACTTTGGTCTCTCAAAACTTGCTGTAGATGGAGCTTCCCATGTGTCAAGCATAGTTCGTGGAACAGTTGGATATCTGGATCCTGAGTAAGGCTTCTTCTCCTATACATGAAAACTTGCAATTTTGTTAGTGTGTTGACTCTTAACCTTCTCTTTGCCATGCAGGTATTATATATCACAGCAGTTAACAGACAAGAGTGATGTTTATAGTTTTGGGGTCATTCTCTTGGAGCTAATATCTGGTCAAGAAGCAATTTCTAGTGAAAGCTTTGGAGTGAACTGTCGTAACATAGTTCAGTGGGTAAGTACCTGAAAATGAAGGATTTTTCGAATTTGCAGACTTCCTTTATCTCTAATTTCTGCTGTTTTTTTGGTGACATTACAGGCTAAGTTACACATTGAGAGTGGGGATATCCAGGGAATCATTGATCCCACCTTTGAAGATGAATACGACATCCAATCAATGTGGAAGATAGCTGAGAAAGCATTAATGTGTGTCCAACCCCATGGAAGCATGAGGCCACCAATGTCTGAAGTTATTAAAGAAATCCAAGATGCAATATCAATTGAAAGAGGAGCAGAAGCCATTAGAGAAGGCAGCTCTGATGAGATATCCAGGCATTCCCTGCATTCTTCCCTGAACATTATGGGTTCTTTGGATTTGGGTTCTAGTGAGCATTATTTGTCAATTGATGAATCCCTCACAAGGCCTGCTGCTAGATAGGGATTCTTCAACCTGGTATAAATTTTCGATCCTTTTTCCTCCTACACACTATTCTTTCAATTGCTAGGGTAACATTTCCAGGTGCCTAGCAATAGAAACAAAAATTAAAAATTTTTGAGTTCATATTTTCCACAGCTTGGCTTGGTTGAGTACATATTTGTAGCTTATTCTTCAGTTTATGAGATGAATTGCATTTTTTGTTTAAACCAGCAATATATATATATATATATATATATTCTGGCTGCAAGTGTAAAATTTTCACCTTGGATTCCCCATTACATGTCAATTTTTTCTTTCTTCAGTTTATCTATATTGAATTGTGATTGTAAAATCTAATTTTACAGAGAGCTCCTATTGTAAGATATTGTAAATACAACTGGTAATCAAAATGACTGATTAAATGATTTATTTTTGAAAAAATAAAATTTTTATATGATATTTTTACCCCATAAAAAAAAAAAGGCGATGTAAAAATATCTTAACGGGAGAAACTGTTTTCTTAATGTTCGCATATTCCGTTGCAAAGAAAATAGGCGGAGACAGAGATTCCTTTTTTTTTTTTTTTTTTTTTTTCTTTCGGGTAAGAGAAATAAAATAAAATGAAAAGGGAAAAAAGAAAAATCATGTTAAGAAGAAAGAAAAAAAGGAAATGAAACGACACCGTTGAGAAATTAGATGCGTAAGAAGAATCTCCGAAGCTAACGCCTGATACACGTGGTCTAATCGTATGGAAGAGTTCTATCCGGAAAAGAAAACAGAAATTTTTTTTTGAAGACACAGAAAAAGGAAGCTCCGACGAATAGAAAGATAAAAAGGGAACGCCACCTATAAGGGTAAATAGGCCAAAACCAACGGTGTTGATAAAGCTAAGCCCAAACTCAATCTCTCATCTCAATCGTCTCATCAATCCCTCTTTCTCCAACGTCCGATCTCTCTCTTTCCCCTCATTCGATTCCCATCACCATTCCTTCTCCCCCTCGCGCCTAAACTCAAAATTCTTCCTTCCTCCATTTCATTTATAAATATATAAACCCCTCTTTCCTTTACTTTTTTTTTTACAGGTTGGTAGCTTTTCTCAAGCTCTGTATCAAAAACCTCTGATCCTGATTTCATTTATCCTCAATTACATTTGCTACTCGCTCTTTTTTTTTTTTTTTTTTTATAAAAAAATAATGTTTCTGTATGTTGTTTAATTCTCTTGGTGATTCCGTCGATTGTTTTGATGGTTTGTTTATTTTTTTTTGGTTGTATGTGTGTTGTGATGCAGTTAGGGTTTGGAAATGGCGGATGCATCTCAGACTTCTTCTCTAGGTACGGCCCCGGCGAGTCCTGGTGGAGGTAGTCATGAGGAGAGCGGAGACCAAAGTCCAAGGTCATCATCAGTACGGGAGCAGGATAGATTTCTTCCTATTGCAAATATTAGTCGGATCATGAAGAAGGCACTCCCTCCTAACGGTAAAATTGCGAAAGATGCTAAGGAGACGGTTCAGGAATGTGTATCGGAATTCATCAGTTTCGTCACCAGCGAGTACATTCATTCTCTCTATTTTTCCTTTGTTTTTTGTTGTCTTGGTATTGTTTGTGTTTTTAGCTAATTTTTCAGTGGTTAAGTCTTCTGCGCAATTGTGTTTCGAGTTTTTAATATATGGAGCTACACAACATTCTTTTGGCATTAATACTCGATTTGACTACAACGGGCATTTGGTGTATGAATGAGGAAATTGAGCAATTTGATGTGGTTAAGTTCATTCATAATCTTCCACTTATCAACAAAAAAAAAAAAAAAAAAGTTCATTCATAATCTGTTGTTGTTTGTTATTTTATGTGGTCATCTGTGTGCAAGCAAATTAAAGGTTGTAAATTGTTTACCATGATTCATGATTCATGTTTTGCAACTTGATAAGAGTGCTGGTTATTGATTTGTTAGGGCTAGTGACAAGTGTCAGAGGGAGAAGAGAAAGACCGTCAATGGGGATGATTTGCTATGGTCAATGGCCACACTTGGATTTGAAGATTATATTGAACCCCTCAAGTTTTATTTGTCCAGATACAGAGAGGTTTTTAATGCTCTGCTAAGTTTTTCTAATGTCTTCTGCTTTTGCTTTTATATATTTATATATATATATATATATATATATATTATATGAGTGTTTTGTTTTCTTATCCTTAATTGAGAATTGGTGTCAGCAGTAACTAACTTTCTCCTTTTGGGTTGTGTGCTGCAGATGGAGGTAAATGATCATTTCTTCTTCTTTTTCTTTCAATGATTTATTTGTGTTTTAGTTCTCATTTTGACTTTTGAACATTTATCCGATACACTTTACAGGGTGACACAAAGGGCTCAGCAAAGAGTTCAGACGGACCTGGATCTGCAAAAAGAGACGGTGCACAATTTGGTCCTGGTCCTGGTTCTCAGGTAATCAATCAATCTCTTGATTTTTCTTTTTTGATGTCTGCATTTGTACTTGTTTAATGGTTAATTATAGCCAATAGCACAATGCAATTGATCTTAGCATCTTTGGTTTACCATAATTTATGTTTGGCACAGCTTGCTCACCAGGGTTCATTTACACAAGGCATGAGCTACGGGAACTCTCAGGTCTCTCTCTCCAAAATCAGACACATAGTTAACTGAAGTATTTTGTGAATCCATTAAGCATTAAAAAATGCATTTTCTTACCATTTATGATGATAGAGCATTCGATTAGTAGCAAAACAACAGGCATGAAAATTGTTAGGCTTTTTACATAAAGTGAAAATTTTTGCTAATCAAAGAAAAATGCCATTGTGTCAAAGAATACCTGAGAAACCTTGCTGAGTCAAAAGCAGTTCAGTTTTTGGGTGGTTATGTTGCATCCCCCATTGGCTAAGCTCCTTTGAACTTTATCACGTACATATATTTTAGTGAGAGGAATATTTATTAACTTCCTTACTGTGTTTTATTTTAGAATCTTAAGGCAGCGTCGCCTGAAAAGTAAAAACAAAAATGCTGCTGAATATTATATCATAATCCATTGAGGTAGAATGAATTATTGAGCTTGGAAAGTGGATACAATATACCCCATCATATTGGTTGGTTGTAAGACAGCTACGTAAGAAATTTAGGGTCATGGTGGTGAACAATTATGTAGAACTCCTGATCTGTTAAGGTCTGGAATTGCTCAAATTTACTGCGTTTCATATCAATAATTATTATTGATCTCACATCAAAGATGATTTTTCATATTACATGAATCTGACATTTTTTTTTTTTGTTGTACTTTAAACTCTTTTCCGTGGTGCTTATTTAATTTGTTTCTTTGAATTTCCAGCTGCCAGGTCAGCATTGATTGTCCCAATGCATGGCACTGATTAGAATATGCTCATCTAGTTCAGGGATTTGACCTCTAGAAGGCTGTGCTTGGTGTTCTCTGTTGTAAACTTTGTAATAATCTGCTATTAGTTCTATATTGTTGTTAAAAATCTGTACATTTTAGGTACGTTTTCGCATGGGTCTAATTATTTTTCAAGACCTAAGAGCTTTAAGTAATTTCTGAGTTCTGTATTTTCCTTTTTCTTTTCTGGCAGAAGGATGATCTCATCTTTAATCTTCTCCAGTGAAACTGAATGAAGAACTTTTTGAGCTTATATTTCTTGTTCCGAGAACTCATTTAAAGGATAATAGTATTTTTTTGGGTTAATGATGCTTTTTTTTTTGGGTAATTAATTTATTCGCTGTACCTGTTGGTTAGGTCATTTAGGACTAGAAATGGCAACTTCTTTTGGTTATTAAATTTAAACAGTTTGATTCAAGCACAACTATTTTAATTAATGAAGGTAACAGAGTCTGCTTTGCGACTTGTTTGGCCAAAATACGATATTCGTCAAAGAGTAAATCAATTGTTTGTTGAAATTTTACTATTATATTAATTCTTTAATTTTAGAATCACTAGACTGGTTTATTCAGATCCCACTTCTACTTGAAAAAAAAAAAAAAGAGGACGGACTTTTTCTGTGTTTCGGTGGAGAAGTTTTGCGGAAAGTCTTGCACAGAGAAAATGTGTTGTCATGAGTTACTTGACGCAGGTGGCTTGAGTAGTGACTCGGAGGCCTCAAAAGGGTAAAAAGGGAAAGGTAGCCCTGGCCGCACTCTTCCCACGTTGAGTCATTTTCTTTTGTCCATGTATGACTTTGTGGTTATCCTCATAATCGGATTAATATTCAAGAAATTTAGATCCGGGAGAATTTTGTCCAATAATTTTTACAAAGTAAAATCATATATTTACTTTTAAAAAAACTCAGTTTGAACTCTGTTTCCTTTTTCGATATTTTTTTAAAATAGAAATGACCTCGTTTGTTTGTTACCTTTTTTTTTTCCTTGAAAATGAAAGACAGTCTTCATCTGATTCAAAAATGAACCATCACCATCCACTGAGTCACAGAATTGATTCAAAAAGGCTGACCCCGGTATTAACTCAGCTTTTTAACTCAGTTCAAACTCAAGTCTGATCCTATGACAAATTACCACGTTCTTTTCGCAATACATCAGAACCCTACACGTGTTCACTTAAAAATACCCGCCCAGTCTTTTCTTGCCTGTTAAGCACTTTGGAACTGAAAATGAGAAAAAGTGCATGCTTTTACAGTGCTCCCTAACTCATATGAAAACTCCTTCATCCACACCCACACATGTAGACAGCGCAAGACCAGTTCAAAAACTCCGGTTTATTTAAAATTTTGTTATATTAATTATTTATTCAAGATTTTTATTTTTTATTTTTTTATTTATAATTTAATGTTTTTACAATTTGTTGATTTTGAGTGATTTTAAACTTTTTTTCATTGTTAAAAGAATTCTAATTAAACTAGAAGTTTTATTTAAAATGATGAAGTATGCTATCCAATCCAGAAATTTTTTTTTTTTTTTTTTTTGATAATCATCCAATCCAGAATATTGAGGATAGAGATTTAGCAAAATTAATACATATTGTATAGGGAAAAAAAAAAAAGTATAGGAGAAAAAAATTACTTTGTATTTCTAAACTTTATTAATGACAATGTAGTGATAAATATTTTTCAAAATTTGAATTAGTTAATATATTTTATTTAATAAATATTATGATAATGTTGAAAAATATTTACGAAGAAGTCCAAAACAAAACAGGATCACGAAAGTAAAAGCAAGTTAATAAATAAAACAATATGTATATAAATATTACATTTACTGAATATTTAATTCAGCTTTTGTTTTCTCTCTTTTCTATTTACACACTCAAAAGGCCTCTCTTTTTACATTGTTTCCGTCCGTCACCATCACCATCACGCCCACCATCATCGTCATCTTCATCGTCGTCGCCTCTTCTCCATGGTACGACCGGGAATGAAATCAATCATAACGACAGAAAGCTAAACAACAGAGAGACCGAACAGAAAGCCCTAGGTTCAATTCAGGTAATCTCTCGATGATCATTTTTTTTGTTAAGGTTACAAGTGGCTTCTGTTTGTATTCTTTGAAACATGAAAAAATAGCTCTATTTGATGTTATATACAGTATGTGTATCCGTAATTTATGTTTAAATTTGTTGTCTGTTTTCTTTAGTTGTTGAAAATTTTCGATTAACTGATTCTGCATGCTTTCTGAGTTGCTCTCATTGTAAAATTGTGTGTTTTTTTTTTTTTTTTTTTTTTGTTGTTGTGGCTCTAAAAATAAAGAAAAAATTTGTCAGTATAAATTTTTTTATTTTCCAACTTTGGACTGTATATTATTGTGATGCTGATATATTAAATGATTTTCTGGGTTTTCCGGTGTGTGAATTTTATTGTTTGCAGAGAGGATTATATACTTTGATATCTTTGCAGCGTTGTAAATGGGAAATCGAGGTCAGAAGAGAACTGAAACAGTTGATGAATTGCCAGCTGATAAGAGGGCTTGTAGTTCATTAGGATTCAGGCCAAGTTCATCTGTTTCACCGGTTCGGACTATTGATTTGACCCGCGAAATTCATGATGATGAGATGGAAACATCATCGTCATCGACTTCAGGGTCAGCTCGATCAGACGGTGAAGGAGAGAGAGATTCCGCCAATGGTTCTTGTGATTCCAGAAACAGTTATAAGGATTACTACAGGCGGGGATCATTTGGTGATCAGAGCAAGTTCAGCAAAATTTTATCTATTTTGTCTGAAGATCAGGAGGAATCCGAGCAATTGGCTACCCTAACTGAGCTGTGTGAATTGCTGTCCTTTTGTACTGATGTTTCATTATCTGGTCAGATGGCAGATTCGTTCTCTCCCGTACTTGTGAGGTTGGCTAGGCATGAGAGTAATCCTGATATAATGCTTTTGGCAATTAGGGCCATAACCTATTTCTGTGATGTACATCCACGAGCTACTGGCTACATTGTTAGACATGACGTTGTTCCTGCATTGTGCCAGAGATTGATGGCCATTGAATACCTAGATGTGGCTGAAGAGGTAAAATATAAATAATCCAAATACACTCTCCTAATAAATTTTTGGAGTTATCTGTTAATGTGGTTTGTTTGATTTATCTTCTTTTTATATTTTAGTGTTTACAAGCACTAGAAAAGATTTCTCGGGAGCAACCTCTAGCTTGTTTGCAGTCTGGTGCAATTACTGCTGTCCTAAATTATATTGATTTCTTCTCAACTAGTATACAGGTATATTATTCCAACTGTCAATCTAGAGTTGAATATGAAGCGAGATTGTTAGTGTATGAAGTTGATCACTGTTTTACATTTATGCTCAAATTGTTGAAATACAGAGGATCGCGCTGTCCACTGTTGTAAATATATGTAAGAAGCTTCCTTCTGAATGTCCATCACAACTTATGGACACAGTTCCCTTATTGTGTAATCTTCTACAATATGAGGATCGTCAGGTACACCTTTTACAGTGTTGTGCTCCTAAGCTTATTCTGTATATGTCCTATTGATGCTTCACAATTCATTTCCTGATTTGTTCAGCTTGTGGAGAGTGTTGCCACCTGCTTGATTAGAATAGCAGAGCGAGTTTGCTGCAACTCTGACATGCTGGATGAACTTTGTAAGCATGGGCTGATTCAACAGTTTGCAGATCTTATGAACTTGAATGGAAGAACTCCATTATCACAACCTGTTTACCTTGTATGCTCATATTTCAATCTGAAGCTATATATATATATGCATTTTTTTGTTTGTTCGTCTGTTTTTTTTTTTTTTTTTTTTTGAGCAGGCACCAGCTTTTCATTCTTACATATACATGCTTTACTTATTTTCTGTAGGGTTTGATAGGGTTACTAGTGAAATTGGCTTCTGGTTCCATTCTTGCAATCAGGATACTTTTCGAGATCAACATAAGTAGCATACTAAAGGATATATTGGCTAGCTTTGACCTTTCACATGGAATTTCCTCTAATGTAATGGTTGACGGGCAATCCAACCAGGTGAAGCTTCAGTAGAGTACAACTGTTTTAGTTTAGTTTTTGATTGATGATTATCTTTTTATATTCCTTTTCCAATTTTTCTGACTGTTCTATATTTTTCTGCTCTCCTAGTTCCTAACTCAATTGCCTTCTTCTTTCACCATAAATCTTTTTGGCAATATCCCTATAATTTTGCTTATATACATATCCCTCAAAAGAGGGTTTTGAATTTTCAATAATTGACTGGAGTCTGGCTCTGTTAATGTTTTTGTTCTTTAGGTACATGAAGTTTTGAAATTGTTAAATGAACTTCTCCCTTCCACCAAGGAAGTCCAGGATAATCTTCTGGAGTCAGAGAAGGAAGCTTTTTTGACCAGTCATCCTGATCTCTTGCAAAGGTTTGGATTGGATGTGCTTCCTGTTTTGATCCAGGTTGGTTTTCTCTAAACATGTTTATTGAATCTTTAATAGTTACCTTTTTTTTTCCCTTCTAGTTTGTTTACTTTTATCTTTGTTCTTAAGCAGGTGGTAAATTCTGGTATGAACTTGTATGTTTGTTATGGCTGTCTATCTGTAATCAGCAAGTTAGTTTATTTCAGCAAATCTGACATGCTACTTGAATTCCTTCAAAGCACCAACATTTCAAGGTTAAACTGATGACTTCTTTCTTTTTTTTAAAAAAAAAATTATTTTGACCATACAATTTGATGTTTCTGCGGAAATTTGCTCTACAGTTTTCTGGCTGGAGTATTTACAAGGAAGGATTTACATGTACTGTTATTGGCACTTAAAATTGTTGAGGCAGTCCTCCAAAAACATGCAAATATTTTCTTGGATTCATTCATAAAAGAAGGTGTTCTTTTTGCTGTTGATGCTCTTCTATCCCCAGAAAGTTGTTCACCCTTCATGTTTCCTGCATGCAATGATTTGCAGTTTTTGCATGATACAACTCAAAATTCATCATCTAGAGATATGGAATGTCTATGTTTCTCTTTCAACTCATGTCAATCACCAGTGGCTGCTAAAGTTATGACTTGCAAACTTGAAAAAGATTCCATTAAAAATATTGCAGAGCATATAAAGAACAATTATTTTGGAATGGAGTTGCTGTACACTGAGAAAGGATTTACAGATATTCTTCAGAAGCTGCGAACATTATCTGTTGCATTGACAGATCTTGTGAATAAATCAGCAAAGAGGGTTGCTTATGGTGAAGATGAAGAGCAATTTTACCCCGTTTTACAACAGATAATGTCAGTTCTTGGAGGAAAAGATCCAATATCAACTTTTGAATTTGTTGAGAGTGGAATAGTAAAGTCATTACTTAATTACCTATTTAACGGGCAATATGTTGTTGACAAGGCAGAAAATCAAGGACTTCATCAGATGCATGTAATTGAGAAAAGATTTGAGGTGCTTGGAAAATTACTATTGTACATTCCTGAGACACCTCTGGAGAACTCCATTCTCACAACATTGATCCGTAGATTGCAAAGTTCACTCAATTCCATGGAATCTTTTCCTGTCATCTTGAGCCAGGGAACAAAGCTGAGGAACTCTTATGCTACTGTTCCTTTTGGACATGCCACTTCATATCCTTGTCTGAAAGTTCAGTTTGTGAAGGGTGAGGGAGAAAACCTTTCTGACTATTTTAAGGATGTCGTCAATGTTGATCCTTTTTCAACTATGGATGCAATCAACAAATATTTGTGGTCAAAAGTAAGTCCAAAAAGAACTTACCATCATGCATATTCAGAAAATGAAGCATCAGAGAAGGAATGTTCATCATCAGAGTCATCATCATGCTCAAGCCCTTCATGGGGCAGAAGTGTAGATACTATTGAATCAGATAATTTTGTGAGCCATGCAAATGAAATACAGGTATGTTTTTTTGTTGCTAACTTCTCACATACAATCTTTCTATATATAAGCATTGAATTTTTTTGTCAACTCTTTTATTTTCTTGCAATTTTCTGGTCCATGGCATTTGCAAGTTCTCAAGATTGGTCTTTTGCTCTGGAGATGTGAGAAACGGATGAGTTGTTTTTCTCCGATCAATTACTTGAGTTGTTTGAATGATACTTAACCAGAAAAAGGAAAAAAAAAAGAAAGAGATACTGATACTTGGCAACAGCCATTTTTCTACTGATGATTAATTTTGAACTATTTGTTTTTGACTGCTTGGTTATGTGTGTTCTTTTTCTCCTCATGTTTATGTGAATGCAATTATTTAAACTTGTTTCATTAAATTATTGAATCTGAGTCATCCTAGTTTCATTTGTCTGACATGTAAGTTATCATATTACTAGTTCTGTATTTATAAGTAGAGAAGCTGTTATTGATTTTAACAATTTTTGCTTTTGCACATTTTTCAATTCATTGGTGTATATATCTCTTAAGTCAGTTTTAATTACTGGTACCTAGGGCACAGTGGAGCTTATGCAAGAAGAAGGCGGTAACACTAGTAAAAGGTGTCCAGGTTGCACTAGCAGTGAAGATGCATCACCAAAATTGTTACTTTACCTAGAAGGGCATGAACTTGATCATGCATTAACACTATATCAAGCCCTGATCCAGCAAAAATTTACATCTGAAAATAATTGGATTCCAAGTGGTAAACTTTGGAATCAACTATATAAAATAACATACAGAAGAGCTTTTGATGTTAATAAGGAGTCTCCTGAGCAATGCAATTGTCATGATTGCCCTTCATATGGTCTAGGTGGGGCATATTTACAGTACCCGTCATTTTTCTCTGGCATCCTTTCTAGAGAGCTTGTTAGTCTTAATCAGTCAAGTCCAACATATGACATGCTATATCTTCTTAGATGTCTTGAAGGCATAAACAGGTTAAGGTTCCATATAATGTCACGTGAGAGAATATATGCATTTGCTAAAGGGAGAATTGGTGGTACTCCAGATAATTTGAAGGTGACAGTTTCTGGGGTTCCTCAGAGTGAGTTTGTGAGCTGTAGAATTACAGAAAAATTTGAACAACAGATGCGGGATGCTTTTGCTGTCTCTGTTGGTGGCATTCCCTCTTGGTGCTCCCAGTTAATGGCTGCTTGCCCATTTTTATTTAGATTTGAGACAAAATGCAAGTATTTCCATCTGGCTGCATTCAATAAGCAGGCAGCACAGCCTCTTATATCTCAACATGATGATGTAGGAAGCCCTAATGGCAGGAGGCAATATGGTGGTAGCCATGCACGCAAGAAGTTTTTGGTTCATCGAGACAGAATTCTTGACTCTGCTACAAAGATGATGAACCTCCATGCCCATCAGAGAGTTGTCTTGGAGGTGGAGTACAACGATGAAGTTGGCACTGGTCTAGGTCCAACTCTAGAGTTTTATACCTTGGTATGCCATGAGTTTCAGAAGAGCGGACTTTTTCTTTGGAGGGAAGATACTTCAGCAGTCAGTTCAGAAAATCTGGACGCTGAGGGTTCAAGAAATCTTATGGCCCCTTTTGGACTTTTCCCTCGCCCATGGTCGGACAAAGTGGAAACTGTTAACGGTAGAGAGTTTTCTGATGTTACCAAGAAGTTTGTCCTTTTGGGACAAATTGTGGCCAAGGCTCTTCAAGATGGAAGAGTTTTAGATCTTCCCTTTTCCAAAGCTTTCTACAAACTTATTCTTGGGAAGGTAAACATCTTTTTTTTTGATAAATTCTTTATTGCTATTGTGTCCCTTGTGTTCTTTTATATCTTGTTCAGAAAGTTCCTGATGCCAAGCCAAATTTCCAAAAAATAATAAATAATAATCCAGGAACTCACGGTGTATGACATCCAGTCGTTTGACATTGAACTTGGGAGAGCTCTTCTGGAATTTCAGGCTCTCGTTGAGAAGAAAAGATGCTTAGACTCTGGTTGTCAGGACATGTCATCAGCAGAGAGTGACATTTGCTTTCACGGCACAAGAATCGAGGATCTTTGCCTTGAATTTTGTGTTCCTGGGTATCCAGACTATAGCTTTGATTCTGTATCTGGTTCAAAGATGGTTAGCCTTGAATGCTCTTCTGTGTGTTTCACATGTGACCCCTGGCTGTTAAATTTCATAATTGACATGGACATTTTAATGTTGATCTCTCAGGTATCTTTGTCAAACTTAGAGGAATATGTTTCACTTGTAGCTGATGCTACAATAAAAACTGGAATTTCCAGACAAGTAGAAGCATTCAAGTCAGGTTTTGAACAGGTTTGTTCACTCTACTTTAATTTCTCCTTGAGCCAGCAATTTTTTTTTTTTTAAGTTTCAGTGGATTTTTGAAGGTCATAACCGGTGTAATAAATGTCCAATTGATTATTTGGATGTTTTTCTTCTAAGAAATTCAATATGACTCCCTCGTTGTTCAGGTTTTCCCGATTAGCCATCTTCAACTATTTCATGAAGATGAATTAGAGCGTTTATTTTGTGGAGAGCGTGAACTTTGGAATGTATGTTTCTGCCTAATTATCTGTTTAATTTTTTTTCCTGATATTTGCAATGTCTATTAAATAGCTGCTCTGATTATTTTGCTATATTTGCAGTCAAATGATTTATCTGATCACATCAAATTTGATCATGGGTACACTGCCAGTAGTCCTCCTATTGTAAACGTCAGTATCCTCTCTCTTGTTTGGTTCTAAATTTCAAGAATTCAATGTGTAATGCCCATCTCTTGCTTTTTTTTTTCTTTCCAGTTATTGGAAATTATACAAGAGTTTGATCATGAGCAACAAAGAGCATTCTTGAGGTTTGTGACAGGGGCTCCTCGGCTCCCTTCAGGGGGGTTAGCAGCTCTTAATCCAAAATTGACTATTGTCCGCAAGGTTTGCTCAAAGATTGCCATTTCTAAAATATCTCTATATTGTGGTGGTTGTGTGCTTTTTTCTTACCTTAATATTTCCTTTGACAGCACTGTAGTAAATGGGCGGATGGTGACCTTCCCAGCGTGATGACTTGTGCAAACTATCTGAAGCTGCCACCTTACTCTTCAAAAGTTGTCCCTCTGCTGCTGCTTATCCTTTTTCATTCCTTCTTGAGTTATTTTTTTTCTTGTTTTTTTTTTGCCCTTTTCATGCAGTTTCAAACTTGATGAGGAGACAGTTTAAAAGAATTAACTTGTTTGCAGGAGAGGATGAAAGAGAAGCTTCTGTATGCCATAAAAGAAGGACAAGATTCATTCCACCTCTCTTAGCTTCAAAAAGTCATGTGAGAAAGCTGCAGTTAACTTGTGAATATAGGTAGAACCAATGTACATAAGATGACTATGCGTGGTAATAGGAGCTGCGGTGGTTGATGTGGGGCTGATTGGCAAGAAACAAAAAGGATGCTCCTGATGCTGCACCGACAAAGAACTGCTAGGTCTACATGATGGTTGACTCATAAATGGTAGGAAGATTCAGTTTCATGTGTAAATTCTTCCTTAGTCAGCTTCTCTTCTGATAATTCTTCTTATATTTATAAAAAACAAATATTCTGTGTACATAATTTAAATATTATGCAACTGAACACAGTTAATACATTGTTGCTGCTAAGCAGTTTCTCGTTAGTGATATCAAGAAATAATCATAGTGGTTTCTTTTGGGCACTGAAACTTGATGTTATGCAAATAAAGTATTTTTTATTTTGGAGTAAGGTTTTGGCAATTGTTGGTATGGTCTTCTAAGGTTATTTGTGTTCTGGACCCCGAGGTAGAATGAACTTCATAAACTTAGCATACATGTGTTTGTCTATTAGCAAACTTTCTTTCCATTTTTTTGATTTTTTACTTTTGCGGGCGTAGTGATCTAATCTACAACCATTTCAGGGTCCATTTTTTTGGATAGTAATACATGAAAGAACAAAGAGTAATAGCAGTTCCTTTTGACTTTTAAAAAACAGAAGGGATAAAATTGACGCACCTCAACCATCTATTAACGCCACGACAGACAACAGGTAAGAGGACAGAGTACCCCCGACGTAGTACTCCTCTTCTCCACCCAAAAACAGGAGAATTGCAACATCTTATCGCCACGCCTAGTTTTCTTCCCACATTTTTGGCTTCCTTCGAACAAAACCTTACTTCTCATTTCCCCCGACCCTGCTCTTTTCAAAACGACTAACCCATGAATGCAAAATTACCGCCATACTCGTCATCACCACCACCACCCAACCCATTTCCGGTAACACGAATCACAGCCTTGCTCCACCGTGTTTCTCCGCTCAGCTTTTCAGCTGCAGCCTTTTCCTCAATCTCGACCTCCACGTCTCCCATTACTATCACATCCAAAACCAAAAACCCACTTCGGGTACAAACCACCACCAAACCAACCAAAAACCCTCTTCGGGTACAAGCCACCACCAAACCATCTAGTCTCTCCCTTACTGGTGCTGCAACTTCACCAGTTGCCGGAAATCCTCCTGCTTCCGCTAGACCCCGGGACCAAGTACTGTTAACACTCCTTTCCCAGAGAAAGACCGAGGAGGCTTGGCTAGCCTACACCCAGAGTCAACACATTCCCAACCCCACATGCCTTAGCCGTTTGGTCTCCCAGTTGTCGTACCAAAATACTCAATCTAGCCTCGAACGAGCTCAGTCGATCATCCAACGCCTAAGAAATGAGCAGCAGTTGCATCGTCTGGACGCGAATTCTCTCGGTTTGCTGGCCGTTGCTGCTGCTAAAGGAGGGCATATACTCTATGCTACCTCCATTATCAAGTCAATGCTCAAATCTGGCTACATTCCACATGTCAAGGCGTGGGGTGCTGTCGTAAGCCGCCTTGCAGCCTCTGGCGATGATTGTCCAATCGAGGCCATAAAACTGTTCAATTCTGTGACTGCGAGGATCAGGCGGCTTTCTGAACCTATTTTGGCGAAGAACTCAAAACCTGATACAGCTGCTTACAATGCTGTGCTTAATGCTTGTGCGAACCTTGGCGATAAAAAGAAGTTCCTCCAACTGTTCAATGAAATGCCGCAGTTTGGTTGTGAACCAGATGTTTTGACGTATAATGTCATGATCAAGCTCTGTGCGAGAGTTGATAGGAAAGATCTGCTTGTTTTTGTATTGGAGCGGATTATCCAGAAGGGTATCCCATTGGCTATGACAACACTGCATTCCTTGGTTGCAGCCTATGTAGGTTTTGGTGATATAGAGACAGCAGAGAATATGGTTCAAGCAATGAGAGAGGGGAGAACAGACCTTTGCAAGATTTTAAGGGAAGCAAGTCTGGAGGATCAATCAAATCATGGGGAGAGTGATGAGTTCGATTCGCTGCTTCCGAATTCTGTTGGTCCTATTAAACATGAGCCACCGGAGTTGCCCCAAGTATTTACACCTAACTCATGGATGTACACTACACTGATGAAGGGTTACATGATAGCAGGTAGAATTACCGACACCATAAGGATGCTTGAAGCCATGAGCCATCAGGAAGACACAGCCTGCCACCCAAACCACGTTACATATACAACAGTAATCTCTGCATTCGTCAAAGAAGGATCAATGGACCGTGCTAGACAAGTACTTGCAGAAATGACAAGAATTGGAGTGCCTGCCAATCTAGTCACTTACAATATTCTACTCAAAGGCCATTGTCAACAGTTACAGATGGATAAAGCAAAGAACCTGATTGAAGACATGATTAATGATGCCAAGATAGAACCTGATGTTGTTTCCTATAATACTTTGATTGATGGATGCATTCGAGTGGATGATAGTGCAGGAGCTCTTTTCTACTTCAATGAGATGCGCTCAAGAGGTATTGCTCCCTCTAAACTTAGCTATACAACATTGATGAAAGCTTTTGCCTTGTCAGGCCAACCAAAACTAGCCAGGAAGGTTTTTGACGAGATGTCGGGAGACCCTCGAGTGAAGGTTGATATAGTTGCTTGGAATATGTTGGTAGAAGCATACTGTAGACATGGGAAGGTGGAAGAAGCAAAGAAAACTGTAGAGGAAATGAAGGAGAAAGGATTTTACCCAAATGTAGCAACTTATGGCAGCCTTGCAAATGGAATTGCCCTCGCTAGGAAGCCAGGAGAAGCACTTCTGCTGTGGAAAGAAATAAAGGAGAGGTGTGAGATAGGAATAGGTGACAGTGACACAACTGCTACAACTCTTCCCCCATTGACTCCAGATGAAGGCCTTTTGGATACACTGGCCGACATCTGTGTGAGAGCTGCTTTCTTTATGAAAGCACTGGAAATCATTGCATGCATGGAGGACCATGGAATAGCTCCTAATAAATCCAAGTATTCCAAAATCTATGTGGAGATGCATTCAAGAATGTTTACCAGTAAGCATGCTTCAAAAGCAAGACAGGATAGAAGAAGGGAGAAGAAGAGAGCGGCTGAGGCTTTTAAATTTTGGCTTGGATTGCCCAACAATTACTATGCAAGTGAGTGGTACCTTCAACCTGTAACTGAAGATGATTATGATTCTGAATCTGGTTAATAATCTATATTTCAATCTCAGAGAATTTCAGATACAAATATATGTATAGAACTCCTTTGGGTTTAAATTCTGTACCTTGTCTACTGGTAGCTATTTGTTCCCAAGAAACTAGCAGGCCAACTGGTAATTCGTACCAGTGTCTGCTTAAATTGTGGAACTGTGATGCCCGGAAATGAGGTTCTGCAATGTAAATACACGAGCAGCATATGCTTTTTAAATAGTTTTAAATGCCTTGTTTTTTCATAGTAGGTAAATATGCTAATAAATTAGAAAAATCTTCGTTCACCAAACTTCTTTGCCTGTATTTTGTCTTGGCTTAACAGAGGGAAGGATAACTGAACCTCAAAAAATTGAGGTGTGACTTAGAAAAGATGGATACATCTAGAATGATGCCCGAGTTTGGAACTGAATTTCCAAGGGAAACCAACATACAAATAAAAGGAGAAAAAAAAATGTAGGACAGGCATCCCACTGATTCATGACGGGTTGGAACATCAGTTAAGAACAATTGTGAAAATTTTTAACTGGAACCTCATTTTTCTTTCTAACCTTTGGAATTATGCAGAATTAGCATGATCCTTCTACCAAATATAGAGAGACCTAGAAATATAACATTCATTCATATGAAAGTTCTATAATGCACCGGCATTTGGAATGCTAAAGTAGAAGATACTTGTATGAAGCAGAAAGTACACAGCTGCCATGAGACTTAGAGAAGGAGAAAATAATGTAAAAAAGACCTTCACAGTTAACTGATGGAACCTTACTCAGCACCTTGTCTTTGATGACTGGCTATGTGAATAAGATGATGATAGCACCTGCATTTATGAAAAATTTGAAAACATTAGATTATTAAGTTGTATTTGGAACGTTATAATCATTAGATAGACTTCTGTACATTTGGCTTGCTGTGTATCACTTGTCTACCCATTATAGAGGGTGAGAATGGGACCTAGAAAACTGGAATCTTTCTTGTAAATCACCTTTCTTTTCATGGGATATTATGCAACAAATTATGTTGTCATTCAAATATATCAACTTATGCCCCTGGCCAAATGTCTAAGTGGCTAAAAAGTGAATTTGTTTCCAGATTATAGATCCACATTTGGCAGATACTATACTCAATGCCTTTCAAGTACTGTATCCATGGGATTTCACTACCTGATATGTCTTTGGCCCCTTCTTTAGCAAATAACCGATAGAATTTAGATTGTCCACAAATATGTCTATATCTGGAACCCTTAAGGCAATCCTATCAGCCAAGCTGTATATTTCCTGCAACCACAGATAATACTGCATTAATACTTGCTATGGTGATATGGCTTTTAGTGCAATAAAGGTTTGAAATAAAAGTTCTCTGAGTAAATAAATTCAACATACAGATATAGTAAAGCAATCCTTTTGCTGTAACTCTGATTGTTTATGTAGAGCACTTAAAAACCTCTTTGCTTCTTTCTGTTTGCTCATTCCACCACTCCTCCCAAAATCCACAAAGCCATTCTCATCAACATATTTGTCATACAGAGATTCTTTCATTATTTCTACAACATCCTGCAAAATGCATCCAACAAAAACGTCTCTGATATATATGACAAGGATGCAGCAGAAAATTTCATTTCATGAAGGTATTTTGCAAAGTGAATTGGAAAAGGTCTTACCATAGCATCTTGTTCAGTTATTTCTCCTCTCAAGTCTACTCTAGCTCGAGCTTCTGCCAGCCTTACAAGACTTTCTAATTGTCGTGCTGTTATGGGTGTTCCATCAGAAGAGCTTTGATCTCTTAATTGCAAGTAGAACTTCTGGAGGATTTCAGCTGCTGGTTTTGTCATCCTTGAAAATAAAACAAAGTATAATGTCTGAACAAAAATGCCAACTCTTCCCCCAATTTCTCGCTCCTAAATTCCAGCAAAGAGCTAAAATGGGGAAATAATCAATTAAGCAATGACTCACTGAGGGAAGATATAGGTTCTTGCATAAGCAATGTATTTGCGGATAAGAGGACCAGGCAAAGGAACAAAATCAGCATCTTTCTGTGGGTCAAGCCTCAACCTTGCAGCTAAAGATTTGCTTCTTAAGTTCTGATCTACACCCCCAACGTCTCGTGTGGCTAATTACAGTAAAACAGAAACAGATGGTGAAGAAGTATATGTTTCAAACATTTTGCATCTGAAAAGATTACCTGTGCATAGTCTCTTTGCAGCTGGTGAGCTTTGTCCGTGTCCCTTATGAAGCTGCAAACATTTTACGTGAGGTCATATTTCTCCACTAGATAATGTAAGAACAGACACTAATTTTCAACTTTCTGTATAATAATGGAATTATGGGTACAAACAAAACAGTAATGGAACTTGCTCTAAGTCCATGGTTGCAAAACATATCAGGGTGCTGCAGAAGAAGGTACATTACAATACGACAAAAATTGGAAAAAAGCTACTAAAGAGTTGGTAAAAATGCAATGTTGATGTGTCAACAGAAATCATTTTTGTCATTTGGGTAGCACCTAAGAAGTATGACCATAAAGGCATGAAAACTTCAGATTTTTAAGACCTCAGCAAGGATTGTTTTAGTAGTTTCTTTTGCCTAAATTAGAAGCCTCTGCATTGATATTTTCTTTCTCAACATCAAGTGCTACAAAAGAACAGAATAAATCATGCATTGCTACAAATACAGGATGCAGCACAACTTACAGACATAATGTGCTCAGAGACTCGCTTATCCAGTATTTCATCAGGTTTGTCAAGTAATATGAAAACCAGATCAAATCTTGAGAGCAATGCAGCATTCATTTTCAAGTTCTCATTCACAGTTTTTGCGCGGCTGCAGCTCAAATTGCAATGTTAGTAAAAAACTATGCTGCACAGTTAAAAAGAAATAGGAAAGAACACTAGATTAATCTACTTTTACGAAACTAAATGAAGAAAACAATTATTTCCTAAGTCCTACATAAAGCATGTATTGCCAGTCTCAAAGCTCTGGAGTGTCAAGATGAATAAGTGTAGTAGAGTCCATAATTAGATTATATGCTGAAATAAGATACAAGAAAGACATAGATATTATTATTATCTCAAATTTCCCAAGCTACTTAAATCAGAAAAAGGTAAAACCATAGCATAAGAGTAGAACAGAAGTGCTGCAGCGGACATCTCTATAAGATCCAATATGAAGGATATACTAAAGCAGGGGTTTTTGCAGCTAAAATAAATGGCCATGTTGATAAACTTGCTAATAGTCCTGCCTCTATTACAGAAACAGGCTGATTTAACCCTTACTATTAGTTGCCCAGACCACTGAGAGCGGATGCTTCACTATCAAGTATTTCCTAACTTGTGATTATACCAAAGCAGTTTGCCCATATGGTGTAAGACCTGTTACTTGAAACCTAGGTCTTGAGTTTGAAATTGGATTAAGGCCTTTGGTTTCCCTACCCTCTCCCTGATCCTTGTTTCATGCCCTCCCCTTCTTGAAAAAATTATAGAAGGACAAAAAAAAGAAGAGAGAATCTCTTTGTTATCATCATACCAAACTTCATAAAATTTAGAACATATAAAATGCATTCATGTGCCGTACTCATAATGACCCCCAGCAGGGTTTGCTGCAGCTAAAACAGATGTCCTAGCAGATAAACTCGCTACAAGACCTGCCTTAGCCACAGAGACACATTGTTGTTCCATTGCTTCCAGTAGAACCTGCAGAAAAATCTGAAACAAATTAGTATTGGTCCTAGAGGCTGAAAACAGTTATACAAGTAAAAATTATGAGCCATCAAACCTGGTGTTCTGCTGTCATTTTATCGAACTCATCAATGCAGCATAACCCACGATCCGCAAGCACCATCGCACCTGTTACAAAGAAGAAGGTACAAATATTTACCAAGAAGAAAGCATTGGACTGAATTCACAGAGAAGCTGACAAAATTTTACACGATGATGATTGAAACTTAAGGTAGAAATGCAATGCTTTTGTATGGGTTTGTGAAATAACCTCTTCTACATCAAGGTCTAAGAATATTCATAAGTTAGGCATGAATATCCAGAATAGAGAATGATAAAACATGATTTTTAATAGCATGGTCAAGATTTGCTTCATTACCTAAAAACTAAAGGCAGTTGCTAAGATCCCAGAAAGTCATGAAGGTAAGAATAGAAGGTGTAAGAATAGATTAGTTACCAGCCTCAAAAGCATAATCACTTGTCATAGGATCTTTCACTACAGCAACGGTAAGACCTGCATTAGTGGTAGCATTACCACACACATATATACCACGAGGAGAAACAGAAGCTGCTGCTTGAAGTAGTTGACTTTTCCCCATTCCAGGATCGCCTGAGGTTACACATTCAGCTCAAATTATCTTCTCTAAGTGACAAGTTACATTTCCCTCAACACATACATTTTCTTTCCTTTCTGCCCTCTCCAGAATTATTAAAGTTAACATGGAGTTCAGTACAATAATGGCAAAATATCAGCATACCAACTACCATCACGTGGATGTCTCCTCTGACAGGTACCTTATTCTGATCCATAGAATGCTTCCGCACACCACCAAATAATGCTAATGAGATTCCAGCTGATGATCCCCAAAAGAAAATCAGATATGTAAAAAAAATCAAAGCTACTAATTGTTCACATAATTTATTAATCTTGTGCTCCAGAGCCAAAGAAGAACAAAAGTAATGAAGCATTAGAAAAAGATTTTATCGAGGACCATTTGACACAGAAACACCATTCATAGATTTTAGAGCTGTGAGGCTAAGCAATTGACCAATTAATCATATCTATAATACAAAACCATGCACTAAATATAGAAAGAAATTTTTGAGGGAAGTTTTTTTTTTTCAGAATCAAGGAAATCATAGGTCTACACCCAAACAGAAATGTGCCAATAAAGAAAATAGATCCAACAAATGAGGATCAATGAAGCAAAGGGCTCAAGAAGGCTTCAGTATCACAATCATGTATGCCTGTAAATAATAGCTCCATTACAGTGAACCTCAGCATAAAAGCACAATTCAAGAAATCCTTGTACCAATAAAAGTAAACGTGCCCAGTCACAAGACAAAAGGGAAGAGTGCCACCAGTATGAAAATAATGGGGATGTCACATATTCATGTACTAAGTGAATTTCTCACACACAAGTCAATATAATGTCAAGAAGGGAAAAGATAGCATCATCTCAACAAATATCAAATGGCCTAAAGTCAAACTCAACCAAGCGTACAAACAATTTAAGTACAGGCAAAAGAAAAAAAAGTACCTATAGGATGATTACACTCCTACTCCACTTTTCCTAACACACCCCAAGGTTCCTGGGACCCAGAAGATCCATTTCCAGAAAAGGAAATGAAAACTGTTTTTGTTACTAACTTATTCTATGGCCAAAACAAAACACAATAAAAGATAATATTTCTTAACAACGAGAAAAATATTACAGCAATTACACTCTCATGATTATTTACCCAACTATACCAGAGTAACTTTCTGAACAAATCCCTGAGCATTTACAAGTCGAGCCAAATAACCAGCCTGTTAGCACTTCATTTCTCAGATCAAAAATATTATTTAGAAGAATAACAGTATCAACAAGCCAAGCCATGTCAATCAGTCAATTACATGCACAGGTGGAATGAAGGCAGATGAAGATATGGGCAGTGTTGTTGATGTTCATACAAACATGCCCTATTCAAGCAACAGAAAGATAATTGTATATGGGTAGGGTTTAACATGTCAGTCTAGAACAAATCATTTAACTTTTTTCTCTCTAACTACATTAAGGAAGGCAACTTTCACCAGGAAATATCACATTTCCACCACAATCTTTGAACATGAAGAGAAATCATATCAAAAGCGTAGGCTTCACCATGCACAAGCAAAAAAAAAAAAAAAAAACAATCTGTGATGTCAACTCTTGAGTTTCAAGGACTGGATAAGTAGTTATGATAACAAAGTAGGACATTCTGAGTTCTTGTCACGGCAAATATTGCAATGTATTTGGAGGAATTTGCAAAGAGAAGAAAAGTAACAGTGTTGGCACTGGAAAGATAATTTGAAGTTAAGCATCTATACCTTTAACAAGTTCGTGTCCATAGATTGAAGGGCAAACAGACTGAAGTATTTGACGAAAGATATCTGAACCATGCTCTTCAGAGAACTTCACAATGAATTCCAAATCCCTAGGAGAAAATGAGAACAAATCGAGCAGCTCTGTTGCTCTAGCATCAACTTTGGCATCCAGCAAATCTTCAGATGTTGATTGAGACTTGGAATTTTTTACTGAAATAACTTCCAGATACAGATAGTATAGGCCCTGGTTCTTGCTTTTTGATTTTCCTGAAGTTACAATAGCATTATATTAGCAACTTCACTTGCATCTTTTTCTGATAGCGAATAACATTGCTACTAATTCCATAGGAAGAAAGCAGTAATTTTCAGTGAAGGCACTTCAGTTACCTCCTCCAATATCCATGTAATTGTTAATCACTCTTATAATTCCAGTGACAGTCACGGTGTCTCCAGGAATGCAAGCATCTACAAGGTCTTCTGTTAATTCACATTCAACAGTCCGAGGCACCCGCCCTTCTTCGTGATGCTCAGACTTCAGCAGCTCCTGAAGCCTGTTGAAAATATTTAAATAGTACAAAACTTAAACCTGGATGCTTACCTTCTACTTCAAACATAAAAAAAATTTGCTGACCCTCAAAGTCAAAATGCAAACCTTAAAAGTTACCTTATTTTCTGGAAGTCTATTGGTCGAGCAGAAGATCTTATTGGAGTGAAACTTCGACTTTTACAGCCATGAACCTCACATATTGAAGGAGGTGAAAATTTTCCATCAGGAAAGTCACAAATGATACTTGTTCCACACTTATTGCAAACGAAATTCATTTGAATAACCAGAGGTCTGACTGTGCTAACTTTTACTACGGTACCACGCACAGACACCAATCGATCTATTGGATAAAAAAATATTTCAATTAATTAGATTGATTGTTGACAAATTAATAGTTTTATAAATTCAATTATGAATGCTAATTCAAATTTCAAATCTAATATACCAATATAAGCTGCTTTTAGATTCTTCAAAGCAATCATGGATTCGGGATAGTTGTGCAAACGGATATTTATTTTTGCGATGTCTGCCAACCTCTCGCTATCCTTTCTCATAGACATAATCTAGTTAGAAGCCAGAACAATTAAAACTGATTACCAAGTCATGTCATTGATAGCATTGATTAAGTAATGAATAAATATCATAAATATCATTAAGTACCTTGTGCACTGCAGCGCACATGCAGAACAAAGCATCTTTAGGCTTTTCCTCCAAGGTTGCATAGAGTTCTTGTACTTGACAAGTTTCTCTAAACTGCTGGAAGTCAATTGGTAAGGAGCAAAATCCATCATCATATTTAACCTAATCATGCAATTCAAGGAATTAGTTGTGTTTAATCACCAAGTAGATTTCTGCAATTAATTCCAGCAATAATTTCCAAATAAAAACGCAAACCCTTTAGGTGAAACATGATGGGAGCAGATGAAATTGACCGAATAGACCAGAACTATGAGAAAATGAGAAGAATTGCTTGGTGAATGAGATAATTTATCAGTTGAAGAAACTATAGTAGGCCTATGCTAGTGCAGAAAAGAAAAGTCTTATACCGTCATAGCTTCAGGAAATAAATAGATTGCAGCACTCTAAAGTCTAAAGGGCTTGAAACTAAATTTGGTTCTCACCTCTGTAGAATCATGTTCTCCTCATTCATTCTTCCTTAGCACAATGTGACTTTATATGAATAATTATGAATTCTACTTTCATCAATCTTAAACTCATCCGCTAACTTTGCTTCTGCAAAACTCATGAACCATAAACAAATCTTATCCCATTCCAGTGAAAACCTAATGCATATAAGCAAGACCATCTTTCCGTTTCCACTATAGTTTCAGTCTATTGTGAATTTTACAATAATCACACACAAAGTAATAGAGCCATAACATATGAATCCAGTTTGTTAAATGTAAATAGCAGCTCTAAAATTGGAGCATAACATTCAAACCAAAAAAAAAAAATTAGGGGAAAACCTGGGATAAGATTGTATTGCCTGATGGAGTAGAGAAAAATTCAACAAGGTCAGAAGTGAGTTGGTACTTAAACACGGCGTCCTCGCGAGATAGGTTAATCTGCGGGAAATAGACGGCCAGGACATTTGCAAGGTCGCTCCCCACCGA